>CAKAOJ020000001.1:11925000-12414354 GCA_916701645.2 Sebastolobus alascanus | reverse complement strand
CTGAGTTTTCCACCAAAGAATCACGCTATACTATGCCTTTTTTTAAAATTTTCGAATTTAACTTAGTTTTTTTCACGAAATTTTCGACACTTTTTTGCATATTTTCGAAAATTTCGTAAATACTATGCATTTTTTTAGAATTTTTCGAAACTTTTCATGAAAATTTTCGAAAATATTCGAAAAAAAATTGCAAGTATAGAATGTTAAAATTTTAATGAAAATGTCATGTATAGTCTGTCGATTCATTTGTTTAAAAAAATAGTTTAAATTTTCGTCAATTTTCACAAAAATTGAATATGACTTTTTATAAATGTCAATTTTTATTAGTTTTTTTCCACAATAATGACATATTTTACTATCTTTTTCATACAATTTTCGACATTAAATATACTTAGAATTTTTTTAAAAATTTTCGACAGTATATTTCATGAAAATTTTGAAAATATTCTAGAATCTGTCATATATTTGTCGAAAATTTAATGTAAAATTTTTTTTATATTAATTCATTTGGGGAAAAATGCATTTTATATTTCAAATTTTAACAAAGTTTTGTTAAGTATGACTTTTTCATGAAATGTCGAATTTTAATTGATTTTTACACAAATATCGACTTTTTTACATGCTTTTTTCATTACATTTTTCAAAACAACTTCGTATAATTTTTTAAAATTTTCGACATGACTTTTCATAAATTTTAAAATATGTAATTGTCATTTTTAGAATGAAAATTCATTAAAATATGGCATATATTCAGAAAATTCATTTGAAATACATCATTTAAATTGTCGAAATTTTCAAAAAGTTTTTTTCACATATGACTTTTACATTAAATAAATTTTAAATGACATTTTTTCACCTATGAATGACAATTACTATTTTTTTACAAATTTTCGACATTTATATTCGAAAATTTTTACAATATTTTCAATGACTTTTTATGAAAATTTTCGAAAATATCTAAAATTGTCAATATTGGTCAAAATTTTATGTAAAAGATTTAATTTCAATATTTGTAAAAAATCTTTTAAAATTTGTCAATTTTAAAGTATTTTTTCACATATTATAAATTCTAGAAATTTTAAACTGAGTTTTTTTTCCACCAAATGAATCGACAGACTATACTATGCCTTTTTTCATTACAATTTTCGACATTCTATACTTAGGCATTTTTTTACGAATATTTTCGACATGACTTTTTTCATGAAAATTTTCGAAAATATTCGTAAAAAAATGCCACAGAATAGAATGTCGAAAATTTTAATGAAAACAGGCATAGTATAGTCTGTCGATTAATTTGGTGGAAAAAAAACTCAGTTTAAATTTTCGTCAATTTTCATGAAAAGTCATACTATAGTATGACTTTTTCATGAAAATTTCGAAATTTTAAACTGAGTTTTAAAATTAAAAAAAAACTAAAAAAAAACTAAAACTAAAACAAAAAAATAAATAAAAAATAAATAAAATAAATAATAAAAATAAATAAAATATAAAAAATAAATTAAATAAAAAAAATAAATAAAAAATAAAAAAAACTCAGTTTAAATTTTCGTCAATTTTCATGAAAAGTCATACTATAGTATGACTTTTTCATGAAAATGTCGAAATTTATATTTTCGAAAATTTTCATGAAAAAAGTCATGTCGAAAATATTCGTAAAAAAATGCCTAAGTATAGAATGTCGAAAATTGTAATGAAAAAAGGCATAGTATAGTCTGTCGATTCATTTGGTGGAAAAAAAACTCAGTTTAAAATTTCAACATTTTCATGAAAAAGTCATACTATAGCATGACTTTTCGTGAAAATTGAGGAAAATTTAAACTGAGTTTTTTTTCCGCCAAATGAATCGACAGACTATACTATGCCTGTTTTCATTAAAATTTTTGACATTCTATACTGTGGCATTTTTTTACGAATATTTTCGAAAATTTTCATGAAAAAAGTCATGTCGAAAATATTCGTAAAAAAATGCCTAAGTATAGAATGTCAAAAATTTTAATGAAAACAGGCATAGTATAGTCTGTCGATTCATTTGGTGGAAAAAAAACTCAGTTTAAATTTTCGTCAATTTTCACGAAAAGTCATGCTATAGTATGACTTTTTCATGAAAATTGACGAAAATTTAAACTGAGTTTTTTTTCCACCAAATTAATTAATTAACTTTTTCATGAAAATGTCGATATTTTAAACTGAGTTTTTTTTCGAATATTTTTGACATGACGTTTTTCATGAAAATTTTCGAAAATATTCGTAAAAAATTGTCATAGTATAGAATGTCGAAAATTTTCATGAAAACAGGCATAGTATACTATAGTATGACTTTTCATGAAAATTGACGAAAATTGAAACTGAGTTTTTTTTCCACCACATTAATCGACAGACTATACTATGCCTGTTTTCATGAAAATTTTCGACATTCTATACTATGACAATTTTTTACGAATATTTTCGAAAATTTTCACGAAAAAAGTCATGTCAAAAATATTCGTAAAAAAATGTCATAGTATAGATTGTCGAAAATTTTAATGAAAACAGGCATAATATAGTCTGTCGATTCATTTGGTGGAAAAAAAACTCAGTTTAAAATTTCGACATTTTCATGAAAAGTCATACTATAGTATGACTTTTTCATGAAAATGTCGAAATTTTAAACTGAGTTTTTTTTCCACCAAATGAATCGACAGACTATACTATGCCTGTTTTCATGAAAATTTTTCATGTCGAAAATATTCTAAAAAAAATGTCATAGTATACAATGTCGAAAAATTTCATGAAAAAAGGCATAGTATAGTCTGTCGATTAATTTGGTGGAAAAAAAACTCAGTGTAAAATTTTCATGTCGAAAATATTCTTAAAAAAATGTCTTAGTATAGAATGTCGAATATTTCATGAAAAAAGGCATAGTATAGTCTGTCGATTAATTTGGTGGAAAAAAAACTTTAAAATTTCGAAAATGTTCATGAAAAAAGTCATACTATAGTATGTGAAGAAGCTATGATGCTTGTGGTGGCGTTGATTCATAAAACATCTAATGTGGTGCACATATAGACACAGGATCCAGGGAGCCGTTCCAACAATTTATTGTAGTCAAGGTGGTCAACAGTTGGATGGCAGTTGGTGGATGATTTTTTCTATTCAAGGAAACATTAACAGAGGATATTACATATCTCATAAATATAATATAAATTACAAATAATAAATGAGATCATTTTAACTTACATCATTCATGCATCCACAATCTGGAATTTGGCTGTTATCCTTGACATAGGGTTAAACTCAGGTATCTAACATAACACAAACAATCTGTTATCTTTCAAACAGTATATTCCATTTCAACCACATAAATTATAAAGGTGCAAAGTCCATATTAACTCACATCACTCTTCTTTGTTATGCCTGGGATTGTTTGGAGGGAAAAGGGTGAGTTCAGGCCTGGAGGGCAGATTTATAGTCTAATGGTACGTGTCCACAGGCTCCGTTGTTTCGACGCTTGCCATTCATTGTCTATGTGAACGGCCACGCAATGCATTCTGGTAGCGTCGCGTCGAGATTCGAGAGGCGGCGCGTCGCGTCGGACGCCTGCGATTTGCATGAAGTAGAGGGCTAGTCTACTTTATGCAAATCGCAGGCGTCCGACGCGACCCGCCGCCTCTCGAAACTCCCGAAAATCTTTTAAAATAAACGTTGTCGATCCAAAATAAAGACAGATTTAGCAACTGCGTGGCTTATTTCTCGCCTCAAATGTTTTCAGAAACACATTTCGGTGAACTACTTTCGTGAAATAAGAGAAGAAAGCTTCCAAACGAGCCTCCATACTGGTTCCGGTTTGAAAGCTGGGAGCAGCAGAGCAGCCTACGGAGGGAAAGCGTTCGTCCAATCAGGTGCCGCCGGAAGAATTTGAAAAAAAGCCGGGAAAACGTCACCGCCTGATTGGTCAATCATCTATCGTGTCACCGCCTCGTGTTAAAAAACGCCCCTGTGGACACGTACCATTAGGGGAGTGGTCTAATCAGGAGTGGCATTCTATGCCATGCTTGCAGGTGGGGTGGAGACTTGTGATTTAACAGCCGCCCCTTTAAATGGTACATTTGAATTTGATAAACTAATCACAAGTTAATCGTTGGAGTCAGATTCAACTGGTGAAAGGATGATAAGTCGGACCACTAGTCTAATAAAGCTTTTCCCTGTCGATGTGACCTCCACCTTTCGGGTCCTTCCATCGTGACTAGGTAGGATTTGTGACACTTTCCCTACAGGCCATAATCCTCTAGGTAGCTGGGGGTCCATTATCAATACTACTGTTCCTTCCTTTAGATTCTCGGTGTCCTTTTGCCATTTATTCCGTACCTGCAGGTTGGGAAGGTAGTTTCTGATGAAGGAGGACCAAAACCGATCAGCTAGTATTTGACTGTGCCTCCATCGTCTCCGTCCAAGCAAGTTGGTTTCTGCATAGACAGCCTGTGGAAGAGAAGCATCTCGCCGCCCCATTAGAAGAATATTTGGGGTGATGGGGTCAGGATCTGCTATGTCAGCAGATGCATATCCGATCGGTTTGGAATTTAGAATTCCTTCTATCTCCACTAGTACGGTGTCTAGGACTTCCTAAAAAACAGTTTGACTGTCACCCTGAGAGCAGCTTTAATGGATCTGATTTCCCTTTCCCACATTCCCCCAAAGTGAGGGGCATTTGGAGGGTTAAAGGGGAACAGTATTTGGGATTTACCTAGCTGTTCTCTCAGGGGTGACTTCATGGCTGCAAATGTGTCTCTCAGCTCTCTGTCTCCTCCTTTGAAGTTGGTGCCACAGTCAGAAAGGAGCTCATAAGGGCGTCCTCTACGTGCAATGAAACGCCTGAGGGACATAAGAAAACTGTCAGAATCAAGACTGTTTAACAGTTCTATATGGGAGCATCTGGTGGTCATACACTTGAACAGTATTCCCCATCGTTTCTCTACCCGGCGCCCCAGTTTAATGGTAAGGGGGCCAAAACAGTCTACTCCTGTAGACCAGAAAGGGGGTTTCCATAGCCTCAGCCTGGATGCAGGTAGGTCTGCCATTTTTGGATAGACAGGTTTTGCTCGCCATTTTCGGCACTCAGTACATGACCACTGATGTTTTTTGACAGCTTGTCTGCCCCGGAGGATCCAGTAAGCACGGCGTATTTCAGCAAATACCCTGTCAGGTCCTGGGTGAAGGAGTCGCTCGTCATAGTCCTGAATCAGAAGTTGTGTTAGAGGATGTTTAGGGTCAAGCACTATGGGATGGATGGTATCAGGTTCAAGGTCTTTACTCTGTCGAAGTCTTCCACCCACTCTTATGATTCCCAGTGTTTCATCAAACTCAGGGGATAGAGGCAACAGACGACTATGTGGGGTAAGTTCTTTGCCAGATTTCAGTGCCTGAAATTCCTCTGGGAAGCTCTCGGCTTGAGCATGAGAGATTAGTGCAGTTTCTGCTTTGGTTCTTGATATGCCAATGGGGTCATGATTTGAATGACAGGTTGAGGTTTGTATTTTTTCACATGTGGCATTTATCAAGTTTGTCCAGGTGTTGTATCCCTTTGGATCAGGCAGGTCAAATGGCTTAGTGGGTTGTGTGAAGCCACAAAAAAGGGGTTTCCTCATCTCTGTGGTTAGCTCCTTAGCAGGATCAGGACAGACAGGCCAAATTTTCGACATTCTATACTGTGACATTTTTTTTATGAATATTTTCGACATTTGTTCACGAAAATTTTCGACATGCTATAGTATGCCTTTTTTCATGAAAATTTTCGACATTCTATACTATGTTCGAAAAGGTATCCGCACACTTAGATCTATGCAGTGTTTCAATTTATTCTGAGCTTTCGGTCTGTCAGACCTTCATCAGAGCATATATGATTCTAACAGAGGACAGGCTGGTAGAAATAACCAATCACACTCCTTTCATTAGCAGTATGCAATTCACCTGTGAACACCCTGGTGGTAGAGGCTCCACCTCTTGGGAATTGTAGTTCTCATAGAGAACTGTGAGGCATATAGATAAATGCCATTTACAAAGTATACAAAAGGGTGGAACACAGTGAATATAGAAAAGACATATATAAACAACGAAGCATCTAATAGTATTATCATATATTTTATAGTAAATGGGGCTTTGAGAAGCCATCATAAATCAGAGATCCCCAGATCTATAAGAAGAAACAAACATCTCAAAAAAGACAATAGAATAAAGAGCTATGGAGGGATATCAGGCGAAGGCCATCATAAACCATAGACACCCAATTCTATATAAGAAATTGAGAGAACATCTTGAATTACAGCATAACACTCATATCAAAATCCTCGTTTAGGCCCATAGGCTGAAGTGTATCTAAAGTGTCAATCCAGAAAAGCTCCCTTTGGCATATCTTTTTTTCCATATCTCCCCCTCTTGGTAGTTCAATGTGTTCGATGCCCTGGAATTGTAGAGAGGAGATAGGGTGAGACAATTCATTAAAATGCCGGGCAACAGGATAGTTCATATCATTGCGTCTGATGGAGCTCTTATGCTCACTGATCCTTAGTTTCAGCATGCGTACATTTGCATACATTTTACCTATGTAGACCTTATAACATGGGCATTTTAATAAATAGATTACATTTACTGTGCTACATGTGTTAAACCCCTTAACAGGAAAGCTTTTGCCCGATCTTGGATGTCTAAAAACAGGAGTTTTCCATGTGTTGTGGATCTGGGCACAATTACCACATGGATAATTCCCGTCTTTTAGAGGAGCTAAAAGAGTCTGTTTTGGACCTGCCTTAATGTTGGCCCGAACCAGCTTGTTGCGTAGATTAGGACCTCATCTATAAACAAAGAGAGGAGGGTCCTTAAAATGCTGGGCTATTGCTGGATCAGATGCCAAAATAGGCCAGTGTTTTAGAATGGTGTTCTTGAGGATATAAGCCTGAGGGGTATAGGTGCTGATGCAGGATACAGAGTAACTTTTATCTATTTTGTCACTTTTTTGTAATAGATCAGCGCGGGATTTGGAGAATGCAACTTGGTAGGCCTCATCAATACACTTTAAAGAATAGCCTCTGTCCAAAAAACGTTTTTTCAAAGCAGCAGCTTTATCAATGAATTCCTCATTGGAGTGACAAAGGCCTCCAATGAGGCTATAGAACTGACTTTTGGGTAAACCATATTTCAGAGCTCTGGGATGAGCACTGCTGGCTAGGAGGAATGTATTCCTATCAGTTACTTTTTGATATAAGGTAGTGATGAGGCTGCCATTATATAATTCAATCCACATATCCAAAAAAGACACATGTTTATGATCATATTCAACTGAGAACTTTAGGTCAGGATTCATACTATTGAGGAGATTAACAAAATCATTCAACTCATTAGTAGTTCCTTGGAAAATGCAAAAGACATCATCTAGATATCTGAACCATGTTAGGATTTTGTGAAGGAAGGGGTTCCTGTGAGTGTTAAAGACATAGCTGTGTTAAAAAAAAAAACCACATAAATTAGCATATTCTGGAGCAAAGGTCGAGCCCATTGCTGTTCCTTTGCATTGCAGAAAAAAGTCTCCAATGAAGGAGAAGTAATTCAGTTTTAAGACCAAAGCAGCCAAATCACAAATAAATGTACTGGGTGGGAATTCTTCCTCAGAAGAGCCTGAAGACCTCTATCATGTGAGATATTAGTGTAGAGGCTTTCCACATCTAAGGTGGCCAGAATTATATCATTAGGTAACTCTTTTAATGTTGATATCTTATTAATTAAATCAGTAGAGTCCTTAATGTATGATGGAAGCTTCTGAACATATGGTTTAAGAAAATGATCAACATAGTTAGATAATGGCTCGAGAAGAGAATCATTACTGGCTACAATCGGTCGGCCTTTGGGTTTAACCAGGCTTTTGTGGATTTTAGGCAGCATATAAAATACAGGAGTAACAGGATGTTTACAGTTCAGAAAATTATATTCGTCTTTAGAGATCCAATTCAGTTCAAGAGCTCGGCCTGTGACATCTGAGATCTTTTTTTGAAAATCGATGGTGGGGTTGGTCTTCAGTTTTCTGTAAAAATGTTCATCAGTTAATTGCCGGTAGGCTTCATCTTTGTAGTCCGACATTTTCTGAATGACAATAGCGCCCCCTTTGTCAGTAGGTTTGATAATGATCTCAGAGTCTTTTGAAAGTTCTTGTATAGCCAAATGTTCATCTTGACTGAGATTAGTGAGAGAATGAGAATGAGAGGGTTTGTTTTTCAATAAGTCAAAGGTTACTTGCTCAACTATTCTGCAAAAAGTTTGAATGGAGGGATTTGAGGTATAAGGTATAAATGTGCTTTTAGGTTTCAATACAGGTTTATCAGACCTTGGTACATCAGAATTACCGAACATATGTTTCAGTTTAATCTTTCTAAAGAAACAAAATAAATCAGTCTTTACCTCAAAAGAGTTTGTCTTACATGTAGGGACAAAACTTAAACCCTTGGTGAGAGCAGAAAGTTGATGGGGAGTTAATACCTTATCAGAGAGGTTAATGACAGGATTCTGCGTTGCTGGCGGGTGAAGGGCCTGTTTCTGGGGTCTGGGTTTCTTCTTGCCCCTCCTCGTTTTTTTCCACGCCACTGGCCGTTTTTTGAATGGTGATTTCTGCCTCCTGGATGCTGTTAGTAGCTCCTGTTAGAATCAGAGTCGCTAGGGAAATCACTGTCGGCCGTGGTGGTGTCTGACTGGTTAGTCTGGTGGCTTGTAGTGGATGGATGTTGAGGGTCCTCTTCTTGGGTCCACTTGTAGACTTTGCCCTGGACATAGTCCAAGGTGTCCCACTTGTATTTCTTGATTTTTGTTGCCATCAGACCATCTTCATATGACTTGAGTGTTTGTTTAGTAGAGTCAATGGCATAATTTTTCACGAAAATTTTCGACATACTATACTATGTGTTTTTTTGGCATAGTATAGTATGTCGAAAAAAACGACATAGTATAGTATGTCGAAAAAAAAGTCATAGTATAGTATGTCGAAAAAAACAACACACTATACTATGCCGTTTTTTTACTTTTTCGAAATACTTTACTATGTGTTTTTTTCGACATACTATACTATGCCGTTTTTTGGCATAGTATAGTATGTCGAAAAAAAAGTCATAGTATAGTATGTCGAAAAAAACGACATACTATACTATGCCGTTTTTTTACTTTTTCGACATACTATACTATGTGTTTTTTTCGACATACTATACTATGCCGTTTTTTGGCATAGTATAGTATGTCGAAAAAAAAGTCATAGTATAGTATGTCGAAAAAAAAGTCATAGTATAGTATGTCGAAAAAAACGACATACTATACTATGCCGTTTTTTTACTTTTTCGATATACTATACTATGTGTTTTTTTCGACATACGATACTATGCCGTTTTTTGGCATAGTATAGTATGTCGAAAAAAAAGTCATAGTATAGTATGTCGAAAAAAGTCATAGTATAGTATGTCGTAAAAAACGACATACTATACTATGCCGTTTTATGGCATAGTATAGTATGTTGAAAAAAAAGTCATAGTATAGTATGTCGAAAAAAACGACATAGTATAGTATGTAGTATATATAGTATGTATATAGTATAGTATAGAAAAGAAGAAAGTGTCAGGCACAGTCGTGGCAACATCAGTTTATACATTACTGTTAATTCATTCATAAAAACATTGTTTGTATTAATAGGTTAAAACAGCAGTATAGTTCTTTAAATTGTCTGCAGTCACCTCGGGAAGGGCCCAGCGGAGGAGTTGGCTGAGATGACTCCACACACTCCTTCGCCATTGATGGTCCGTGCTGCTGACATCATCACCTGACATCATGCTGTTGATGGAGGACCGATCTCCTCTTCCGTCTCCATTCTGTAGCTTCTCTCCTCCGCTCGCTGCCTCCTCCATCACTCCGTTGATCGCTACGTTGTGAAATTTGAGGATGTAATCACAGTTCTTTTTCTTGGGCTAAAATATGTCAAACTTTGAATGAGGTCTGGTACGTACCTTTGAGGTTATTGTGCGTTTTCTCCTCCGTTAGCTCAGACTCCTCCTCATTTAGCTCTTCTCGATCCTCCTCGGTGCAGTTTTCCTTGACTGCTGAAATATGAACAAACAACACAAACTTTAATTAATAAATGCACAACTTTTATGTTTTTCAGCATATTAGTAAACATAAAGACCTTTTAGAAGTAACACAAAATAACAGTACACAAAATTCATGGTTTTGGTGTCACAGTTCGGTACCTTTTTGGTGCAATAGGAAAACCACAGAATAACACAAAAAATAACACAAAATAAATAGCTGTATGCTGGACAGTCAAAGATTTTCTTGCAAGGGAATCACGGATAAATTAATTATGGATATAAACAAGTAAACAACGATTAATGACAAATACAACTTCAGGACTGAAATCTGAATTTATAACAACATGTGTTCAGAAGGCATGAGATTGTAGAAATAAAAAATACAAATTAATTCTTAAGGTTTGTTCTGAATAGAAATGTACCAATACCGGTTTGGATATCGGGCCAATACGGACTCAAATAGCTGACAATGGGGCCTACCTATTCAATTCAATTCAATTCAATTCAATTCAATTCTATGTTTATATACTATATAAATTATATACTGGAATTTTAAAATCCAGACAGACAGTGCTGGCTTCCACAAAAGTACCACCAGGATACTCATGGCTACATAGATGCTTCAAGATGCTACAAAAGTCTCTGATCAAATTAGATATTTTATCCGGGCAGCAAACTTTCAACTCAATATGTAGCACATAGTACATTTTGTCCACACACACACATGAAAAAATATATCAATATAGCTTGAATTTCATCCTCGATACTTAGGAAAGGTAAACTTGATTAGAAAGTGCTTTTAAAAATAATATCACTATACTTAAGCGCTGCACAAAAATGTTTTTAATAAGCAATTAAACGTTTAATTTGTCTGCTGAAATAGATCAAAGGCCTCATTAATATAAATGAACAAATCATAAAAACGTTTGTCGTCTAAATATCTTTCGACTTGAATGACACAGCTCTGATTGATTTGGTCTGATTAAACGGATCTTAATCAGATTTGCATAGGTGATCACAGCAATCACATCAACAAAACATCAGTCCCCCACAGCCTTTCAGCTGACACAAATAAGCAGCACGACTTCATCAAACCAGGGTAGCCCTGCAAGACCCAGCGCTCGCTCTGCTGTTATTTCTACTGTTTACCACCTGCACCTGACTTATAGTTTAAACTCTAAAGCAGTCTGAGTCTGATTAATGCAGCGTTCATGTTCCTGAAACACTTGTAAGGACAATGGTGGGACAGATTTATCCAAAGCAGTTCATATTTAATGCAAATTAAATTCCTGACCCCGCGCTCTGCCTGTCCAGCTATACATGACTGCAAAATATAACCAAGCATCTTAATGGGTAACCGCTGGGGAACTCCATGTTTAATTACTTTGGAGGGGTGAATCCCCAAGTACGCATGCAATAATACAGAATACTCTAATATTAGGGCGTAAAAATTAAACCTGACTACATATAATTGCAGTTGGATAGAAATTTGGGCTGAATGCTTCGAAGCTTCGATAATTTCAAAAAACTACCACCTGCAAACTGTATTTCAGAGATAAATTTAATTTCAATTGTGTTAATTAGTCAAACTTAGTAGGAATACATTTCCGAAGACCAATCTGACTTCAATATGACAGTACACCACCTCAGAGTGTTCAGATTAGCTTGCTAGAATGATCAGGCTGGTATGATCATATGCATCCAAGGGTTAAAGCAAACAATTATGTTATTTTAGAGAAAATATAAACATATTGATATATATCATAAAAATATTGAGATATTATGTATAAGCCATATCGCCCAGCCCTACCAGAGTGCACAATACTCCACTTCAAAATAGGTATGTGTATCTACTAGGCATTCCTGTAAGAGCGTGTAAGAACTGGCTATAAACAAAAAAGCGACGAAGAACTGACTTCAAAATAAAGGGATTTTCTGGTGAGTGTAATTTCACATAAATTCATAGGTCAGTCTATCTGTCAATAACAAAGAAATTCAACAAAATTAATATATATTAAATAATAAATAAAATGAATGATCATTTTAAAAACAACCACCTGCAAACTGTATTTCGGAGATAAATTGAATTTCAATTGTGTGAATGAATAATTAGTCAAAATTAGTGAGATTACATTTCTAAAGACCATTCTGACTTCAATATGACAGTAAACCACCTCAGAGTGAAAATTCTTCAAAAATATGAAAACATCAACATAGATGTATTGTATAACGCTAAATAACATAACCTTAAAAATATTGAGATATTTATAAGCCGTATCGCCTAGCCCTACCAGAACGCACAACAACACTAGTACCATGACACTGAAGCAGGTAAAAGGAATTCAGTTATCAATAATTAGAGGTCGACCGATATGGGTTTTTTATGGCCGATGCCGATGCCGATTTTTTACAGAATCAGGACAGCCGATGGCCGATATATGATGCCGATTTTTTTTTGCCGATATGTTTGGCTGGATTTCTTTTTTTCCTCCATCTGATAAAATATAACAGCTTAATAATAACAAATAATACACAAAATGTCTTAACTTAAGTAAACATTTATTGAACAACACTTATGGTCTGTCTCTCCAATCTGCACTTTGTGTCTGCACTACAGTGCATATTTTATTTTGTGCCTGATGGTTAATACTAGTAATAGTACAGGGCTCAAAACCTTTTAAGCACCTTTCCAAAACTGTCCTAAAGCATGTTTTTTATTTATGTTTGTTGACAGACACTGTTACAAGCTTTATGGCCATAATCTAAGTGATCAAAACATAATAATAACTTTGTTCACTCGTATTACACAGCCTGCTGCTAATATCTGCTATTCTGCGGACTACAAACAGGCCAGTGACGTCATAGACGCTTTGAAGGACCCATAGAGACGTTTAATGAGAAAGTGAACTATTTGCTAAATGTTTCGACAAATTGCTCGTGTTTCCGCCCTCACACGCAAACTTGCACTTATGACAAGCATTGTCAGCATCAACTCTAGTAAAATGTAATCACGCTTTATAAGTTTAGGTTCTCCGCCATAGTTACTAAGAGCAGAAGCTCTGTGTGTCTGCGCTGCAGCAGCGTGCATGTGAGAGCTGCTCCGCCCCAAACGCAGCTAACGTCACCTACGGAGAGAAATTCTCCGTTACCAAAAACAGAATTGATAACGTCGGAGCATTTCATATCTAACCAATTATATATATAGGGCTTTGAAAGAGAAGAAGTTAAGCCTACCGGTTTCTCCCGGCAGAATGGCAATTTGATTGACACACAAGGGGCGGTGTCACACGTGTTCCACAGCAACAACAACACTGGGCTGCCCGCAGATGTGCCTGCTTGATAATCGGCTTAATATGATCAGGCATCGGCCGATGCCGATTATGAAAAAATGTAAAATAATCGGCCCGATTAATCGGCCGACCGATAAATCGGTCGACCTCTATCAATAATGTTATTATTTACACCAAACTTCATGTAAAACAGTCATGAAGGTGCACACAACTAGCAGGTACAGTGTTTTCCCTACCAGGGCGGGTGGGTGGCCAACATATTATACCTTTTACAAATCTGTATTTATGCAAATGTGTGTATCTAGGTCCCTTTAACCTTCTGTGTGCTACTGTATTTTACTTCTTAATGTAACGTTACTTTATGTTAAGCAGTGAATAACAGTGCAAAACAATAAAAACACATTGATTCTTAAAGCTTTAGACACTTAATAACCAAATAGAACCGCACACATTCACACACACCAGTGACCAGAGGAGGTAAACAAACCCTAGTCAACGCCACTACAAGGCTTTAACTGAGCTTAAATAAAAAGTTGAGTACTCACAATGGCCAAGTTAGAGTCACAGTTGCACATCCAAACTTGGTGAATTGAACTGGCGGGCTGGAGACTGACCGGAAGTAGCTTCTTTCTCCCCTCGTTGCCGGAGTAACTAGCTAACGAGGCGGCTAAGCTAGTTAGCTGGAAAAGGCTAATCAAACAATATCGGCTAAAGCGTCGATATATAGCAACTTAACTACTCACAGTGCACACGCTCCGGCTTTACACCGGTCTGCTGTCTTTAATACACTCTACTCTAGACAAAACTACAACTTGCAAACACTTATTACACGGAAAAATGTTCACTGGCTTTTTCCCTCAGAGCTCCGTCGTGTCACTCGCTCGCTTTTCTCGCTCAACCACACACTTCCGCATAGCCTTCGGCGCAACAACCAATCACATTACAGGACCGGTGACTCATGAACGACTATATAGGTTGCACTCTGCTTACAAAAAAAAAAAAACACAGCTACAAAACTACAGTATCTAAAGCTGCAGAATATGTTTAAATTAAACTGAAATTTATTATATGACATTTATTCTAAGCAAAACCCAATAGTTGTGTACAAGAAAACCCGACAAGATATAAAAGGCATTAAAACAAGATGTAAAAGAAACGCATGGCAATATAAGTTAGATTTAAAAGAGTGAAATAAAATAGAAGATAGTGATAATGAGTTGATATTGATAAAACAGGAGAATACTCGTTACAATGCAGCTACAGTGCAGAGCAATATATGAATGAATAGTTCCAAAATGAATGGCAGTGCCAAGCAGGACAGGCAATAAACCATTCAGTGCTTCATAAACTATACCCATATTTTTAAATATATTCTTTGACAAACAGGAAGCCAGTATAAAAATCCGAGAACTGGAGTGATGTGATCCACTCTCCTTGGTATCGTAGGCCTAATAATGAGAAATACTGGATATGCAGCATTCATACTAGGGATGTGAAGCTTTCGGTATCTCACGATTTGATAGGCTACGATTTTGATCACGATTCGATTCAAAATTGATTCTCGATTCAGTTCATAGAGGGGCTAACTTCACTATCTACTCCGGTACGGTGTGCGCTAATAAAGGCGGTATGGCAAATGTGGCATGAAAGCAGAGTGAAGTGTGTATAAGCAGTGGTGTAATGGTCGTTGATGAAGTGGGTGTACCACTAGGTAGATGGGTAGGTTACTGAGGAGGAAGTGGGTATATTCTCCTATATGTTCCAATGGCCTTTTGGCAGATAGGTGGGTGATACTGTAAACCACCAGAAATAGAGGTGGGTATACCCTGTATATACCCTCCACTACATCACTGTGTATAAGATTATGGAGTTTTTATATATGAAAAAGTTAGATCAACTGATTACAATAATGTAAACACACAAAGCCAAAAGGTAACATATATTCATGCTAAACTTGCACAAATAAACACTTTGTACTAAAAAGTTTTTAGTATTTCTCAGTTCTCAGCCAATTCACGAATAACAAGGTCAAGTTATAGAAAAACAAATGCTGCCTGTTACATAAACAAAATAAAAAATTGCCTTTTTATTTCACAGAAACTTCTTCAGTTCAGTTTCTGTTTATTCACAACACAGTTAAGATTACAAATACATCCTTCTCATAAGACACAATGGAGATATGTGAAATGGGACACCCTGATAAGCTACCTGAAGCTTGAAAATAGGGGCCCAGCCACTAAGCAGATAGTAAACATATATTTATGATACTAACATGTTGTCTAGATTTGAAAAAGTGCATATTTTATACAGTTACATTTGAAACCTACAAAACACTTAAGACTATCCAAAGACCCTAAAAACTAACTAACCTAACCCAAACTACTACGTGGTCCCAAAACATTTATTCCATCAGTCTAAACATTGATTTAATTGGTAAGATAGAATAAATAGAGACATATAGCAAGTGGAAATCACAGTGTAATTTAAATGGACTTCTAGTTTAGAAGTCCCCAGCTGATTAAGGTATTCAAGCTTTAACATATATTTGTAGCGACTGCTGCCTTAAGGTCTTTTAAAAATAAATTGTACACAAATAACACTAGTATTTTGTGTGATTTATCAACAAATCACACACATTATGTCCATCGTGTCTTAACTGAACTTTTGTCAGACGCCCTGTTTCTATTTATTCCCGACGCTCGCTTTGAAAGCGCTGCAATGGACAAGGAACGGCTGATTCGTGAAGTTGAAATGAGGAGGTATAAATATAGATAACCCCTCATTTTACTACAAAAAGCTAAATAAGATGGCAGCTGGCTGGAGGGAGATCAAGGTAACATCAAGGTAACAAAGTGAGCATCAATAAAAAAAAACATCTTCTAGCGAGGGAGTATGCGTATTCTAATAGGTGTCGGCTTCTTCTCTGAGGCCATTACCTTGTTGTTTATCGTCAACACTGTGAAGACGTGATGAAGTCCAAACAGAGTAAGTGCTGAGCAACGCTGAGGTCTAACAGATGTGACAGGCCACTGACTGACTGACTGAGGCACCTATTCGATTAACAAGGACACCTCCACTTAGAGATTGAAACAAATGCCAGCGGGTGAAGCCTTGAGAGAACAGTCAGCAGCCTCAGAGGAGCTTCATTCTTCTTTCCCAGTTTGTTTAAATTTGACATTCTGGGCTTTTACAGTAACGGCCGGGTAAGAATAATTTTTTTTAGATCACCTGCATTACATGCAACTGGTAGTAATGAGTGCATCATTGGCTGTGCCTTGTCCCTGATATTTAATGTTAGGCTAATGAGGGGCCTGGAGACGTATTTTACATAATGATGTGTGATCATAAACTGCTCAGAAAAGAGTTATCCTTTCTTTTTCTGTCTACAATTACAGCGTATTTATGTATGAGGTGTATAAACTACAACATCCACTTTTTGTTACGCAAGATGTTTAGGTTAAAAATCATTACGAGATGAAGGGCTGGTCATGAAAATCAATAAAAGAGACCTCCAAAACAGTATAAATACTGGTGTGTAATTGAGTGGGTAGCATGGGACTGTCTACAGCTGGGGTGGCCAAAGTAAAAGCCCGTTTTTAAATGGCCTGCAGGGAATTTTTTAAAAATAAAGTTCAATATGGCGTGAGCACATTTCTAATAAATTGTACTGTATGTACATCCTAGTTTAAACCATAGATATAAAACTATGGTTTAAACACTAGATGTCGACTACATTTTGTGAAAGGATCGCTGTCTCAACCTCTTGGCACAGAAACCAATATTTTACCCTTTCTGCCTGTTGTGTTTGTTCCATCTCAATATTAGATTTACAGATTTACATCTTACATTTGCATCGTAATCTTTTAAGTTGGCCCTGAGGCCATGAACAGAAACCAATATAGGTATTTGGCAATTTCTGCCTGTTTGAACTTTATTTATTTAAAGATTTACACATAACATCATAATATTTAAGTGGACACTGAGGCCATGCACTGTATTAGAGTTTAAAAGTATTGAATTAATTTAAATTACATTTGAGAGCAGCAGATACAGAAATACTTTTTGTAAACAACTGTAATGTCAAATGTTAAACTGTAGTGTTGTGAGTTATTTTGATAGAAAATGAATTTCCTATGGGGTTTTCTGGTCTAGAAACACTGATATTCTCTCAGTGTAACTGTATGAACTATGAATAAACTATGCATTTACTATTGTTTGGCCCATGATTCCTAATATTTTTCTGTGTATGGCCCACAATCAAAAAAGTTTGGCCATCCCTGGTCTACAGCTACAATGAAGGTGCAAAAAATCTGAATCTTAACTAGTTTTATTTAGTCCTAAAATCTTAACCAAAAGAAAAATGGTCAATATTTTCAGGAAACAAATGACATTATCTTGCAACAGTCTGCCTTATTACCCTTTGTCTTCTTTCAAGATACTGACATTAATTTCTAGAAAATGTCTAAAACAAGGACTCACTCCATACGGAGAACTTTTGTCTTGTTTTAAGTATTGAATGCTGATCTTGTGATGAAATTGCAGGTTAATCTCCCCCAATGTCAGCATAACAAAAAAACAAAAATAAAGACTACTCATTTTTAAAGGTGCTAAATACGGGATTGGGAGCATTTCTATTGCCTATCAACGGCTCTCAACATGGCGACGGCGAGCTGGCAGCGCGCAACTAACAGCGCTAACAGTGTAAACAATGGTGAAAGTGCTGACAGAGTTAACAGTGTTAATCTGATGGGGAACCGGAGTGTGGGTGCGACGCTTCCGTGACGATGCCGTAAAGGTCGGGACAGCGTTATCAGCTGTAACCGTCGTATGAGCGCAGTACAGAGTAGCGACCATGAGCTAGCCAGTGGGGCACGCTCACATGCACTTAAAGCATGCGAGGCCAGCCCGCCTATGTCAACAAAGATAGATAGATAGATAGATAGATACTTTATTGATCCCGTAAGGAAATTCAGGCATCCAGTAGCTTAAACAACAAGTCCAACAGCAATACACCTTAAAAAGAGATACAATCGAATATAAGTGAAATAAAATAAGAATAAGATAACATAAGTACAGCAGTGAAGTGTCATTGTGCCAATTGTAGTGCAATAGTACAAATAGTGCAAATAGTGCAAGAGTACTGAGTACTCTTGCGCAGTACTGAATATAGCAGTGTATACTATGGTGTATGGTACAGTAGTGCAATGTTATGGTATAATAATTTAAAAGCAGTCAAGTACTCAGGTGGGTATGTAAACAATGTCAACTACACCAACAATAACAAATATGAATAAATATGAATATGGATATGAATACAATACAATAGCCACCATACTGAGGATGTGTGGCAGCAGAGAGGCAGTGTGTCTGTCTATAGTTAAAGTTAAATCCTCCTCCTTTGCTGTGAGGAGTTAAACAGCCGTATGGCTCGGGGGACAAAGGAGTTCCTCAGTCTGTCCGTAGAGCAGGACTGAGACAGCAGCCTGCCACTGAAGGTGCTCCTCTGCTGAGTGAGTGTGTTGTGAAGGGGGTGGTGGATGTTGTCCATGATGGATATCAGTCTGTTCAGGGTCCTCCTCTCCGTCACTGACACCAGGGAGTCCAGTTCCATGCCCATCACAGAGCCAGCTCTCCTCACCAGCTTGTCCAGCCGTGCAGCATCCCTCTTCTTGATGTTGCCTCCCCAGCACACCACAGCATAGAAGAGGACACTGGCTATCACTGACTGGTAAAACATCTGTAGGAGTTTCCTGCAGATGTTGAAGGATCCGAGCCTCCGCAGAAAGTAGAGCCGGCTCTGTCCCTTCCTGTAGAAAAAGTCAGTGTTTTCTGACCAGTCCAGTCTGTCGTACAAAGCACAGAGAAGCTCAGATTATAACACACACAGAGGGAGAGAGACTTCAAAAAAAGGTAGAAAGGTTGAAAAAAGGTAGACATTACTCCTCTATATCTTTACATAGCAAATAGTTGCTCTGGATACCGAATTTAGCACCTTTAAAGGAATAAAAGGTCAAAATGCTGTCAAAATGTCAAAATGTTATTCGTCTCTTTAACTCCTTGGAAGACTTTTTGCTGTTGAAATCTGTTTTTGCCAAATGGTTGGTGGAAATTTAACCTGCAATCTTCTGCCAACTCTCACTGAAATGTAAAAGGATTCTCTATTTCCTTCCAAAAAGAAGCTTATACTCACTGCACTGTAGCTGCAGTATCGGGCATATTATTGCTACAATAACTGGTTGGCACAGGAGTCGTACAGCTCAAACCATGAGTGGGAGTTCAGAACTCGACAGCACTGTAACTCTGTGACATTGCTGCAGTGACCTGGATCACACTATGAGCCCGGCTGACACTCGAAGCCGCTGCTGTGATACGCAAAGTGAGTCTAGGGGTTTAGTTTAATTTACTTTAGTTGATGAAACACAGTGAAACAAGACAGAAGATAAAACGAGAACAAAAGAAAGTACAAGAAAAAAAGGAAATTTGAGCAGATGAGATAAAAACCCAAACGTGCTTAATAAAAATTCACTCCTAATCATTTTTAAATTCCTGCAGGGCTCCGCTCGGGGTTTATTGAGCACTTATCGAGTGACGAGACCTTTCTGGCAATTACTGCATTGTCCAATCTGAGAGTAAAACAATCCCAAATTTCTGCAAATCACATCTGACCTCGCCGTGCGCTGCTCAAACAAAATATTTGAATTTCTTTGACAGCAGGAAATCAGAGTGGGAGAGAGGAGGGATGGAAAAAAAAGTGTGAAAGGAGAGAGAAACGCAGAGGATGAAAGAATCGCAACAAAACAAGTGAATCAGCAGGGTGCCAAGGTCACCCCGAATGTGAGAGCGGCTGACTTTCGGAGAGACAGCGCTGCGGCGGATTGTGTGAAAGAGTGAAAAGACTGAAAGTGAAACAGAAGAATAGATTTGATGGAAAACATAAATTTATAGAACGGAAAATAAACATGTCCAGCTAATTCTTTCTCTTAGTCTCATTAAACTCCCCAAAAACCATCCCCTGACCTCTACTGCACTCAGAACTTTCTCCCGCCGTCCTGTTTTTTATTTATTTTTTGACAAAAAAAAAAATCCAATCATTTCTATATGTGTCAAACCTCAAGCCTGATCTCTCAAACAAAGGCGGGCGAATTTGATTTGAGTGAATTCAGGAGCTTTGTGCCGATGAATAAAACATCGCTTCTCCTTGATGTTACCCGGACTTATCAAGTCACAGATTCCCCCTTTGAGCTCGGTGGTGACAGTGCAGGAGCCCCTGCGCAGGATGAAACAAAAAAAAGATGAAGTTTCTACTGTATATCTTCGGCTTTAGCTGCGAGGAAAGATAAGTGCAAAGACGCGAAGATATATATATACAGGTATGTGCAACACGCGGACATGTTAGAGATTGACTTTTAATCAGTTTTTGATGAATAATGCACTCAAAGAAAGAAAGAGTTGATCTTCGATTTCATCTCATCCGTCATGTACGACGATGTGTGAGGATTAAAAAGACCGCGCGGGAGTTACACAATATATACGTTCTTCCTTAATCCACAGTTTCACTCGCGGGCTCACTGTGATTAGTGACTGTGTGTGTGACATTCATACATATTAAAGTGTGCTGGAAGCGGCCGTGGTTCAAATTAGTAATTGAAATGGGATTTACTTTTTCTTAAAGTAATCAATCACAAGTGGAATGAACAGCTTTGGAAAAAAAAAGGACACCCATGTGGAATTATTCAAACAGATTTTTCATTCTCTGTCCTTACTTGTCCGTGCTGTGGTAGGCTACTGTACATGTAGGCGGCTAAATTGCTGCTGAGATGAAAAGCAACAGCACAGTAGTGGAATGATAACCCCACTGGATCTGTTTCTATTTCACCCACCATCCTTCCAAAATCCTCCAAAACTGACTCTAATTTTTAAACATCTAAGGCTTTATCGGATATCGTAGCGATAGATAGGATATAAGGGAAGATAATAGATGAAACACAACGTGTTAGATGAGGAAAAGTAGGCTACACAGCAAAATCAGCAAACACCAATTAACACTATCTGAGTTCATTTCAACACTTTAAAGGTGTTTAAAGGGGCATAAACCACTTCTCTTTTTTTAGTGCTGCTGTTTTAACACTGCAAAAGAGTAATTATTGAATATCTGTGTGATTAAAATGTAACACTCCTCCTTACTAAAATACTTTTTCGCTAAACTAAAATGGTAAACATGGGTCGGTCGGTCTCTCGATCCAGTCGGTCGCTCTCTCCGTCCAGTCGGTCTCTCTCTCTGTCCAGTCGGTCACTCGCTTGATCCAGTCGATCTCTCTCTCTGTCCAGTCTATCTCTTGTTCTGTCCAGTCAGCCGCAGGGGTTGCTGTAAAAGAAACGGCCTGTGGTGAAAAGTAGAAACAGGACCAACTTTTGGAGAAACGCAGCCTGACTTCATGCTGCGGTGCCCAATCACGTAACCAGCGAGACGGTGAGAGAGTACAGTTAACATGCCTGCCTCTCGCTGCCATGGGAGGAAGGCCGAGATCAACTTTGGTACAAGAAAGTTATGAAAAACTTCATAAACAAACAGGCCATTTAACTGACACTCCCACATCCCCGCACAACCCTGCGGCGAATCGCTGCACTGCCAGATCTGGTGTGAATCAGTCATTAGTCATTGTCATTGTTAACTATCCCTGTTAACACTGTAAGGTGCAAATATATATAAATATCTGAAAAACAACATCTAAAACAATACATTATAGATTAAACTATGTCAAATGAGAGATGAAAAGATTTTTTTTGCTTTACTTTTCAAAACATAGCAAAAAGCCAACTGTCATAACATACAGCCATTCAAATATATTAATGTGAGTCTTGTGCATGCTCATACATTTAGTGAGATGACTGTTTCACCTAAAAAAATGCTATAAATAATCAGTTGTCATTGCTCTGTGGAACATTTTTGTGCAGTCCTCCAAGCTCTGCATGCATCACAGTAAACGTAGAGCTGATTAGCTTTCTGTTATCTTAATTGAATCAGGAAATATCTCATCTTTCTTTCTAGTTTTGAAGAACCAGAATAATAAGCATTGTTATTTATTTATGGTCAAGAGGGAGTTAAGACAGCTTTGATTTTCATGCCAACTCATTCATAACATATACTGACAAATAAAAAAGAATATCTAGCTTTACTTGACAGTAAGTTAGCAAAAAAAAAAAAAAATCAACTATCCTTATACATTAATGGCTTTAAATCAGACCAAGCAACATTAAGATGAATATCTGCATCAGAATACAGTGCCTATATGACTCTTAGGAGATGCTAAAACTCTCCTCTCTCTTCCTCAGTAGATGGCAGACTTGCCCTGTGCAGGCTTTCAGGCTCAGATAACACACTGAACCTGCTGCTGGCATGTCTGACCATATCCACACCACCCATGTGTGAGTGTATACGGGAGAGAGAATATGAATAAGAGAGAGAAAGAGAGGAGAGATGGACAGAGAAAACATTTTTGTTTTGTACAGTATGTATCTTTGAGTACTAGAAAACAGTGTTGGATTCATGAAGCATGCATGCAGATTGGAAATTGTCCCAAATTTCTCCCATGGGGGATTGTTCAAATGTCACTTCATCCACATTATCATGTGTCAAAAAGTTCAAATGGGAATGTGTGTTCACCTTTATCTTTCCTACATGTGGACATAAACTGTGAATCATCATTTTGGTGCAACTATTTTTCTTGAATATTTTGCTTTCTGATAGCAGAATAAATGAGCCTCTACATACTATAAAAAACGTCTGATAATCAGCATTTATGCCATTTGCTAACTGCAGCCTAAAGTCAGAGTGACTTTGCTACTCAGTCTTCCTAATTGAGACAACACCATCAAATCAAGTGAACACAGACATCTGGCACAAATCAAATCATCCCAGTGATTAGCTGACCGTACGTGCCAGAGGTAGGGAGTAAACAAACGAGCTCTAACTGAACATCTAAGACAGATTTACATTTAAATAGTAATACTTTCTGAAGTGTACGAGATGCAAAAAACAACAACAACAATAAACACTTAGAGCGAGTTAAACAGGTCATAATTCTCTCTCTAACATCAATGTTCTATTGCTGTGAAAACATCTCCTTCAAACAACTGTATTTATTCAAGTGTCTCGCCAAAAACTATATTTTTCTATATTACATTTGAACACATCTTGATAACGTCATAACTTACCTTCAGCTAATATACTCATTTTTACTGATTAGAGCTTGAACACATCATAATGAAATAATGCAACCTCCGTTAACGTTAGCTGTTAGCTCCGTACAGGACTGTGCTGCTTACTGACTCCCGACGTTAACTAGCTCAACGCGATCAACACAAATTTGTTGTTCACAGTGTAGCATTATCAGGGAGAATATAGGGTGCTGCCCCTGGACACGTCGATGGTGAGTTTATTGCGTCCGTTTTGATTTTTGACGCTGTTATTCTAAAGACCTCCCCCGGTACCTGCTGTACTGTAGAAGAGCAAGTTCTCGGTTCTTGTGACATCCCTAGTCGTGACTAGATAAGCATCAATCAATATTAAAAAAAAAGAAAAACATTTTAAAGTCTTATTTATTAAGAGTTTAACACTCAAAAACTCAGTTGATCTGCTTCGTCAAAGACTGTGAAGGGTGACTTGATCAGATTTGATTGACAGTAACCAAAAAACCCACCAACTGTCATCAGATTCCTCATCAACCTTTCCCAACTGAGCTTCTTCCTCTTCAAACCAGTGAGAAAAAAATACTCTCACATGAAATTACCAAAACTCTTCTAACTTTGGCAGAGAATAGTGTGGTTATGTAGGATGCCATTATTCGTAGTTAAAAGTGATGGAGAAAATCATTTTTCAGGGTCTTTAAATCCCACATCTACACTTTGTAATGCAGGCTTCCTGTTACAGCTGTTTTCACAGGCTGTGTAGTTCTCCTTGTGATGAGTAAACTGAACCTCACGTGTAAAATTGATGAGTACCCCTTTAAAAGTTAAAAAGGCTTGGCTGTGAGCTTGAATAATGATGAGTACATATTATAAATCTACTCTTACTCTAGCTTTTACAAAGTCTGTGTTTACTATTCAGGGTTACGTTTTGGCGTTCTACATACTTTTTGTGTGTGTCTGTGTAAGAAGTACACACCTGTATTTCTCACGGTGCACACCTGAAAATTATCACAGCGCTCACACAAATCAGAACTTCTTACTGTAGCCTGTGAAGTGAAAAATGTCCTGCTGAAAACACCCCGCTCCCGACCAATCATCTTGTTTAGCATTTCCTTTGACTGCGCTGTGATTGGGTACCGCTTGCACCGAAAAGACGGCACCGCACTTGAAGGCGGTGTGAAAAATGGGAAAAGTGTTCTACTTTTCATGAACTCATGAACTAGTAAGGCGGTCGAGGAATTCGTGTTAGCGTTGGGCCCTGTGCTGCGGAATATTTTTGAATAAATCCCATGCGAGTAGAAAGCTTTCTGTATGGCTCAGTAGGTAAAGCGTGACAGTAACACTAGCAGGGTTAGTGGTTTGATTCCCTCTGTGGCCATGCGTGATAAAACTGCACGCACACATGGTGCCAAGAGGTGATAAAAGCAGCCACCAAATGGTATGTGTAGTGAATGCTAATCTTCACTGAAACAGCTGTAATACATGTACATTTTACAGTTTGGTGTCAATGTCCTGACTTGCACGGCAACTGTAGATCAATGCAGCATCAGCCCTTGTTCAACGTAAAACATCAGCTCTATTAGTCCTGTCAGAAATACAGCTGCTCCACCGTCCATTCATGTACCCTTCAGTGGACACAGAGAATGAGCGGAGGACAAAAAAAAAAAATCACAAAAGCGAAGGAGTGCGGTTCGAGAGACAAAAAGTAAAAGTTCAAGAAGAGAATGAGGGAGTGATGAGGTCAAGCAGCGGCGTTTCTGCAAAGTAAAAGTAATGTGTAAAGGAAGAAAAGAAAAAACTTGACTATGAGTTTTGTGGTTTTAAGAGTGAAGACGGGCGAGAAGGTGTGAATGAATGATGAGAAATAAGATGGAAGAATGGTCTTTTGAAAAGAAGACAGACATTAATGGAAACCATTGTAAATGTTAAATTACCCTTTTTTGAGTTAAGAGCTTATTTCAAAATTTAAGCTGAAAGAGTGTGAATTGTAGAAGGTGAATAGCAGGGAAGAAGATCGGACTTCCTTTATATTAACAGCAGGTTGATGGCAGGAAAGCGTAACAAGAAAAGCCAAAGAACAAAAAGGTCAAGAGAGCAGAGCTGCCTTGTATTGCTCCCTCAAGTATCTCCACACACCCATTCCCCAACAGTCATAACATACTACAATACTAATATAAGTTAATGCAGATACAAATGCACAACACTGTTTATAAGATTTAGTACATGCGCTGTACCCGCGTGCATACACGATGCATTCAGCTCTTATGTGTCTATTCGCATTGCTTATGCGTTGGCATCCATTTCTAAGTTCAGCTATTATGTTTTTCCGTGTCTGTGTGTTTATTCTTTCGAGCTTGTTACCCTGTTGGCACTGTGTTACCGCCACTCGCCCTCCATTATTCCCATAAAGCCAGCCCTTAAATCATTCAGGAAGCCTATTCAATTTCAAAAGTGAGAACCATTGAGGTAATTTAGGGGCTCGTGTATCGACCCGCTGAGGATTTCTGCATCCGGCGTCTTCCTGTGCTCCACATCGCTGATCTGATCAGCAGCAGTAGACACAGAAATACAAATACAGTACAAAGACAAAAACATCCTGAACGGAAGCAGCAGAAGCAACACATACAACGATAGGGATGTAAGAATGTACTGAAAATATTGAGTATTGCAATATTGTGTTTTGTGCTACTGTATTGGTTCTAAAAAACACTATATTTCATTTGTAAAGTAGTGCTGTGATGTTGGATGTTACAAAGACTCTGATAAATCCAGATCCCACTGTTCTAATTGCATAAAAAAGTCAACTTTTTTTAAATTCAGATTTTATGCATATGGCGGTGTTTCTTTATACTGTGACAGTTTTCCTACAATTAAAAAAAATCCCAATATATCGCCTTGCTTACAGTATTGCGATGTATCGCAATATATTGCATCGTAACCCCCGTATCATGATACGTATCGTATCGCCAGCTTCTTGCCAATACACAGCCCTATACAACGTGTGTGCGTTGTTGGATATCCGATCGTAAATATTGAACATGTTTAATATATACGATTTGAAATCGGTGCGGCCAGGATGAACTTAAGAGCTGACCATGCTTCTTTGCTGACCATTGTCAGGAGGGGGATTCGGGCCCAAAATCAGCTTGATTCTTGTGTAGTGTGTACGCCGGGTATTAGATGACAAATGAGTGGACTTCTATGCCTTTGACATTACAACCGATGCCAGAAAATGTCTACATTTATGATTTAGTAATCAAAAGGGGAAAACAAATGTTAGATATAAACAGAGAATACTACTGAGCTGGTGAAGCCATTTAAATGAGCGGTAAAACATCTCCAACTCTACAGCCGAGTGGATAGTTTCATTTCTACCTCACATACAGTACTGCATGGATGAATGTGATTACTCTGCACACACTATTTCACCCAGTTCTGCTTTTCTGCCTCTGTCTCTGCAGAGAATACTGACATCTGAGTGTATATGCATGGTCACTGGTTTGATAAAAGACAAGTAATATAATGCCATCGCATCAGGAAGACGACATCTTCAGCCCACAACTGGATCTTTTCTTCTTTTCTGTTTATCTAGGCTGCTTTTGCTTTATAAAATGCCGCTTCCCAATTTGTGTCCCGACACTAGACATGTCTAACATCGGCGCTTTGTGTCGCAGAGTCCTCCTGTTTCTTTGTGGACATGGCTTTGCAATAACCAGCCATCCCTGTTTGCCCGAGTCTCTTCAGCCCCTCCGTCCCACCCCAACATCCTCCCCGGTGGCATCTGCTTGACTCGCAGCAGCCGCTCGCTCTTTCTTCCTTTGCAAAATCCCTTCAACAGCACACTGTAGTTCATACAATAATGGCTGAAGCGCGGAGGAAAATGTTGTTGTCCATTAAATATTCAACACGAGCATTCGCCTCCACAGCCAGTTTGGCAGATTCTTGGAAATAAGCAGAGCTGCTCGCCTATATGCCAGCCTTTTCTGAGGGAGTCCAAAACACAGCCCTGCTCTGACTGAGAGGAGATGCCACTCTAAAACCTAGACGTGGGAAATCAAAAAGATCAGATTTGACCATAAGACCTGACACTCCTATTGTGTACAGTATGTTGTCATCTTCTCTACAATATGTTTAGGTGAACTTAGAGCAATAATCACTCACTTCTCCACCAGTAAAACCAGTGACCGACCAGTCACATATCTCCTTTTCAGCGATATTTGAAATGTTATGTTCAGAAACAGCTACCAAATACCATATGAACGGTTCTACAAAGCAAAATAAAAGGTTCTGTTATAAAGGGCGACTAATGAAAGGTAGTGTGGATACAGCTATCTGCCCAGAGTCATTAAAAGAAAAGACAGTCATCAAACAATGCTTATACCAGATGGCAACAGGAGACAACAAAGGCAGTTTTCAAAGAACAACTAATGATTGTTTGGGTGAAATGGATGGAGGATATCCTAACTCAATGTATCCGCATACAATGGTTCGTATGATATCTTACGAAAAAGTTATTCATCCCTTTTCCTTCGAATGTCCAGGAAAACGTGTCAATTTCCGCTCGCTACATGCATACAGTCTTTCCAGTATTTTTAGGCCCTCCAATCGACCCCGACCTACTCCCTATGCGGCGTTCGCCGCTCTTTTTATTTCCTGGTTCACGATTACGTGAATTACATACAAATTGATTTTGTGGGATACATACGAATTACAGAGCATTCATTTTCGTAGGTATAGCAACGAACAGTGTATGAGACCAGCCTGGTTAACTTGAGGAAAAAGACAGAAAAGATTAGAGGTGAAGACTGGATCTGTGCTGTGACAAACCAAGGGTTGTTTGTCCATCCACAAAACTTTACATGCCTAAAACTTTTAACACATTTGAAAGGTGCTAAACGCGACATGGGAGCAGTTATATTGCCTCCGCAGGGCTCTCAACATGGAGACGGCGGATGCCGGCGGCTCGCAGCTAATGGTGCTAACAGCACTAACAGTAAAAACAATGGCAACATTGACAAGAGGGTGGGTGCTACTCGGTCGGGACGGCGTTATGCACTAAAAGCATTTGCGGCCGGCCCGGCTATGTCAACAAAGCGAGGAGAAGCTCTGATTACAACACAAACAGAGGGAGAGTGACTTCATTCTCTGCTCAGGTAGACATTACTCCTCTATATCTTTACATAGACAATATTTGTTTGCTGCTATATTAATGCTCTGGATATTGCATAGAGCAAATTTTAAGAAACCCTCAAGGGGTTAATCTTAAGGCGTCAGTATACGTCATACCGAGTGCTTTTCAGATCTAAAGTCGGAATTGGGGAGATGCATCCCACAGACAAGCACCAGGTGTGCGGAGTGAAATCATGCAATTTTGACGTTTTATACACTATACCAGTTATGTTAATGTTATGTTGGTAATCTGAAAGTAATTGTACAAGAACACTTTGAAGAGAACAAGACCGAGAAAATGACAGAACACACAGAACCCAGGTCGCGGCAGGGTACAGTAGCCATCTAATGGTACATGACAGGTCAAGACAGATTACACAGAACAGGACACAAAATGATCTATTGCGCCCTCATACTTCTCTGAAAAGTGCTTTTCAAGAGGCACGACCTTGAAAAACTTATGTCATCTATGCTGAAACACAGAGATTAGTTACTGAGCTGTGCTCGGAGGAGGGAGGGGTGTAAAGACTGTCCACTGTTTTAGATTATGGCTCATCAGTGTCACTAATTCTCACAGTAACCAGTGGCAAAGACAAATGATAGAGGCTATAAACTGGGCCACCTACAAACATGATTGAATCAGGTTGTTTCTGTGGTGGCAGACACTTCCCTTTCTCCTCAAACAAAAGGGAAAAAGATCATTCTAGATTCGCATTTCTACACGTTTGAGCAATGTTAAAAATAGAGTTCAGGACAAAAAAACAGACTTAAGCTTCAGTTATACTTTCCGCAGGGACGGTCGCATGGACATGAGCTGACGTGGAATCGTGACAAGGAAGTGTTTGGATCTTTTATACTCCATGCGGATTTCTCCTGACGACAAACAGACATTCTCAAAGCTCCTCAGAGCTCTTCGCCACCCATCCGTGCAGGCGGAAACCTGCTGCACGGAACCCCCGCGAAGGGCCGTGTCTGAGGGTGTGACATCACTTTGGCCATGCGGACACTCACGCTAGCAGCTCTGTGAGGCTGTCCTTAGGCACAGCATGCCGACGTCAGCGTGGTAACATGCTCACAATCGCAATGCTAACATGCTGATGTTTAGCAGGTATAATATTTACCATGTTCACATCTTAGTTTAGCATGTTAGCATGCCAACATTTGCTAATTAGTAGTACTACAGCTGAGGCTGATGGGAATGAAATTAGTGTCAGCCAATTAGACTGTTATCAGGTCATTAAATGTGCATTATCAGTGGTCATTAGCCTCATAGATGTGGGTCAGTAGGGCCCTGCTACACCCAATAGTAGGGCTTTGTCAAGCCTTTTTGTTTTTGTTCAAAACTTAAGTTTTACGTGTTAGAACGTGTTGTTTTTAAGTTTCGCTTTCACTTTTACAACGTAGTCGGCACAGAAGGCCCCTACTGACCAACATCTATGAGGCTCATAGCGAGCTGTAATGCACATTTGATGGCCTGATAACAGTCATATCGGGTTTTAGTTTACAAGGAGTTTGATCACAAATGTAATTAAGATTAAACTTGATATTTGCTGTGATTTTTACAAGAAGAGTCAGCGTGTTTAACATTTTACGTCAGCTAAAATTGCATTCAGTAAAGCCTACAACAGCTATAACTCTGCTAGTATAAAAATGCAAAGCATGGGACTGTTTTCAGTACACCACAGCAAAATTAGCTGTGATAAGACATTATCATATGCACGATTTACAGCGTGACAGCAAAATGCCAGAGTGTGACTGGTGTGTTTTGTAAATCAAGCTAGAAACAAGCTGCTCTGCAACCGGGCTGACTGAGCTAATATCTAATGGCTCTAAATACTGCTGTTGTCAGAGGGAACATCAATATGGAGCAGAACTAGAAGAAAACACAGACCGGAGAAACGCTGAGAGAAATAAATGGGTAAAAAATGAACGCGACTAAGTGGAAGAACCAAGCAGCATGAGAAAAAGATGGACTCCGCGACAGATGGAGAGCAACGAAAAGATAAAGAACAATGAGAAGAAACAGAGATAAAGGGAGCGCGAGAGGGGGGGAGTCTGGTGACAAAGAGGGATCGCAGCAGCAGTGAAAGAACAAAGTTTGTCCACGAGAGAGAGGGAGAGAGGAAAGGGAGGACGTGACGATGAGAATGCAAGTGTGCAAGTGCAAGAAATACATATATCATTCTGAGGGGGAACACAGAGAGATGGATAGAGGACCATTTAACCTGGTACAATGCAGCTTTCCGGTGAAGAGCGGTTGACATTTATCAAGCAGCATACTGAATGGAAACCTGAGGACGTTAGCTACTGATCATACTGTGTGTTTTACTGAAGAGACACCTCTGAGGACCTTCGAGGTATCTTCTTGTCAGTGTTTCTGTTTTGGTAGCAGTGTTGGCATTTGTTAGCTACACCGGTGCACATGATAACATGAAGGTAGAGGCAGTGTTACAAGGACGAGGACACATCGAGGTGCCATTAGATGATGCAAACACTAGATTCAGCTAAAATCACTCAATTGCTTAGCAGAAACACCACCTACTGGCAAGAAATGTACTGTAAAAGCAGTTCAACCTGTTATCATGGGAAGGAGTATAAATGGCACTCCACGTGTAATGAGAACGCATTTTAGCCTTTTTGCTTGTCATTTGTAGACTACGCAAAAGAACTACAGTAATGGCTGCAGTAAGGTTTAGGCAACTAGACAAAATAACTCAACAACACTTTGGGACACGAACACCGGTCTCCTGGTTGAAAGTCCTGTGTTTGTTTGACCCATGGATTTAGCACATCTACAGGTCAATAAAGTAGTATCATCTGCAAGCGGAGACTCCAGGAAGTTACTAGTCATGAACAAAGAAGTAGTCCAGCATGTACGGATTAACCATACAAGATATAACATGTTAATTACTGAGCTCTAGAGGTGCTTGTAGTCAGATTTGGCTACCTCAAGCTAGCAGTTTTCCCCTCTTTACAGTCTTTATGCTAAGCTAAGCTAACCGGCTCCTGGCTCCAAATACATATTTACCATACAGTAGTGGTATCAATCTTCTCATCTAACACTCAGCAAGAAAGCAAATAAGCGTATTTATCAAAATGTTCAACTATTCCTTTAACGGCGTCCAGCATTTCATTTGCACTTTCGTAAAATTAGACTTTTCTTGACATGACTGAGTTCCATTTAAATTTGAGGAAAGTTTTATAGTTTGAAAACAACAACATCAACAACAACAAAAACAACAACAACAACAAGAACAACAACACAATGGCAATTGTAGACCATTACAAAATGATAAGAACTTCTGTGGTTTAAGTCCTTTTTGATGAGAAACTGAATGATGCATTTCAAATCATATTTCCCCCAAATAGTTAAGATCTCAGATGAACAATTTGATGTTTTATAACAGTGTCTAGAAGAGACAAACTTCTATCTGCTCAGGTGACCTACTTTGAAGTTTATTTGGAGCACACTGTGGAGGATGCTAAGACTTGTTTTTAGAAGAATTCAATCAGCTATTTCCACCCCGTGTAATTAGGATCATTTTGTTCTGGGGAGAAAGGAAGGGTCAAGCACATGACCTTATGTTATGGGATGGCCTGGTGGTCAGACAGGGTTCTTATTAAATGTTGAACAGGAAATGCTGAGTCCTGTAAATTTTTTATTTTCCCCGCCTATGTTCGCTGGTCTCATTGCCTTGCTCATTCCAAACACACGGCCACAGGGACCTAATTTACGGAGCGCCAGCGCTTCCTCTGAGCTCATAACCGTAACTTTAAGGTAATGGTCACATATGAAATAAAATGCATGGGCTTGTCTACATGGGCTGAAGCCCAAGGGCCCTGACTCGCAGCTAAATTTGTTCATTTTCTCTGTGCTATTAGCATATGTACACGAGGGCGTAATTTCCACTGGGGCCTGTCCCCCTCACTTTTCAAAATCCTAGTTATAGTTTCAGGTTGATTTACTCACTAAAATCTCTGCGAACTATGTCCTCTGAGCAGCCAGAATCAAGATAAGAGAAGAGTGGAGCTGCTAAAAAATGTTGATCTTGATCACGCACTCACTGCAGTAAGCATGGTAATCATAATCCTGTACTAATAATAACATAAATGAGCAGCAGCGAATGTCTTGCAGACTGTTTCACCTAGGTTTCACCTCTCAAGTGGAGGTTGCTGGAAATGTATGCAGCGTGAAAGGAACACTGTACACCGCTCAAATATTCCGTTTCACTGGGGAACGCGTCACAAATGTGATGACTTTAGACTCTAATTGACAAAATCAAAAAAAGACTGGCAACTCAACTTTACTCGACTTTAACACCAGTGACTCATGACTTGAACTTGAGTCTTTTGACTTGAAAGTACTTGATACCTTACCCCCACGCCCAAAGATTAAAAATCATGTTATTTAAAAAGTGTGCCGCGAATTAATTTCCCTTCATCATCTTTTCTTCCTGTAAAACAAAACATGACGTGTGCTTATGTAGGCTAGTACCAACCAATTTCAACCAATAACATCACAACATCCATCCATCAATCAATCTGCAACTTGAGGCGTGTGTGGAAGCTTCGTATCACACAACATTCTAAGCCCGCCCTCTTTTTAGCGGCCCATTCAAATGCGAAGGACTTGATTTAAATCCCTCTTGTAACTGTACACCGCTTAAATATTCCGTTTCACTGGGAAATACTCACACCACACAAGCTAAAGACGCTCTAAATTCCGTTTCCTGCAGTAAATATACAAATAATCAATGCTGAATGGCTTTGAAGACTGCATTACTGACATTTCAAAAAGGTATCATCAAAGACTAATGCACATTTACCTTATGGAAGAAAATCCATCTGGTGACCTTTGTCGTGCATCTTCCTCCTCCTCCTCCTCGTCTCTTGCCTCTCTTTGTTCATCGTCAGCGGGATTTAAAGCAACAGTAATCTGTAGAAGAAGTACAGATCAGTTAGTCCAACCACAATGATGGATCAGGACACATGTGGGTGGGACTGACAGGAGAGGAGGCAAACTGTCCCCTCAAAAGTTCTCTCATTGTGTATATAAGTCTTACAAAGGTTTCTCCAAGAGCAATTAAAGAGCAAGTGGGCTGTGACATATTCTGATTATCTCTGACAATATCTTACTGGTAGCCAACTCCAAACACTGACAACGGATCAAACTGTTCCATTCATTAGCCTACTTCCAAGTACTAAAAGCATTATTTTGACCGATTCAAGATTCCTCCATTGAGACGTTGATTATATCCTCACAAATTATGTTGTCAGAAGCTAAAATGATAATTACTGGGTTTGACTTCTATTGTCACGGCTGGTGTGTGGGGGGTAACAGGGATAGGACCCAGATGCAGACAGCTAGGCAGACTGTTTCCACACTGTCCACACTCACGGACTCACAGACTGTGAGGCGCGTTCCAGCAAAGTCCGCGAAGGGTTTAGGGCTGTCCCGCCGTCAAGTGCTTGACGGCTCTCCGCATTTCCGCAGACTTTGCCTGAGGGAATTACCCACAATTCATAGGCTTTGTGACGTTAAACACGGGGTTACCGGAGGAAGCCCGGAGGCGTTAAAGAAAAAAAGGTTAACAAAGAGGACGTCATATTAAAGCTTCAGTAGGCAGAACGTTTTTGGCATCAATCGGCAAAAAATCCATAATAACCTTTCAGCATATTGTAATTCAAGTGTTCTGAGAGAAAACTAGACTTCTGCATCTCCTCATGGCTCTGTTTTCAGGGTTTAAAAAATATAGCCTTTAGACGGGAGACTTTGGCCAATCACAGGTCATTTCAGAGAGAGAGAGCGTTCCTATTGGCTCTGCTCCGGCTGGTGGGCGGTGCTTGGTATTTCCTCAACTGATCTCAACATGGCTGCCGGGTCACAAACTTTCTCATTTTACAGCTAAACAGTACACTACAAGATGTTTCTGAAAACATTTGAGGCAAGAAATAGGCATTACACTACAATACAGAAAACATTACGGTTTCACGGTTTGCTCCAACAGGTTAGGTACTGTTAGCAATACCAGTTGATAACAACGCACTACGACGGTATTTTGCGTATACGAACACCGTTGCAACATGTCCGCAGATAGAGGTTGGACAGTATGGCTACTGTGTGTGGGACTGATTTAATGAGACACAAATAAGACAGAAGTGCTAATAAACAGGATATTACTGCATCTTTTTTTACTGTTGGTTGCACGGAGCAGCCATCTTGGATTTTGAGGTCGGGGTTGGTGAGGTTTGTCCGACTTGGAGTTGGAAATCCGACTTCAGGGGGCTTTCCAGTTGAAATTCTGACTGGGAAATGGTAAATTCCGACTTCCCAGTTCAAATGGAATGCAGCATTAGGCCCCTATGGGTTCAGGGCGTAAGGCCTTAGGGGGGACATAGGGATTGGGCCTCTCAGTTCAGTGGAAATAGGTGAGAGAGTAGGCGGGGAAGGTCAGGGCTGATGAGGGCATCTAATGGATGGTTTGAGGACGGCAGGTCAGAGGAGTGAGAGGGAGCTGGAGAGCCAGGCCAGGCAAAAACAACCAACCAACTAGAAAGACCTCATGACATCTATAGTCTTTTTTTTTTTTAATCCAGCAATGTGCTAAATGTAATTTCAGTCAACCTTGTAATACTATAATTTGCAGCTGTGATATGCAGGATACAAAGTATTCTACTGCTTTTAGTTAGATTTAAGTTTATTCATCACTAATTAGCATTACATTAGTATTCTCTCTGTTCATTAAAATGCAAGCATTTTTCAGAAGTCTTTTGAACGTTGCCAATTAGCCTATATATTTCTGCTTTAATAAAGGATTTACTTTAATTTGGCTCGTACAGTGCTTCTGACCTATTTTGAAAAAAAAAGAAGAAAAAAAAACAGGTGGAAACTCTGTAAATTGGTTTGAAATCTCATTCTATGATCTTTGAACCTGGGGAAATTGAAAATCGTTTGGCAAGCGGAAACATGCGCACAGTATACACAACATAAGATCACCTAATATTGACGTGCAGACCCTTTTCTTTTTTTTTTTTTTTTTTTTTACAGTCGATTCATGGCATTACCTTTTTAGATTTATTTCTGAAATGTCCTTTAATCATCTGCATCTGTTATTAAAGAGACGAATCGATCTGATAGATTAAATAAATGAAGAATGGCCGCGTTACTGGAAATGCAAACTGGAAACTAAATCCTTGTTTTTCATTTAACTCTCCAGCTGCACTAAACAACATCACAATCTAATAGAAGCTCTTCCCAGTTCAAGGCAAAGCACCTAATATACCGCAGGATCAGAGTTAACACTGAAAGCACTGAAAGTGAAATTTTCCACGGCGATAAGTAGACAGCTATAACCCAACATGTGGGCCCAGCCATCCCGAGCTGTAATGAGTTTAAGTCCCTTACTGGCCGACTGTGCTGTCTCATTGTTTGATAGCAGTGTTATCCACACTCACTTACCCTTTCTCTTAGGCACTGCGGGGCCTCGGGGACTCGGCTCGGTTTGTGTGTTTACCAATTCCCACAACCTAGCCGGGACTCTCGGGGCGTCTCTAGGAAATTACATTCTGTAAGGTCCCCGAGACTATTTAGCTGGCTGGGTGGTAATAATTGCAGGGCAGGAAAAATCTGAGGAAGTGCAACTTTCCACACGCAGCATATGTATGGATGGATGCTGGATGGAAGTATGTGCTATGAAACAGATTTAAACATCAGATTGTACGTGTATTCCTGTGATTTCAAGCTAGCGAGGCTATCAAGATTCAGGTTAGCAATATGTATTTAGTAAAATGTCATGTTAAACCTTCATTGATTACTTTTTTGTCCACGTTGGGGAGCCAGAAAACAAGCTGTAAACGCAACACTGGCATATCATCACCCTTTATTAAGTTGATATGGTGTTTCCAAACTGTCGCTCACACATCAAGCAGATACAGAGCAATAACTTTCGCGTGGTGTGCGGTGCATTTTGAACAGATAAAAAATGGATTAATTATGGACAACCATGCGACTAATCGCGATTAAATATTTTAATCGATTGACAGCCCTAGAAATGACCGATATCAAGAAGATTTTGGCCATATCGCCCACTCTACTTTGTAGAGTTGAGGGGAACTGCAGAGTCGAGTCATAATTCTCTGTTGGTTCGTCACTACAAGCAACTCCTTTAACAAGTAGTCATTTGATCCGTTGTTTATATAGAAAAATATTGATAAGAGCAGCTTTAATGGGAAATTTTAGAGTTTATACATATACATTACCATTTACAAAACGACCAGACTTATAAGAAGCACTGACCTGATATCCTGCATTTGTAAGGCTGAATACGTTTCTCCACCCAAATGTAGACAGTTGAATGGCCAACTTAATCTTTGGACTGCACTCCACCACATTTCTTCACATTTCTCCACATGAAATGCCAAACGTCTGTCTATTTGACCTATCTCCCCGCTCTGAAGAATACAATGACTGACTGACTGCAGGAGCCAAAGGTAAAGAAAGAGTGTCAGGAGAGGGAGGGGAGAGGGCTGATAGAGCGAAAGGCCATTATTAGACTCATTCTGCATTTTTTTTGGTGGGGAGCGACTCCTGGAAATTGGAATTGTTGCGACCTGCCAGCGACCGATAGGAGCCCTTTTCAGTGAAATAAATAAACCAAAAATAGATAGATAACTCGGGTTATTTTTAAATTAAAACAATCAATCAAAGGGAGAGGGGAGGAGGGGGGAAAAAAGCGGAGTGTGCTGAGACCGGCCATTAAGACGGTGGTGGGGTTGTTATTTCCGCACCTGTGGAAGGGCATAGCTCAGGCGTGTGAGCAAAGCTGAATATGAATGCAGTCAGACATACTGGACACCGGCCAATAGCCATTATCTGCTACCCAACACATACCACATCGCACTAGCTGTTGGGAGGTGCTCTTTTAATCTCGATGCAGTAAATGTCTCCACTCGCTGCGACATGTCATGCCGAAGACACACATCATGAATTATGCGCGGTAGCTCAATAAATATTTTTTATCCTTTACCCAACTTGGCTTATGAGATTTCTTGTCATATTTACTCACTTTATACGTGGCCGTTTTCTAATAAGCAACGTTGATGCAAGAATTGGATTTTAAATAAGGTTTACTGTTAAGCTTCCCCTCTGTGGGAAATGTGTAATACAGAGGCGCGGGCTGAAGGGTTGGTGGGATCAATTTGACCAGATAAAGCCGCATCTACTTTGCTATAATGGAGTCCCATGTGTGACCTTATCACCCTGTCACACATTCGCCATAACAAGGCGGTTGATGTTATTGTAAACAACTGATATTGTTAGTCCCCTCAGCCTCCCGTCCTCTCCGCACAGCGCGGGCCTAATTAAGGCTGGATTTAGATGGTGGCATTTGGGTTTGTGTGGGCTGAATGATGCTTTCTGGTAAATGACCACATTAACGTGATGATTCCTCTCTCTGTCTTACCCCCCTCCTTCCCTCTGTCTCCGCGCTATTTCCCCCACCGTGGCGGCGATACAGCCAGTGATCCATGCAGATGCGAGGGGGGGGGGCCCCCACGCCGCGGCCTGTCTAATTGTTATCATATTTTGTCATCTGCGGCCTGTTATTTTAGCTATCGGTTAGGGACGCATATAAATACCCGCTGACGTTTATTGAATGTCAAAGGCCACTGGGCGGCTGATTGATTTTGACCCCTTTTCCGTGATGTCAGAATGTGATTTGTTGCCACATCATGGCAATCTTAAAAAGCTATTTTCCCCCGCCAGTGGAAATACTAACTATCACTCTGAGAGGAAAGCGAGACTCATATTAAGATTAATGGGCGTTTTAGGAAGCCTGCCAGAAACTATGAAGATGTTTTTTTTTTTTTTGGATACATTTAAAATAGAAAAGGGAACGTCACAGACGGCGATAATTAATAGATTTTGGGTAGAACTTTGGAGAAAGGGCAAGGCCATAGCATTTCCAAAGGTGTGTTCGAGCATCTAATAATGCAGAGCCGGGGCTTGCAGCACATGAAATAATAGTCCTGTGGATTAATATCCAGAGTCGTGCTGATGTTGCCACATATACTTTCCTGGTTAACATTAGAATATTTAATAAAGTGAATGTAAATATGAGCGGCATTAATATTTTATCAGCCGCCTTTTAGACAGCTTTATAATAGAGGTCTATATAAATAACCACATGTTATATAACCAGTCTGCAGTGAAAAAAAGTTGACTTTTATTTCAGACTGTACATTTGTGTATGTGTAAAGTTCTGTATAGCAAAACTCTACATGTTCATCTAATTAATATCTGTATCTATATTTGATGAACAATGCATTCAAGTTACTTTTTAGGTCTTACTTATTATTAAAATGTCGTCCTTGTGAGAAACCTACAGTGGAATCCTAATTACTTTAGTTTGGTAGATCAGGGCATGTTCATCCACCACACCAACAAAGCCCGCGTGAGACGCCGTGGACGCCGAAATAAAAAAAACAACAGGTTCCAAAGCAGCCGCCACGCTGCTGCTCATGCGGGCGTAGTGGGCAATCCGTAAAGATAAAATGTGGAAACCATAGGCACTCCTCAAATTGATCTGAAAGATCCACATTCCCATAAAAAAACACAAATGAAATTCCTCTTCTTTCACCTCTTTTATTGCCACATATGCGGCCGATTCCGAGACGAGGCCGAGACCTACGAAAAGTGGTCTCGAGACCAAGACCGATCTCGAGTACTAAAACACTGCAAACAGGAACATCTTTGCTCTTCCGTTATGGACACGTTAGGTAGGCACAGTAGGCCCAGTAGCCCGTTTGTGTCGGATAATTACGTGTTTCTAGTTTACACAAGACGACTCCAACATTGTCAAGCCTAAAAAGCAAGGAAGAGGAGAAAATAGACATCATATTTAGACAAAACTACTAGTTCCTGCACAGCTAATACTTGACAAATGTTAGGTGTTACAGGCAAATCAGCAGTGAATCACAGAGGGTTAGGTGTTTCCTTTTTGACAGCTAATGTTTTAGAGTTACTAGATACTCCACAACTTGCAGAGAAGTCCATCAGGACTTTGGACAGCTTTGTTTCTTCAACTTTGTTTCCCTTTCCGCTTCTTGCCTTTGAAAATATCATTAAGGCCAATCAATTTGTGCAGCGCAGTGGCAGAACACAAGACACCACAAACTCAGGCGAGCTATTACCTGCTCATCCACCCACGTTGTCTGTCTTATCACTTCTTCCTGCGGACCGGCAATACAAGGGGAAGACCAAATGACATTTCATAACACAGATTAATGAGCACGGGAGTGTCGAGAGAAGTGAAGACACGCGACAGAGGTCAAGCATGTAATGACTGACCTTAAATTCAGTGGCGTCCAAAAGGTAAAGCAATGTGTGTGTGTGTGTGTGTGTGTGTGTGTGTGGGGGGGGGGGGGGGGGGGCGTTCCAAGTAGCCTGTCAACATTAAAAAGCCTTCAAACTTTATTTACCATCTGCCACGGTTTTCAGTCGGCATTAATGTCAGGACATGTCAGCTGTTAGTGTTTGGTTCAGTGTTTTTATGGCTGGAATTTAATGACTGATATGTAGAATATACAATAAATCTTTACTAAACTTCACTCTGACCTTTATCGAAATATAAATCTTTACAGCGCATGTGGGATCACTGATACGTATCTGGAATAGACAGATTTTTATTTGTATTGTGGACACCAGGACCATCACCGTGATATATACGCCGTTGATCAAAACACCTACAAACAACTTCTTTGTCTACATGCTCTCATGGCCATTTTTTTTTTGCACTGCATTAATTAAGATTAATACTTAATGAAAGAGTTTTTTAAGACACTGCCTTTAAAGCCTGCACATGCCCGCTACACACATTTTAAGTGGGAAGTGTCAGCTGGCGTTGCTCTGCTCTGCTAGCTCAGTAGTGTTCCCCAGTTGGCGTGCTAATACAGAGAGCTAAACTACCCACCCTCCCACCAATTGGCAGCTCAAACATCTTTTTGACAGCTTTGATGTCACAAAAGACATAACCCGCATTACCACAAAATCCACTTTGTTTGGGCAACATCCATGTTTGCTTGCTGGAGTCTTCTTCCTTTTACCACAACCAACTCAGTCAAACAGCATGGAACCATTGGCAGGATTGTATAGTGTGTGTGAACGTGTTTTGTGTTAAATTACTTGAAATAAAAAAAACTTAAAAGTCTGCATGTCTTTATAGCGCCTATTCACAATGTCATTTAGCCTCTGAGCCTGACAATATCAAGATTTACACTAAAACTTAGTGGGTTCTACTTATTTTGAAGTAGGGCTGTCAAAGTTTGTTTTAACGTCACTAATTTCTTTAATGCATTAATGCCACTTGCGGTTAAACAACGATCCAAACTTACGCAAAATTTTGGCGAGGAAAAACTGGCATGGCCATTTTCAAAGGGGTCTCTTGACCTCTGACCTCAAGATATGTGAATGAAAATGGGTTCTATGGGTACCCACGAGTTTCCCCTTTACAGACATGCCTACTTTATGATAATCACATGCAGTTTGGGACAAGTCATAGTCAAGTCAGCACACTGACAGCTGAGTTTGCCATGTTATGATTTGAGCATATTTTTTTTATGCTAAATGCAGTATCTGTGAGGGTTTCTGGACAATATTTTTCATTGTTTTGTGTTGTTCATTGATTTCCAGTAATAAATATATACATATATTTGTATAAAGCAGCATATTTGTCCACTCGCATGTTGATAAGAGTATTAAATACTTGACAAATCACCCTTTAATGTACATTTCGAACAGATAAAACGTGCGATTCATTCGTGATTAATCGCGATTAACTATGGACAATCATGCGATTAATCGTGATTAAATATTTTCATCGATTGATAGCCCTATTTTGAAGTAGCGCTTCTTGTGTGCTTGTGATTGATTGTCCACAGTGTTTCCTGTGTTTTATCAATTACGTCTGTGTGTGAAGGGTTAGGGCTGTCGCAATAACCGCAGGGAATGGCAAGCATTCGCCACAACCGCTATGTTCACGTTATTTCTGTTTTGAATTCTTTGCAATGGGAACGTCGCGTACTGAGCCGCACGTTTGGTGTTTTTTTTCTGGTCGCCGAGAGTTGAAAAATGTTCAACTTTGGGTAAAACGACGCGCTCGTCACTGTCACTTTTTTTACCCAGTCGTCCAATCACAATGGAGGAGGGGCGGGACAAATACCACAAAGACCAACCATCACATCCAACAAGTGCTGAACAACAACAACAATGGAGGAGAAATTAATACACATAGACCGGCCTTCCCATCATCCAGAGCAAGTACCTTGTGCTGACATTTTTACTTCTGCGGATATTCCGTATCCTAGCAACCAGATGCAACGAAAGGAAGAAAAAATGCCGCGCCTCATTGCCCTTCTGTGTTCTGCATTTGACAATAAACAAGTATTTAATTAGTATCTTTGTCATTTAAAAATAAACATTATACCTAATAATAGACTAACAATAATGCGTATTTATATAGCACTAAAATCAGGAAAAATTAAGTAATTTGCAAAAACAAAGAAAAGTGACTATAATACCGCATATTGTGCTATTGAGCCAATATTTATCGCCGCAGGCGAAACTCCTTCACCACGACAGCTGATGGCTGATAATGGCCTAAGCTGTAGTAAAAAAAGGCAGCCAGTCATATTCAGATTTTAACATTCTTCTCTAGCGATGTGTCTGAATCATTGTTTCCTCAGATAGTCAGCTCTAGCAGAAAACACTGCTTTCATACAGTAGCCTCAGAAACATGGGCCCAGCAGCCTCCACCTGTACCCGATGCAGGTATGTACGAACCGAGAGCCTTCTCTGGGGTACGCAGGAAGACGAGACACGGCCCAGCTGTGCTTGGGAGTCTGCTCCCTCTTCTAACTGTAATAAGACAGAAAACTCTTACACTCTGTAGGATGGAAATAGACACGTGCTAGACAGGAACACTTTAATCTTTTCCCTCTCTCCCCTCTCCCCTCACTCCTTCTGCCACTGCCACACAGCTGAACAATGTCTCGGGGTACAGGAGTATGGGATTTGAAAACCTATATCTGCTCCGCGAGACAGAACTGGATCCCGCTCTCCTTTTGTGTTTTTTTTTTTTTCTCGCTGCAGTCATAAATTTTGCATGTGGGAGCGCGGGGGAGCGCCGCTCTGCTGAGCGAGCCTCGGCAGGCTGCGTGCTGCGCCAAGAGAGGACGGCCGGGGCTGCCATTAAATAGCACCGCGGTGGTTCTCGGGCCGCTCGGGGGGAAGAAGGCATTTTCTGTGGGAGGCGATTGGTGTGCGGCAAGGAGAGTGACCACGTGCAATCTGTTCGGCACAGCGGCGCTGGAGGTGCAAGCCAAAGCCTTGTTTGGTATTCAAAGCAGCGGGCTTTAATGCATTGATCCATGAAGGGATGGGCTACACAGACAGAGCAGCACATGACTCGAAATCCACAGCCAGCGAGCTATTAGGCGGTAATAACACTGACCAAAGAGGTGCATATGTCTACATACAAACAACCTCTGGACAGGATGCGAGTATTTGTATTCTAAGCCTTAAACACAAAGTACAAAGTGCAACCTGCGAGCATAAACATGCTCGCTTCTGACTGCACACACTCACACACATGCAGACACACTCAAAGGGATCAGGGTGTCTCTTGTTTTAATAGTGGGGGGGGGGGGCTTTCATTTGTGCTGCTGTCAAATTAAATACTTGTGTTGTGTGTGAATGTGTTAAAGATTCATGAGAAAAACTGCCTTCCACTGCTGGTTCCAACTGACATCCCTCCCACACAATCTCTCTCTTTGCCACTATCTCACACACACTCGCCATAATCAAAGCCCGTCTTCTTCTTCTTCTTCTTCTTCTTCTCCTCTCAGTCTTACACATGTGCGCGCACCGACGTGTCCTCCCTTTCAAAAGACAGAAGAAAGACGAGGTGAGAGAAGAAGGTCATAATATTCCGTGTGATCCCGTCTTCGATATCTTCGCCCTCCCTATACCTGCAGCCTCCCACGGGATCACGGGGAATAAATGACAGCCCTTCCCTTTTTTGCGACGGTTTACACATGATCGAAGGCGATGTCGACTTTTTCGGCCGGCGAGGGGAGAGTTCGGCGGTCCTTGGATTAGTGTGCCAGGCCGGGGCGCGTCTTAGTTTATGAGCGGCTGGGAAAAATGCCCCATTTTTTGGTCACAAATTACCTCCCGGCTCCCCCCCATCCTCCCACCCATGCCGGCCTGACTGGATTTATTGCGCCCGGCTAGCATCTGACACCGAGAATTTACTTAGGAGGGCTCAGTTTCTCTCTCTGGCTCGGTTGACAAAAGGTTTTGTGTGTGCGAAGAAAGACACACGGCGGACAGACAACAGATGATACATGTGCTTACACATGTGGTCAGAGAAACGCGGACCCGTACACACCGTCTGCATACTGAACAATCCAATCATGCTCTTTGCAGGACCCGTACTCTTCTTTGTATTGTTCTTTCCCTCTGCACCGAGATCATTTTTCAAACACACTTTGCACAGCACAGTAGGAACGGAGGCGGAGGCGATGAAAAATAAGGAGGGTTGATATGTCATAAAGACACGACACTGTCAGTTCCGACGTTATTGTTACAGGTCTGAGTCGGTCTAAGTAGCGTAAGATGTCTTTTCACCTGACAGGAGGACGCATACTGCATTTTAATCAGCAATTAACATGCACCGGCATAAAAGCCACACATATATAATTGCCCATTACCTGCTCTCCATACTGCGGGTATACTACTGTACCTTGCTGGGGTAGCTAATGATGCTTGTTGCTATGGACACCACTCAATGTATTAAATAAAAAACCTTATTTAAGATACCTCTTCAGATCGATGCAGATTCTTTACATTGGCGCTACGTGGCCGTAGTTATGGCGGAAGTAACTGACTGCCTGATGACTTGGGAGTGAGAACGTGTTGCGTTTAAGAGTCCAACCTTATTTTGGCCTTTTCAGGCTCATGCCTACTTCAGGGCAACACACTCCTCCGGCACATTACGTGCGTCCAAAGCACTCATTTATTTCTATATAAGCCCACACACCTGCGGGACATGCCTACGTCCTATGTCCCAGCATTGACACAAGCCAAGTCTCCGCAAAATCAACAGTTTTAATGCATTTGCCAGTGTGTGCAATCGACGTGCATCAAATTGTGAGACATTCCTCAACATGGCCGGTGTTTGCTGGGTAGGTTCATATACAGATCTGAACATACCCCTTTTTCTCTTCTTTTTTTTCCCCCAGATAGACACAAAGCATCTTGGATTGGTGTAAAGTTTTGTTAAGACCTCTATTGTTCATGTTTTTGAAGACATGTCTGTTATGATTTGTTTCTAATTGGCAGGAAAATAAAAACTCATTATGGTATAATGGCAATAAAGCTAAATTTACCCTGAATTAAATTACATCTTAATCCCATGTGTGGCACATCGCATTTACATCTGGGTGGAATTACACCTGCCAGCTGTACATTTCTGGCTAGAATCTCATACCTCGCATTAACATGCATACAGTAGGCCTGTCGTGCATCTCTTTTTTTAATTAAAAACAAAAGAAAAGATCACAATTCATCATGAGGTGTAAATTAAAGCTTGTGTAGGTAACATTGGAGAAATCAGCAAGAATAAGCTGGATTTGAAAAAGTATCCAACAAAAAAAAAACGAGCCCAGTGTTGCCAACTCTTTTTCAGTGAAAGTAGCTGGCAGCACTAGCTCCAAAGGTCGCTAACTCTAGCGAGAAGGTTGGTAAGTCGGCAACACTGACAGCCCGTCCCTTGCGGGCTCCCTCCAAAGCCGCCCCCCCACTATTATCATTATGAACGTAAACAACGAGCATGGCTATTGTTATAGTGCGCTTAAGCAGGCAGGTTGGTAGACAAGCGGGTTGGCTTATAGCAGTCCTGCCACAGCCACAGAAACCAAATTATTTTCTTTTTTTTAATCAGAGCATTTGATTTATTGATTGCTGTTTGGATGTAATGAGAGTTCCAACAACAAATGAAACAAAAATGTTACTAAAACACAATACCCACCCTAGCTTTGAGTTAAAACGGCAAACACAACGGCACATACTCCTGGACCGACATTGTTTTTCCTCCTACATACACGACGCCATTTCTACGTGATGAATTGCACAAGTTAATGCGTGACTTTTCAAATTATACCTCCAATTTCCAAACAATTACGGCACTTTGCAGCACTACAGGGGCTTGTATATGATAAACGCCGCAGGCAATTTGCGATGACCTGACGAGCATAATGTGCACCGCGGGACCAGTCAGACATGTTTGAAGTCACGCACACACACACACACACTAACATACACACAAATGCCATGAAGAGAGGTGATGATCCCACAGGTGTTCTGTGCGCTATCTCCTCTGTTGTCAGCAGACGGGCTCTGCTCCGCTGCGTTTTGTCACGCACACTGACCCTCTTTGTCTTCCCCTAAGCCTCCCGCTCATCCCTCCTCCTCTGGACACTGAAAGGCTACCGTATGTTTGTGTCACCCCCCCCTCTTTCCGTTAGACAAACAAAAGTGATGTTTGCATGTTCGGAGCTCGCGATTTGATTTTTTTTCTTTAGGCATGTTCAATGATAGATGAAGAAACATTCATCCACGCAGAGGTTGGGGAAGGTGCCGACAAATGGATAAAAGCACTAATGAAAAAAGGGGGGAAATAAAAATGAGAGCTGCGGCGTCTTCATCGCTCCCAGTGTGTTTATTAAAACTCTTCTTTCACTCTACGAACGCACAGGGAGTAGAGGAGTCTGTGTGACACAGCGGCAGCTGTCTCTTTCTTTCAGCCCCCCCGAAACTATGCTACCTTCAATCAAACGGCACAAAAGCAGACAGTAAAAAGGATAATGTCAGAAGATGGAAATCCATTCTCCATTCACTATGCACAGCCTGTAGACAGGGGAGGTGCTTGACTTCAGTTCAAGGATTCTCCGCAGACGGCTTGTGAGTAGTTGCTCCATTTTTCCATCCATAATCCTCATCTTTCTATTAGGAGTCTAACAATTTATTAAGATTAGATGAAACTTTAATGATCCCTGTCGGGAAAATGGGTCGATGCACTAGCGAAAGGATAAAATAGAGTGACTAGAGACCACGCTGAATATTATACAAGGAGAGGAGCACGTTGAAAATAATCGAACAAATAGAGCATTCAACTTGAGGAACAATGTTTGATCGTCATGCATGACTGAAACTCGTGGCACAAGACAACTGAATGTAAATTATGTGCACTCAATCTGGGTGTGTTTTTAAGAAAATATATGATTCTGAATAAAATCATGATCATTTACATTCTTGGAAATCAGTTTCTAGATGTATTTTTTAAAGTTTTGGTTGACTTGCTTCAAAAATCACTTATTTATTAGTTCACACTTTCAGATAATGTAAAAGTCATGACTTTAGGAGGAGAAATAATGTATTGTTATTGCTTGTTTCTCAAGATAAGGTTAAAGGTGCTAAATGTGAGATTGGGAGCATTTCTATTGCCTCCGACCGGCTCTCAACGTGGCGACGACTGAGCCGGCGGCTAGCAGCTAACGGTGTAAACAACGGCAACAGTGCTGACAGGGCTAACAGTGTTAACCTGGGGGGGTAACCGGAGGGTGGGCTCTACGCTCTCGTGATGATGCCGTTAGTCGGGAAGCCGTTATCAGCTGTAACCGCCGTATGAGAGCAGTGCAGAGCAGCGGCCATTAGCTAGCCAGTAGGGCACGCTCACATGCACTAAAAGGCCCACGCAGCCGGCCCGGCTATATCGACAAAGCACAGAGAAACTCTGACGATGACAACACACACAGAGGGAGAGCGACTTCATTCTCTGCTCAGGTAGACATTACTCCTCTATATCTTTACATAGACAATAGTTGTTTGCTGCTATATTAATGATCTGGATATCGTACAGAGAACCTTTAACAAAATGCCTCAGCAGTGCTCAATCTTATTACATGTACCACCACAAATGCAATCATATTCACACTGCATGAATAAAAATGACCCCTAGTGATTACTGAACTCAGGAATGGCGGACTCCGCCACTAACAATGAAAACTAATGTACTATCTAAAGGGGTAATTGCAGAGAAGACTTTGCCCCAGCGTTTGAATCAACTAATCACGGTGGACTGAACAGATTTTGTCGTACATTTTTTAATTCTGGTGTGACCGGGCCTTAATGATAGAAAGAATTGTAAAATATTATCGATACTGAGATACGGTGGCCTTCAGGTAACGTAAAAAAAGCAAAACGCTCTCTCTAGAGCCAGTGTTTGGTTTGTCCGTTCTGGGTTACTGTAGAAACATGGCGGAGCAACATGGCGGACTCCGTGAAGAGGACCCGCTCCCTACGTAGATATGAAGGGCCCATTCTAAACTAACGACAACACGACAATACTTAGCTTCAGGTGATTATACACTAATAAAGACATAGTTATGTTTATTACAATTCCATTTCTTCTGATAGATCCCCTGAAACGTTATACACACTGTTCCTTTAAGCAAACGCCCCCGAAGTACATAGAAAGACATAAGGTAGACTTCTATCATATCTATCTATCAATCTGCACCCATCTGTCCCTCCAGCACCCCCCACTGCACCCTTCCCTCACAAACCTCTTCAGTGCCTGCTCATCCCTATCACGCGGCTCCATCAGACGTCTACCGCCGCTCCAGCGAGGAGCCATGCAGCCATCCAAGTGAACATAATCAATTCCTCCTTCGATGGAGCACAATGCGACCGTTACAGCCCTTCACACCGCCATCCATCCTGCCGCTGTTCACCTCGGCAGCAGCCGGCTGTGCCACACAGATGGGCCTCTGCTCTGCCATGAAATGAGCTCGGTTCGTGCGCGTGCACGTGCGCTGTATATGCTGCGCGCGTATGTGTTTTTTTTTTACGCACACGCCAGCTGCAGGTGAAGGTGGTGACAGCGTGTGATATATTCAGGTGGGGGCCGCCACGACGAGACAAACTGGTGTGGTTTCGCATTCCAGTCTGTCAAACTCGAAGGTCACTCCGCTGCCTGGTCGTGTCGATCACTCGCAACGCCGCTAAAGGATAACAAGGATAATATTGATGCTTTTTGCGAGTCGTCGTGGTTTCCAGGTTGTCGTCACGCAGTCGGCATAGTTGGAGAAATCAGGGCTCGTTTCCTTCCCTTCAGAAGAGCACTGCTTGATGCTATTTCATGCTGCTACTACCACAGCTTTTACATCTCCTGAGCTGGATAATCTATCACAGCAAATTTGCTTTTGTTGAAACGTCCCTTTCATTTCTATTTCATTGTGGCCAAATTGATTGTTTTCATATCGGAGACCGCACATTGGACCAGATGTTATTTTAGGCTCGCTGACTAAAAAGAAAAGCCGAAGAGTGTTCCTGTCACGACGTACAGTATGCAGAGAGGGATGAGTGGGAAGTTTCTCCACATTTACTGACATTTCTTGTGATTACCTAATTGGCTGGTTGCTTCCAATCTTCTAAAACCCCACAGTGTGGAACAGAAGTCTGCACGAGGAAATAAATATTCAAGCTAACTTTATCAAAACTTCCATTTAACTTTTTCAGGAACATCCAAGTCTTTTTTAACCACGCTAGCACAAAATTTGGTTCAGACATTTATAGTTCCCAAAGAATGCATCCTATGATAATGTTGATTTGGCCAATGCTTTTGGTTTCTAACCAAATATCTGCAAAAATAATTCCCATCAGCATCAGCTGTACTTTGTGTTTAATGCTATTATCATGCTAACACAGTAAACTAAGATAGTGATCATGGTAACCTGCTAAACATCAGCTTCCACATTGTCATTTTGAACATGTTAGCATGCTGACATTAGCATTTAGCTCAAAGCATTGCTGTGGCTGAGTACAGCCCAGTGGGTAACATCCGGTCCTGAAAAGCGAAGCCAATGCAGAAGTGCCTTAAACTTGCATTCTTTCTAATAGCCAGCAGGGGGCGACTCCTCCGGTTGCAAAAAGAAGTCAGATTGTATAGAAGTCTATGAGAAAATGACCCTACTTCTCACTTGATTTACTACCTCAGTAAACATGAGTTTATGGTCTCAATCGCTAGTTTCAAGTCTTCTTCAATACAGCATGATGTTCATTTAGTAAATTATGGTCCCATTTAGAGTCAGATAGACCATAAAGCAGTCCTTTACAGTCACTAGTACTCGACCAAATTCAACACCTATGACCGATTTTAACGTGTTAGATAGCACTCCCCCACCATATGATGTACGGATCGCAACAGAACAACCAGCGACATGTTGAGAAATACTTGAGAAATGCAAAAAAGTAGTACTGGTAAGAGTGGATTCACAAGGATAATTTCTTTCCTGACCCTTGCTATCCACATAACATACATACGGATTCCATCACAATCATATTGACATATTGAGCACACACACACTTCGCTCCTGCCTACTCCTGCTGACACATGAGGCCTGTCACCTACACAGCAGATGTCCTCTCCATACATAAATCAGCAGTGTACTGTATATACGTTAAGTTCCACAACCCCAGTAGACTCTCCACTCCGGGAAGGAGGGAGCTCTGTCACTATTTTCTCAAGGAGCGCTGTGTGTAGTTATTTCTCTGCCCAGAAACTGATACATATAATTACGGCGGAGAGACGCAGGGGGAAATAGTGGGGTAGATGACATGTCGATGTTTACTGTGAACAGCTGCTGTCACAGAGCAGGGGAAACAAGGCGTGGTGTAAATAAGCACAGAGGAAATTAGTCGCCAGGATGCACTTTTTAGGTGTCTGAGGAGGGGAAAACAGAATCTTACAAAAGAGGAGAGAAAGAGAATGAGGGAAATGAAATAAATGCGAGGGGCAGACGGACCCGGAAAGAAACGTGCGCTTTTCAGAATATTTGTTTGTTCAATCGAAAACGGAAAATGAAGGAAGACTTTGTAAAAACATTCTTCCTCATGTCTAGTGAAGCTCACCTGTTGAAAAACAGGCAAAAAAAACAGAGAATACAATTCAGCTACAAATAAATGCATATTTTCATATTTAAAGGAAAATTTGTTGTTTCTTATAATTTGGAAATGCAGACTACGGCAAAACTATGTACAACAGGTCAAGCAAAGCGAGCAACCTGAAGCTTTCCAAATAAACTCAAAGCGGCTATAATCAATATTTTTATATGAACAGCGGATGATAAAACTACTTGTATGCAAATATAATTGCTTGTAATTATGAATCCCAAGAGAATCATCACTCGACTCAACTGCAGCTCCCTTCAGCTCTATGGAGCTATGTAGTGTCTTTCAACTCACTGTTTTGGTTCACTCTTGCGGCTCTCATCAGCAGACATTAGCCTCTTGGATTGGCCGGCTAACTGCATGTGAATGTACTTGCGGGGCAATAACCCAACTTGCTACTTTTTGGTCTGTGCGTGCTGGTTTGTTTAGTCGGCTAGTTTAGTTAGCCGTCAAGTAACCCCGAAAGTACACCCCTGTGCAGTTAGCTACAGCGGGGAATCCATGGGGATAATTTATGTGTTTACTTTCAGTTGGACTCGGAGGCAAGCACTGGAAATGGTTTCCCGAACCTCTACATCATAGGTGGCCAAACTACGGCTCGCTGCCCATTTTTAAATGGCTCACGGTGAATTTTTAAAAATAAACTACTTAACCTACATTGATTAATAGTTGATGAAAACATTTACCTCAGTTGATTAGGTATGTCGGAACCGAAGAGACGGAAGATAGCGAGTTAATGCCAAAAAAATTCTGAAACGCTGGGAAAATGAGTACCTCTTCACAGAATTCAAGGGGAAGTCTGTTTGCTTAATTTGCAAGCAATCAGTTGTGGTGATGATGGATAATGTTAGAAGACACTATGAAACTATAAGTCCCACACTTTGTACACTGGCAAATGTTTTTTTTTTTTGTCTAGAAACACTGATTTTCTTGCAGTGTAACTGGTTGAAAACTAGGCATTTATTATTATTTGGCCCATGAATACTTATATTTTTCTGTATACAACCCACAATCCAAAAAGTTTGGCCACCCCAGCTCTACATGGAGGTGGTAAAGTACAAAACCAGGTTAGAAAATAACAGAATTTCTCTAAGTTTCCCTGCTTTTTCTTTATTTCCCCCAGCTTTTCTGCAGTAAAAATTGTAGTAGTCATCGTCAATGACATTCAAGTTTCAGTCAATAATTGAGTCAATACTAAAAACTAGGTCTGGGCCCGAAAACAAAACACATTTGTGCCAAAGATATTTAAATGAGGTACCGTCTGAGTGTCACAGTTAAAACTCTTACACTACACTTCACACTTGCTTGTGCTCTCATTTCACTACCGCATTAAAAATTCAAGACACTGTTGCAAAAAAAAAATTCAACCACTGTTAAATATAGCAGAGGCTGAAGCTCCCAGGCATATGACTTTAAAGTGCTTCTGTTCACAGCGAGGAGATTACATGGGCTTACACCGACATATTATCTGACCTCATTGTTCCCTTTGTATCCTCGCGTGCCCCTCAGATTGCCGTCTGCTGGTTACCTGACTGACATGAGTGAAAATCAGCAGGCAGGAGAGTGTTTTCCGACCGAGGTTTTCCATCTCTGGAATCGACTCTCCCTTGTGTGATTAGGGAAGCAAATTCTGCGGAAGCCTTAAAATCCAGACGCCCAATTTATCTATTTTCACTTCCTGGCAGGGGAGTTTTACAGTTTCTTTTTTTCTACCTCAGCTCAGAGTCAGACAGCATTAATATAGAAACCTACTGTTGGGAGCCCAGTAAGGGCTGGCTTCTGGTTACTGCATCTCCACTATCGTGCGAGTGTGCACGTGGCGGAATCTATTTGTGTGTGTGTGTTGCTCTGCTTATCTTATTTAGGCCTGACACAATTGTACTGGCAGTGAATACAGATGCTCCAGATACTGTATCTACACCTGTACAGTATCCAAAGTCATATCTCTTTGTCATGACGTGTTTTCCTTATTTAACACATGTATGTTCTCTTATTACATTGTCCAAGTGACTGTCCATTTTATGGTTTTAACCTTTTACCTACTGAAAAAAAAGGGATTCTCTTATTTTCTTATATTAGGACATCTTGGAGCAACGCTGTCTCCTACAAACCACATTTATATATATATATATATATATATATATATATATATATATTAGGGCTGTCAATAGATACAAATATTGAATCGCAAATTAATCGCACAATTTTTATCTGTTCAAAATGTACCTTAAAGGGAGATTTGTCAACTATTTAATACTCTTATCAACATGGGAGTGGACAAATATGCTTGCTTTATGCAAATATATGTATATATTTATTATTGGAAATCAATTAACAACACAAAACAACAACAAATATTGTCCAGAAACCCTCACAGGTACTGCATTTAGCATAAAAAATATGCTCAAACCGTAACATGGCAAACTCAAGCCCAACAGGCAACAACAGCTGTCAGTGTGTCAGTGTGCTGACTTGACTATGACTTGACCCCAAAACTGCATGTGATTATCATAATGTGGGCATGTCTGTAAAGGGGGAGACCCATAGAACCCATTTTCATTCACATATCTTGAGGTCGGAGGTCAAGGGACCCCTTTGAAAATGGCCATGCCAGATTTTCCACACCAAAATTTAGCGGATGTTTGGAGCGTTGTTTAGCCTCCTTTGCGACAAGCTAGTATGACATGATTAGTACCATTGGATTCCTTAGGTTTACTAGTTTCATATGATGCCAGTATCTTCACTCTAGCTTTAACTGAGCCTACTACAACCGGAACAAATCGCAAGTTGCATTAATGCATTAAAGAAATTAGTGGCTTTTAAACAAATTTGCGTTAAGGTGTTATCGCGTTAACTTTGACAGCCCTAGTTTATATACAAGTAAATGTTTTCGCCTACCTTTTCGGAGAAAACACAATGTCAGTCTTATGTTCTCTGGCAACTTTTTCTCCAGTCTGTGATCTGCTTTGCGCTGTGTGTGTGCACTGCACAAAAGTCAAGATGAGGAGGTCAGGGTAGATGGTGGGTGTACTGTACAAACCACAGGACTTTGACCTCAGAAAACCGGAGCTTCTGTCCCGCGTGTGGTTGAGTTCAAGCTGCTAAAACCTTTTGAATAGTCAGTGGAAACATTGTGGTGTTGTGTTGTTTATGCATTGTAAAAATAAACACTTCCTATCTCATGTCACTGTTTTTTTTCAGTTGGCTGTCACCAGCAAGACAATCTTTTCATAACCTTAACCTTAAAGTGCTGTGAGTTACCTTTTGCAGATACATTCATGAAAAAAAAATGTCCTTTATTATCTTGGCAGCATTGTGTTTCTTTCCAACTCGATCTCACGGGAAGGTGTATAAATAGAACGACATTACAAAGACAATCAACGTGTCATGAGAACGCATTTTAGCCTCTTCGCGTGTCATTTGTACGCCACGCAACAAAACCACTCACATAACTTCAGGTAACAAAACAACTTAGTTGGGTTTAGGAAAAACCTCATGGTTGGCCTTAAAATAAGAAGGTAAACTAAGTAAATTACACACAGAAACAACGTAAAAGAAGTACGTAAACACGTCACTAACATAACTTCAAAATAACTCAACAGCACTAGCATTTTGACGTGGTTGCGTTTACATTGCACACAGTAAAGACATACAAATGACACTCCAAAAGCAACAACGGCATTCTTATTGCACGCGAAATGACTCGCGAATTACCCTGTCATTCGTAGTTAGTGCAACGGGGCTGCTCTTTTAAAATGTATTTGCAAGCAGTATATGAATGTAATCCAAAGGTGACAGGGTTAGCACTTACCAAGAGTCAAAACAAAAGAAGCTGTGAAACTGTTAGATTAACCCAAGTCCATTTCATCAGTGACAGTCAACCGGTAACATGCCGTGAAGCAGAAGTACTGTTGCTATGGTCACCTGGAGGGGGTTAAATTGGAATTTGTGAGGGTTATCATAGTGACTATTTCTTCAGTAGAAAACTTGTGGATGTGGATTGTCCAGAATAACAATGACACTGTTTCTGGAAAGATACGCTGCCAAGAGATAATGCCATTTTTAATGCTGTACAACAAACTAAATTCCATTCACCCCCCCCCATTACATTGGTGAAATTTCAGAGACAGGTGGAGGTATCTCAAATTGGATCTAACTATCTAAATGGCCAGATACCACTAGGGAGAAGCAAGACCATTTTTATTTATCTATTTTTTTTGGTAATTTGGGTGAAAATATGTTTTTGGACGAGGCTGTGAATTTATTTCTGCGGTAAAGACGGGCCATTTAACATCATTCATGTCTGGAACGTAACCCCTCAAGTTTAGAAACTCTCATGAGATGGTTAAGGTTAGGCATTAATCTTGAATAGCTGAGGTTAGGATAGGTCGTCGGGCAGCGGGTCTCGCGAGAGTTTGTGCAGATTTCAGGTTCAGATTTCGCAATGTGCTGGTTACCTCATAGACGCAACCTTTTAACACAGGGGTCTACGGGGATTGACTCCCTTTTTTGGAGCCAGCCAACCATTCTTCGTTTTCGGCACTTCCGTGTTGGCTTCATTTTTCAGACCTGGAGGTTGCCGTTTGGGCAGAAGGGCAAACTTCCTCCAGGGAGATAGGACACATGTAGGGTGAGTTTATGTTGCTTTAAAGGGAGAAACTTTTGGCTGCAACAGACACACTGAGAAACAGTGGCCGAGATGGTAAAAGGGGAGAAAACAATGGGAAAAGTTGAGTTCAGCAGAGTAAGTGCACACTAAGACCTTCTTGTCACCGGAACAGAAAGCTCTCAGCACGACTTATTCTGCTGCATAAAGGTCTGCTTCTTCCCATTGTGCTTCGAGACAGCTGTTTTTTTTTTTCCCCCGTCCTTCGCGAGCGACAGCTCTTTCACAACAACTCCCCGAAAGAATGTAAACAGGGAGATATGTGACATTTTCAACGGTTTCACTGCATAATTACTTTCGGTTCAGCACTCAAAGCCGCTGCCGCATCTTTGAGACTGCCATTTTATCTCTGGTTGCTTACATTTTTGAAGTCCTGATGCGGTATCCGTATCACAAACCAGCGTGTTTAGCTGCACACAGGCAGATAAATGCCTGCTCGGCTCAACTGTGATTTGTCAAAGCAATTTATGTTTCGGTGGGAGTCGAGTCCTCCTTCTTGAACAAGCCAGAGTACACAACAGTGAGACTCCATTTTAAATAGATTCTGTCAAAGTGCACTCCTCGACATGGTGCAATATGTTAAAGGTGCTATTGATAACATTCAGCCACTAGATGTCGCATTCTAACCTCCCCCCGTTCTGTCGCATTTACTTCACAACAAGTCGTTGCCAGGCACTTAGTGTCAATCTCAGCTATTGATTATTTTTTTCCACACTAACTGACAACACAGAGATACCACGTGATACCAACGTCGTTATACTGTTGGCTCACAAGCCTTGTTAGAAGTGGGAACCGAACGTCAGATATCTTCCACAGAGATAAACAAAACATTCATTTTGGACCCGCCAATTTTTAAAAAATAATTTATTCACAATCATCAAAGCCATACTTTTATTCTGCACGTTTTCTAAAGGCTCTGTGGATGTATTATTATTTTTTTTAATATTCGTCTACTAGGGCTGTCAAAGTTAACGCGATAACGTGTTAACGCAAACTCGTTTTAACGCCACTAATTTCTTTAAACGCATTAAAACAACTTGCGATTTTTAGGTTGTAGCGGGCTCCGTTTTAGAGCTAGAGTGAAGATTCTGGTATGAAACTAGAAAACCTAAGGAATTCATCGGTACCATGTTATATTAGCTTGATTTACTGTGGACAATCATGCGATTATCGCGCTTAAATATTTTAATCGATTGACAACCCTATCGTCTACATAAAAATGTTATCAATAAGACCTTTAAAGAATGCAGTGGCAGTAGCATTTCCATGAGAATTTTTTTTTCTCAGATTTCAGTTGGCAAAATGCACAACTATAACAGGCAAAAGCCCCCAAAAAATCATGCTGTAGGTTATTTGACTAGCGGGAATTCATGTGTTGTGGCCATATTTGAAAGTTGTGTCGAAGGTGTGATAAGGATAAGGTATAAGGAAGGAATGATTTCAGTTTGAGGCCGGCGACTGCCATTAATTTCTTCCAGCCCTTGTGTGCTAAAGGTAAGTATTAAAGATAAGTGGCTTAGCCTGATTACCGTTTAATAACTAAGAGGTGTCATAATTAAATTTCCATCAATCATGCTACTCCGCCTCTAACAAATGTCTGAATCATCAGAATCATTATGCAAATTAATAAGTAATATTCTCAGAATAAATTGCTCTATTAACCAGTGGTACATGCTCTATCTGGTGCAGCTCGGCGGAGCCGGGTTGTGTGTGTTTAAAACGCGGCCATGTGTGTGTGTGTCATGTCAGAAACAGGCCTACGCCGCCATGCTTCAGACACAGCACGCCGGCGAGCTGTGAATGTCAAACACGAGGAGAAAAAAGAAAAGAAACGCTGGCGAAATAAATAACAGTGAGAAACATGGTCCTCTGCAACCTTTTCATTATGAAAACAGCAGTGTAAAAAAAAAAAAAAAAAAAAAAAATCAACTTAGCAAAAAACACCTACAGTCATTAAAGCTGGAAAGTTAGAACACAGTTATTAGAGCCGAGAAACTTTTGACGCTGCCGACGGAGGGTTCAGGAGCATGAAGGGAAAAGGAAGAGTAGACAGAGAGAGAGAGAAAATAGGGCACGGAAATATCAATATGAGATATGAACGATGGTGGGTGCTCCCTCCCTTTAAAAATGCTGGTGGCGGGAGCCACTCAATATTCATCGATTAGAGACGCTGCGTCGGCGGGAGAGAGAGAGAGAGCCGACGCGTAGTGAGAATGCTCCTCATCGAGTTCCTCTTGTTTTTCTAACCCCGCGAATTAGTTCTTTTGTCTACAAGGCAATTTATTTCGGAGATAAAACAGCCTGTGGTTAATCCACATCCCGGCAGCGCCTTTTGCCTTTGTGTTTTTTGTTTTGATTTTCGTCTCTGCTTATGCACGGGGTGTAAATTAAGGTAGTCGGCCTGACCCTGATTGGTTCCACTCTTCAGCGGAGGTGCCTGGTTAAAAAAAAAAAAAAAGTATGTTGAAAGACAAAAGAGAGAGAGGTGGATGTTTGAGCTGTTTGCCTACATTCTCGAGAACTTAGCCTAATACTCTCGCTGCGGCAGGTGAACCGTACCGTAGGTGCCGCTACATCTCAGGTGTGCAGCTCTCCGTCACCCCCCCGTCACCGCCTGCGTCGTCTCTTCCTCTATTTCAAGGGCCTCTTTAGCCCGCTCAAACGCTAATATAAAGCAGCCGCATTCGAACCACTTCCACGTCTAAAATCTACACAACGCAGCACGCAGCACGGAGCCTCCGCGCGCGAGAGAGAGAGACGGAATTTAGCTCCGTCTTCCTTTGATTATCGCTGGATGTTCGCTCTGTCTGTGGCCACCAGCTAAGCTCCTCAGCTGCCTCCCCTTTAGCAATCTGCTGCTCCGCTTCATGAAAAGGCACGCAAACACACAAGCACTAGAAGAACAAGAAGAAGTGTGCGCGCACAAAAAAAAACAAAAAAAAACACACACTGCGCTTAGCTGTCTGTCTGTCTTTCACTTTTTCTTTTACGTCTTATCAGTCGCCCGCGTTTCAAAGTAAAGAATCGCGGCGTTCGCATGAAAGGGGGGAACTTTCACACCTTCCACCTGCTTGCCGCTCAGTCACTCGGCATTATCTCTCTTGATTGCGCTCGTGCCATCTGCTAGATTAATTGATCAAAAAGGCCCAGAATGTTCCTCGATGTTTGCTTGATTGAATTCGGGACAGCCGGAGCCTTCATATTTTTCACCCCCAGCTTCCTAACACTTTCACACACTCCTCCTCCTCCTCCTCCTCCTCCTCCTCCTCCTCCTCCTCTGTCTCCTCTTCGCTCTGCCTTTTTCATTGTCACTCTCTCTTTTATATCCCTCTCCACTTTAACACCTACACACTAGGTAATATCCCAGGTAGTATATCACACAGGAGCAAAAAAAACGACATTTATGTGGCGAGGAAAAACAGATTTCGCTCCAAGCCAACAAAAAAAAAAATGGAGCTGAATGGACTTGAGGGGAAAGTTGAAGATCTTAAATCGTTTGAGGCAAACCCTTCAGACAAATACTTTTGTTTTTCTTTTTTTAAAGTCCATTAAGGGGTTTGTGCCACATTACAGGCTGCTTGTTGTGTCCTATGGAGCATGCACAGGGAACCCCTCTGGCCATTCAAAATGCCAATAAAAAGACCCCGAATCAAGCGAGAGCTGGGACACCCATGTTGCTCGTGTATTGGCATGTGCATTTGAGCATACACTGCTGCTTTTCTTTACAGCGTGTCGTTGCAAATGCGCCCGCATGTGTGGTCATACTTTGTTAAACTATTGTTCTCTGCCAGATATAACCCTGCTGTGAGCATCCATGTAGCACGAGACTCTGACATCAAACAGCAGCCTTGCATCAAGCGGACCTGAGAGCGAGCGTCATGCTGGGCTGGTTGAGTGAGCTATAGACGCACAGAGCAGGCTGCTCTCATACACTGTTTGTAGCTAGACAAATGAAAAGTAGTCAAGTAGTCTGTATGGACTGCACTGTAAATGTTCTGCGTGAATTTGCTATGATCAGAGCTAGTGACGTAGAATTAAAAAGCGAGAAAGGCCGCTTATGCTGGACTCGAGGTGGAGGTGGATGGGTCCAACAAATACATGACTTTTAACCAGGAGGCCCGATGTTCGAGACCGGCGTTTTCTTTTGTAAGTTAGCGATGTTTGTCGCGTGTTTTTTAGCGACGTTAGTGACGTGTTTTCCGTAGTTATGTTACGTCGTTTCCGTACGTATTTTACTGAGCTTACGTACGTATTTTAAGCACAACCATGACGTTTTTTTTCCTAAACCTAACTAAGTGGTTTTGTTGGTTCGACCTAACGGCGGATGCTATCGTAGTTTTGTTGGGTGGCGTACAAGCCTAAAATGTGTCCTGAGGTTGGGTTGTCCACAAAATCTATTCGTATGTAATCCACATATTTGTGAACCAGGAAGTGTAAAGAGCGACAAACGCCGCTTAGGGAGGAGGTTGGGGTGGATGGGTGGGTCAAAAAACACCAGACTTTTGCCCAGGAGAGCGATGTTCGTACCTCGTGTGAAACCAGAAGTCAACGTTGATTTATTTGTAACTTCCGTACTTATGTTACGCAACTTCCGGAGTTATTTTAACCTAAACCCCGATCTTTTCCTATTTCTAACTAAGTAGTTTTGTTGCCTAAACCTAAGCAAGTTGTTTCCTAGGAAGACAGAAGTTTATTTTGAAAAGACTGTATGCATGTTATGAGCGGAAATTGACACGTGCGTCATGTGTTGGATATTCGTAGATAAACGCACGAAAAATGAGGAATAACTTTTCGTAAGATATCATACGAACCGAGTCAAACATACGTAGAAGAAAGTGTCAGAACGAGTGAACAGGTGGTGGTTTTGGTGTCTTGGTCAAGGCAAGGACAAGTTGCTGTTCTGGAGGGTCAAACGTGTGACAATATGACGCCACCCTGCTGTTATTTAATGAGTAACCTTGTTCATGTTCTCTTGGGAATTGAATTTGGAAGCATGAAGTGCTCAGGTACGAGGTGAACTCCTGCACTGAGGGCTCATTTTGATATCCGGAGTGTGTATGCTCACTTTCTTTTTCAAATGCTGGCAATATGAGCCAATCACTCAGGCTCTTTTTCACAACCGCCCTGCACAGCATTAGAACATTTTCACACCCAGCACAGTGAGTTTGAAGTTTTTTTTCAGGCCAATAACGAGCTAATACTTAAAGTTTGTTGAAATGTATTTCATTTTGGGTGCAGCCCAGGAATACGTGTAAGGAATTCAAGCAATCTGCTCCACTGTTGGGATGTTGAACATTGAATATGTCTTGGGAGGGTCTTAAAGTTGGTGACCCCATGGTCACCGCCACACAGCTACTTTGTAGGTACTCTTTGTTTAAAATCTGAGCAACTCCAACTGCATTAACGTACAGCTCTGACGCGGTGAAAAGAGAGTGAATAACAAACAGTGATGCTGTTATCAATGAGATCTAATTGCACTGGATTACATGCAACATTTCAACGTATCCTCATAAAGGGTTTGTATGATATTGAATGAAAAGTTGTTCCTCATTTTTCGTGCATTCTCCTACGAATGTTCAGCAGCACGTGTCAATTTCCGCAAGTTACATGCATACAGGCTTTTCAAAATAAACTTCCATCTTCACAGGAAGAACTTAGGTTAAGTTAGGTTTAGGAAAAGACCGTGGTTTAACAACGTAAGTGGCATTAAGTATGGAAGTTATGTGACTAATAAATCAATGTTGACTTCTGGTTTCACACGGGACACCAACACCGGTCTCCTGGACGACAGTCCGGTGTTTTTTTTCACCGCCCCATCCACCCCGACCTCCTCCCTACTCGGTGTCGCTCTTTATACTTCCTGGTTCCCGATTATGTACGCATCGATTTTGCGGGATATATACAAATTACAATCCCTCACGCTTCCGTAGACACAATCCAGCGTTGGAATTGCGGACTCTGCATTAACAGCATACATACATTAAAGTATCAAAAATGGGTTTGAACTCATGAAAATCGGAAAGATTCTAACTTTAATGTACTGTATATATTTGTTCATTTTTACGCAGTCCTTTATATTACTGTAGAGTTGTGTAGTGATTTTAATGAAGGGCATTCCGTCCCCATCGCAACTGTTACACCTTTTGTTCCCAAACTTTTTACCATATGACACTAAATATTAACGCATGGGTTTGGATGGCAATATCAAATATTGGAAAGAAACATCTCTATATATACCAGTATAGTAATAACAATTTTTGTTCATGCACACGCACCTCTACACACAACACACAGCGATATCCGTCTGAGAATAACTAATAATAATTCCTGCTGAATATGAATAATGAATAATGTTGTGGGAATATTATTACTACTGATACTATTTTGTGATTTATGCTTTATTATTACATACTTATATTAAAAAACAAAACAAAACGAAGCATTTGAATACTGATTTTGAGGTTGATTACCATGGCAATTCCTTGACCTCCTGCCCTAAAACAATAAACTGTTTTCGACCCAGTGATGAAGAGACGCCAAAGCCTTTACAGTGTCCAATTTTTGATAGCAATGTCAACATTTCTTAACCATAAAACTTGCCAAAAAAAAGGACAATCCCGCTCAATCATTGTTAGCGGAGCAGAATCCGAATTTGTCAATGACACCTTGTCTCTTTACTTTACTAACTTTTTGCAAAACTTGCTTGTTCCTCCGTTCTACACCGGGGCTGTCTAACATCACGGGAATAACGTATGCAAATTTTGATTTAGTCTGTTGTTTCCTTTCAAGTCTTGCCAATAAAAGTGCCATGTTCCTGACAGAACAAAAGCAAAATATGGGGCGTATCAAAGAGTGCGAAAATGTATGTAGTCGGTGCGTCAATTTGCGAGAGACAGTCGACGCGCGGTCTTCAACACTCATTTGCAGACACGACTGTGAAGGCATTCTCCATCAGGCAGCTCTGACACTGCTGCTGAAGAGGGAAAAATACGGCCTTATCTCTATGAACATGCCAACCCGGCTCGACTGTGATCAGGAGGAAACAAAGGAAGATTGGAGACGGTGAAGACAAATAGTCCTGAAATAAGCCTGCAGGTTTGCTACCGATATTGATATAGCTACTGTGGAGAGAGCAAACACACGGGAGGCTTAGAGACAGAATGAGGGTCGTGCAAGAAAAAAAAAAAAGGAAGAGGCTAACTCTCGGAGATCAATAAGAAGTGTGTATTTGTGTATGTCTGCGCGCATGAAAAGGAGAAGAGACAGACACAGAGAGAGAAATGCAATCAGCGAGCGTATGAGGTTTCTCCAGAGTGAGGATTTGGGTCATTTGAAAGAATACGGCTGAATCAGCAACACTGCCGCCACCGCTGAACTTAATCTACTGAATAGTCCTGCAGGCGGGAGACTGAGCGAGGAGGAGAGGAAAGGAGGAAGGATGTCAAATGGGGAAGAGGAGGAAAAGAAAGAGAGAGGAGAGGAGAAGATGAAACAAAAGGGAGGAGAGGGAAAGGAGGGAGGGGGGGATGCGGCGATAGATGCAGGCGAGATGGGAGAAGAAGAAGAAGAAGAAGAAGAGAGATGGGGAGAGACAGAGGAGGCGAAAAGCAGTGGGTGAGAGATTTATCAGAGGAGACGGCAGGAGCAGGAGGGGAGATGGGAAGAGGGGAGGAAGGGAGGGAGAGATGGAGAGGATGAGAGGGAGGGGAGGGGAAGAGATATGGGAGCCGAACAAGAGGGAGATAGAGAAAGCTCACCCACTGTCTGTCGGCTGCTCACTCGCGGATTGTTCTCCCCCCATCAGATTAACGAGAAAACGGGTTGAGAAGTGTGCACCACCCCTTCCTCCACCACCGTCCTCTAAGGGGTGCTGCGCTGCTTATTTTATTATCTTACCCCATTTTTTTTCTGTCTCATTCGCTACATCCCACCCAGCACTTGGTGTTTGATTTAACACACACAGAAACACTAACTCTTTTTAAAGTGTAAATCAACCCCCCGAATCACATACTGCAACATCATGTTCATTGCTCTTAAGCCCTGGTCCTGCATCGCTATCAGACAGAGTAAATCATGTCTTTACATCAACCTGACACTATGATACTAAGAAGACTGCCTTCCCCTCCAGGATGCTCAATATTCTTCCTGTAACAATTTTCACGAGTGACTAAAATATTTGGGTTCCCTCTGATAGCCATCCAGGTTTACTCCGGGTGCTCAGGTTTCTTCCTACAGTCCAAAGACATGCAGGTTAATTGTTGACTCTAAATTGCCCAAATGTGTGAATGTGAGCGTGAATGGTTGTCTGTCTCTGTGTTCTGTTACAGATAATGGATGGATGGATGGATGGATGGATGGTTGATAGCCATCCAGGAATCCAAACACTTGCTGTGATACCACTAATTAGGGAGTAGCCAGTTAGCTCATGGACTTAAATATCACAATATAAACATAGAAAAAGTATAAAATCACTTTACATGATCAAATTAAAACATTAGCTTCTGCTACTACTGCAGTATTTGGAGTAGCTCCACAAGATATACATCTTAGTCGCCAGGCAAAAAATATTATAGCTTTTGAATATATTTTAGCCAGATGACTTATACTGCTTAAAGGAACAGTGTGTAGGATCTGGCGGTATCTAGCCGTGAGGTTGCAGATTCTCCCGAACGCCAAGCGTGTAGGATTGCTACGGTGGCCAACACGAAAGCGCGAATGGAACTCTCTAGAGCCAGTTGTTGAGTGGCGTTATCGACTCCGGCCCAAGCTGGAAAAGTTAGGTTTGTTTGTTTGGTTTGTCCATTCTGGGCTACTGTAGAGACATGGCGGTGCAACATGGCGGTAGGCTCTATGAAGAGGACCTGCTGCCTATGTAGATATAAACGGCTCATTCTAAGGTACCAAGAAACGATTCTTATTTTCAGGTGATTATACACTAAAGAAAACATACTTATTAATATTATATTCCATTTCTGCCAATAGATCCCCCTAAATGTTACACACTGTTCCTTTAAATGGAATGAAAAAACGTCCTCCTACCTTTAAGCTATGTATTAGAGACATGATAAATCATTTGACATATGCTCAGAAATGTTATGCTATATTGCAACCATTTTTAACCTACAGTATATAGAAAAAATGGAAGCCCCTGATATTGTATTGTAGTTTTGACCCCATAATATATATGGTTTACTTTTTCATGTATTTATTTGTAACTTTTGAATTTTATTTTTATATGTTTTTCTCACCACTCATTATTTATTTTGATCGTTTTCTTATTTTGTTTATTGTATTTTTTAATTATATTTTTTCATATTACTTTTCTTTCTTTCCAACTGTGTCTGTGATTTATTGCATTTTATATGACTTTAATAAAAAAAAAAAAAAAAAATAAACATTAGCTAAATATAAGCACAGGCGTTCAGGCGGCGTACAACTACATACTGGTTTTTAATTCAGTTCACAGTATATCTTGTATTGGCTTCCCTACTTTATTCATACCATTTTTTATCATCTCTCTCTTCTCAGTCACTGCTGATATAAATAGTCGCTTCCATCACTTGAACCAGGAGTTCATGACAAGATTCTTATGTCTAGTTGTGAGTTTCAGCACATAACCCAACAGATCCTCACGCATATCAAGCCAATGCTTCATCTTGCGACACGTTTCAAAGTTTCAACTTACAGCAATCAAGTGTACAGTGGCAGAGATTAACTCGACGGAGTGCAAAGTAATTAATGACATTCATTGACCTTTATCGACAAACAGGAACTGCCACATATATACTCTGGAGTCTGTATCCGTCTCTTCTTATAGCTTTGGCTTTTCCCAAATGAACCACCCGCTGGAGACTCTTCAGATGCAACAATGCATAAATTTATTTACTAAATGTGGAAAAAAAATGTGAAGTTTACACCGGCTTTTAGCTGAAAAAAACAATTGGATGGGCGATATATGGAAAAAAATCAAATATCACGATATTTTTTACCAAATACCTCGATATCGATATTGTGACGATACTGTCAGGTTGACGATTGGTTCTTTCACAAAATATTAAAATAATGAGATTTTTGATAAATCATCAGTAATGTGGATATAATGACTAGTTTGTTAAAGGCAAATAATAGAACAGCTAGAACAGTCTTGTTCAGAAAAATACATCAATTACTGTAATGCAGCCTTTAAAATACGGACACTTATGCCATATCACGATATCCAAGACGATATCGAGTGTCATATCACGATAGCGATATAATATCGATATATCGCCCCCAGCCCTAGCTGGGTCCTGAAATTCCAGGTTTTTGTACCAACATGAGCTGAAAGATGAGTTTAGAAATCTCATTAAATAGCAAAGTAATTTACTCTCTGAAGATATTATATTTTGTGATATGTGGCAGGGAAATTAATTAACCCTAAGACTTTATGAATCATCTGTATTCTGTGGTAGGAACTCCCCCATGTTGCCTTTCATTTCATTAAAATGTCAGTGTGGAAGTGACGCATACTGCCAGCCAGGTTGTGTTTTAATGTAGGAAAAAATACAAGTAAACCGCATTATAAAACTAGCGCTGACTGGCTTATTGGATCTGTACCCTATTAAAGAACATCTTTTCGCATGGCTCAGTGTGTGACTGAACATTGCCAGTCTCCAAATAAGTGGTAATAAGCAAGATGTTTCTGAATGGAACCTGACATGACAACAGCACGAATCGGGGCCAAATCCAATCACACCTGTTCAGCTGAGAAAAAAAAAACAACTTCACGAATAAGTATTCTACTCTGCTTTCAACAAATTGGATGGAGATTTGCCATCTAGAACCCAGCTCATGAACACCAATCTCTCTCTCTCTCTCTCTCTCTCTCTCTGTGTGCATTCAGTTCTGTCTGCTCACCACTAGATGGCAGACATGCTATTCGCCGCCGGCCGCCGCCCACCGCCGAACGCCCCTCTCCCCACGGCTGAGCCTAATGGCATGTGGCGGCTGGTGCCTGTGAGTAATGCCGCAGGAAAATGCGTTCCATAACCTATTGTTCTTATTGGAAAAGAGGAGGAAGAGAGAGGGAGAGGGACACAAACAAAACAAACAAGGAGAAGAAGAAGAAGAAAAAAAAAAAGAGAGAAGATAGAGAGAGGAAGAGGAAACGAGTGACACCAGTGCGAGCGACTGTGGGTGAGGCTTGTGCGGTCCAATCTTCTGACAGGAGGGGTGGGGAGGGTTACTGGGAGATACAGAGGCAGAAAATGGTCTTGCTGATGTAGTTGGTTGTATTTAACACTAGTGCAGACACAAAAAGAGGCACACGCTCAGCTCGGAGATGCAGAAAGCTGTTTCTATGCCTGAAAACATTTTTACCGCTTTAATGCACAAATGTATTTGGGTAAAAGTGATTGTGACTGACTGAATGTGGACCATTGTGCTGCTGTATCCTGTTTCTCCTACTAATGAAATTGCTACACTTGGCTCAATACACAAATCAATGCCCAGGTTAAGACTTCTCTCCGATCTTTAATGAGCACAGGAGTGGCTCTGAAAAAAAAATGTTCAAGCGCTAATTTTCCTCATTTATGTTTTTTTTTTAATTTTAGAGGAACTTAAGATGCTGAGCAACACAAAACTGCCTCTCTAATTTCCCCCAAAAATAAAAGGGAAGTCTCTTGTGAAGCTAATGGGCTGCAATTAGCACGAGTTAATGACAAGAGAGCCGAGAATACATTTATTACACAAATATTGGAGACAAATAACCTTAAAAAAAAAAAAAAAAAAGTACAAATGAACACGAGGCTGGGAAAAGTAAATACAGCAGCGTTTTTCTTTGCAGTAATTAGATTCCTGCTGATGGATTCTTCCCATCAACGCCGTATTGGACCGCGGCCTACAGGAAGCGAGCGGATCAATCAGCGTGAGGGCTGCATATAGCGTCTCTGACTGCAGTCTCGCGGCGCAGCAGGGCTCGGTGTGTTTTTCGAGGGTGTACAGTACACAGTGTGACGACGCAGCGTGGGATCCGCGCGGTGCCCACGAGAACACTGTGTGAAAAGTAGGAGAGGAAAATGTATGGATCACCCTCATCTGAAGATTGCAAAGTTAGAAAGTCTGTCTGCGCCACACTGATGCGATTAAAACCTTAATAGTTTAAGTCTTTAAAACTACTTTCATTAATCCCCCCTTTTGTTCTTTGTTATCTGTAACTGTCTGATAAATCTGATTTAAGTCAACTTTGGTGCAATTTAAATTTGCATCTCTGTTGGATTACCCTTAAAACACATCAAATATACAACAGACCCTGGTGTGGTTTTGATCTTAAAACACAAACAGACGCAGCCATCACCTTGATACCCACCCACACTATAACATGTCAGCACTGCGGTGAAGAGAGAGAGAGAGAGAGAGAGAGAGAAAGAGAGAGGGGTACTCGTTTGTCAATGCCACACCTAATCATGTAAAATACCCCCCACCTTCTCAGAATCTACCTCCTGCCCCCCCTCTGTGCCTTACTTACACAGCCTCCTCTCCCTTTACTTTTTTTTTATTCCCTAATGTCGGATTAGATGAAAAGCAAAACACTTTTATTTGCAAAAAAAAAAAAAGAGGGCAGGGGCGGGAGGTTCGGCTGGTGGTATGAGTCATGTGCGAGGCTTGATTTCTAGATCGTTACATCCTCCTGAGAAGCTTCTGAATACAGCTCGTGCGGCAGAGGGGAAAAAGGCAGGAAGCCGTCTCGCTGGAATTTACTTTCCCCTCATCTCCCCACTGCTGGCTGAATAGGGGGTTCCCCATTAAAGTGCTTGTGACCTTTGGAAGAGAGGGGCAGGGGTTTGATTGGGCTTTTTTGTCAAATTGGGCACAGGCACAGCGAGGGCCCATTTACTGGCTGCAGCCGCTGCGTGCGAGGCAGAGGGCTGTGGCGCCCACGCTGCCAGTGCTGTGAGTAGTCAACCGCAGCACTGGGGTATTTATTATATTCTAACATGATTTGGACAGATACTTTAAATGAATAAAATAACACATCGCTGTAAACACTCGCAGTAAAAAGCTGCAATTCGGAACTTTTCAGGCTCAAGCGTTGTGTGTTGGGTGCAATAAAAGCTATTATATTTATGTTCTAGAGTGATGAAATTAGACTGCATATACATATTGTCAGCCAGGGCAATCACTGAATAAAGAAAGATTATTATGAATTTCAGCTTTAAATGGCACTATGAGTAGCATTTTTAAAGCAGCAATAACTGTTTTTGGCCACTTGGGGGCAGCAGAACAAGCTGTAAACCACAACATTGACATATTATCATCTTAAATTGATACGGCGAACACAGTCTCAGAACCAATCGGTCTCCTGGTTGAAAGTCCTGTGTTCGTTGGATCCATCCACCTCCCCTCGCGCCCATCATAAGCGGTCTTTTTTATTCTAAATCGCTAGCTCTGAGCGTAGCAAATTTACTCAGATGCATTTGCATTGCAGTTAGGGGACACATGCCAAAAGCAAGAACGGCGTTCTTACTGCACGCTTTTGCCTTGCGCATTTTCGTGTCATTCATAACCCTTTTCGTGCAACCAGGCTGCAACCAAACAAAAAACCCAATGTTTCCACCCTTCAAAAAAAGGATACAATAAATCCTTGAGTTTTAATATGATATAATCATTCTGACTATATATGAGACAATTGCATTGTTTGCCAAAATCAGAACTGTTTAAATTCTACATATAGTGGCTTTCATATACTAACATACCAATGAAATAAAAGCTACCAATGGCCCTTTACAAATAACTGACTGAAATGCCATTCATGTGCAAAAATGCTACAGATAGCACATAAGATGCACTCTGTCAAACCACTGGATTTGTCTCACTCTGTCTGAGTGCTTTAGATATTTCAAAAATGGCTTTCTCCATTTATATGTGCATAATCTTCTCTTCTTTTTCTGATTTTTATCCTTCACTCACAAGACCTGTCATCCTGAAATTCCACTTAAAGAAGTTCCCTGTCAAAGGAAATCAGACAAAACGACATCTGGAAAAGTAATCAACACTCACCCACCACGCATCCGTCTGCCCTCTCTTCTTTTGTACCACTCGTTTTTTTTTATTGCCCTATCTCACTTGAGCTCCATCTTTTTTCTTTGTCTTGTTACTCTGCACCCGTGGGAGTGTGTAACTGCCTGAGCCAGATGTGGATTTCTACTGTTCCTGTCCTCGCGTCTGTGTAGAGATAAATGCACGTTCACCATCACTGTCGTCCCTGGGCTTCGCTACGTGATAGATACGAAACCAGACAATTCACTTTCACACCTTTCCACATGCAGATACACGTGACTGCCTGGAAACACACTCCTGTACATTTGTATGTTCATATGCTGAATGTGTCAAAGATGCATCCGTGTTTCGATGCATCCGCTCGGCGATGATTTGTAGAGGAAAAGCGGCGCATCCCCCATTTGTTTGTCAGATCCAACTAATCGTAATGGATCCATATATCAGGAACAGCCTGAAATAAGGAATATGAGGACACGAGAAGGAGATATATGACAAAGGAGATGTAGAAAGCAAAAGAGGAGGTGTCATTCTACGTATTTACAGGAACACAGTGTGGTGAAAAAAGGATTGCAGCTAAAGAAAGGGGATGGTGAACTAGGGAGAGCAAAAGATAGAAAGAGGGAGGTGTGGCAAAAAAAAAAAAAAAAGAAGTGGAAGAGAAGAGACAGATCTGCTGTGGTAAGGAAGACTGCTAATAGTCTTGGCAGACGTATTGCAGCATTTGTGTCTAACTTAACCACCTCTCGGTTTGGGCTGCCATCAGCTGATGTGTGCAGCATAGAAATCCTTCCCCCTGGTGGGGAAGTGCTACCTTTTGAGTGGAAAACCTCTCCTTGCACTTTGTGCACCTCTATCCCTCAGTTTAAGTCAATTAAATTATATTCTATAATTCAGTTTATCAAGACTGAAAGCAGGAAATGAAGGGACTAACAGAAATGATGGATGATGAAGTCTGATGGCGATGATAATCCACTAGAGGTGGGAATCACCAGAGGCCCCACGTTACCATATTGTCACGATACGATGTTATTGCATTAATCTGTTTCATCTAATGAGATGGTTTTCACTCCGTTCATCTCAGAGTTTTCATTCACATGTCTTGAGGTCAGAGATCAAGGAACCCCTCTGAAAATGGCCATGCCAGTTTTTCCTCGCCAAAATTTAGCGTAACTTAGGAGCGTTATTTAGCATTTTTTTCTCAACAAGCTAACATGACATGGATGGTGCCAATCAATTCGTTAGATTTTCAAATCTTCACTCGAGCTTTAAAACTAAGCTGGCTACAACCTCTCAAAGACAGAATAGCGGATTGGTTGTCGGATTGTTAAGAGGTTAATAGTTTAAATAATAAAAGGTCGATACTTGACGTCCTTGTATGGTTACAATATTGCCATGTCAAATATCGAGATACTATGCTGTATTAATTTTCCCCCCACCCCTATAATTCACCCACCATGTTGGGTGATAGAGAGGTTAATGTGATACAACCGGAGGAACAATCATGCATATTATTTCCAAACCCATTTGTGCCCAAAGAGTATATTTAATATTAGAAGGAAAAACCCGAATTACCGCGTCACCATTGTACGCCTCCGCTAACCAGTGAAGTTGCAGTTTACATCCATGTCTGTCCAAAATGTCCTCACTTCATCATTTTATCCTGTTAGACATTTGTATGAAATTGTCATAATTAGCAAATTTTTGAGTTAAGGAACAGAACGTGTTTTGTGAGGTCACAGTGACCTTTGACCACCGAAATCTAACCAGTTCATCCTTGAGTGGACATTTGTGCCATATTTGAAGAAATTCCCTCAAGGCGTACCTGAGAAATATTTTCTTCACACAGCATATGTGTGAAATATCAACTTGTTATGAATTCATAGATACAAAATACTTGATTGTGCTCCTTGTAGTTTCTAAGATACAGCCATTTTATTATCATCATATCTAGTCTTTGGACACATGGGACGACTGTTTTTTCCTAAAATATATTGCAAAAAACAGTAGTCCTATCATTTGCCCAAACACTAGATACAGTACGATAAGAAAAACCCACTTTTCAGCCAAACGGTTTAACTGATTTTGAAAGTTTCTTCAGATTTGTGCTCAGGCGAACCCAGAGAACACTTCCAAAGGAAATTAAAAATCTCAGTAGCGGGCACAAACGGGTTAAAAGTCTATTCGAGTGTGTTTGTGTGTGTGCAGTGAGCGTGTGTCTTATCTAGCTGATGCTTTTAATCACCAGATCAGCTCACAGTCTAACTGTGACTGTGTTTAATAAATGAAGCGTCATATCTATTTCAAATGCACACAGACACACAGAGGCGCATGTGTTAATCTGAAGCGACATTGACTTTAATAGCCACTTTAAATGTCTTTATTATTTTAAAGCACTTTATGAGTCGCCCCTGGCGTGGCGGAGCACAGTATGAGAATCGACTTGAATCACGGCAACAAAAGCTGGCGCAGACTCGTTTTAATGCCCCTCCGCCTCCTCCTCCTCCCCTTGTGCCATTTGCAGGTTGCAGGATAATTCTGGTTTATTACAACTTTAAGTGGTCAGCCAGAGATTTAGTATTGCACTTCCATAAAAGTGGGGGGGAGACAGAATAAAAATAAGCAATGGTCAAAACTGCAGTAATAGTGTCGGACATGCCCCGACTTTTAGTCCAGAGTATGAGTCGAGGTTCAAAAATGCTGCATCCTACAATTACCATAATGCAACTCATTAGGGTCTTTCACAAGACCTTCCCTGTCTGTTAAACGCCTTTATCTGTGAGACCTTGGAACACAGTATTTGGAAAGGAAAACAAAAGCCAACAGCAAAATTACCCAACTGTCTGTTGTAAACATGCATCACAGTTTACAGACCAACTTTCCGGTTTAACTTTGACCTACTGTTCTTATCGTAGTAATCTAATCCGTGTAATTTATCTGGCTTGTTTACTGTCATTTCTGATTGTCTGGCAACCCCCATAGAGAGCATGTTGTAACGTCCCTCACTCGCCTCTGTTCTATTTTATTAAACATATAAATCCACAAATCCCTGCTTTTTTTTCTTTTCTTCCAGGCACTTAGAGTTAAGGCGTTCAAATCTCACAAATCTCTGTGGTCTATATACCTATTACCGGTATAATGACTGATCAAGCCCCCCAGTTTTGCAATGGGCTTTCCTGTTTCACTATAGGCATGAATCAATCAATAAATAAATAAATATATAAAAAACAATGCATTTTCTTCTTTTATGCTCCTAATGGAGTCTGCTGTACAACAGTAGTTTTGTCCAGTACATTTCTGATGTTACTCAGCCTGATGAAGATAGGAGCTGCTGCTGACTGACATGCAGCTGCTTCTGAGGACAATGACCGCCTAACGCAGGTGGGAGTTGGTGCTGCTGACGTCTCACTTTTCACTTGGATTCCTGATTTCCAATGTAACCATGTTTCAGCATTTACATTGGTGAGTAAAATGTTATCATAACCTGATAGCAATTATGGCCAAAACTACGAAAAATAAGACCCAAGCTGTAACCAGAATTATGCTTCAGTCAAAACAAGCACTCGAAGCTAAAAAAAAACCCCAAATGGCTTCTCGTATGGCTATATGGACAACCTATCCTCATACAACGGTTCGTATGATACCTTATGCAAAGTTATTCCTCATTTTCATTTTTGCGTTCTCCTACGTTTGTCCAGCAACACGTGTCACTTTCCACTCGTTACATGAGTACAGCCATTTCAAACCTTAATCTTCACAGGAAACAACTTGGTCAGGTTTAGGCAACAAAACTACTTTGATAGGCTTAGGAAAAGTGATATGGGTTAATTATTAAACTACGGAAGTGGCTTTACTTAAGTACGGAAGATACGTGACAAATAAGTCAACGTTCTGGTTTCACACGGGACAAGAACAGTGGTCTCCTGGGCGGAAGTCCGGCGTTTTTGGACCCACCCATCCACCACAACCTCCTCAGTGTTTGGCGCTCTTTATACTTCCTGGTTAACGATTATGTTGATTAAATATGAAATGATTTTGTGGGATATATACGAATTACAGTGCATTACTTTTTGTAGGTATAGCTACGAACGGTGTATGAGAACAGCCTGATAAGGAAAACACTACTGAATATACTCAATGTTATTCACTCTGGATGCCTGATGTGCAACTACAAATGAACCCACAATGAAGTCACTACAAACACGTAGTAGACAACACACACACTTACTTACAGGCACTCACAGGCAACCCTACATGTACAGACATCCACGGCAGCACAATCATCAACACTTACACAAATGCACCGGGCCCGAGGCCAATTTCCATTTCCGCATTTTGCCGCATCTCTGGGGGTTTTTGCATCGTCTTCCATCTCTCTTTTTACTCTACACAAGCTGATGTGTTTTAAAGACCTGTAAGTCACAAGTCACGGAGATGCACCACCAATCAATGAGAAGTCTATCCACCATGGAAATGGAGCCACACAAGTAGAGAGAGAGAGAGAGAGAGAGAGAGAACAATTCAGAGGAGCCGTCTTGGTAAACACAGGTAGTCTAACCCGGTTATGACCTTCCATCTCATCAGCATTTTGAATGTGGCTCATGTTTACCTTCAATGCATGACTGAGAAGCTGCCGAGGCAGTAAAACGCTGCCTACAGGTCATTAAAACGTGAAGACACTTCCTTATCCGGAATGGTTCTTTTAAAATAAAAGGAGACTTTTCATTAGAGGACTGGCACAACAAATTCACGTGTCTAAAACTGGAGACAGAGGAAGATTACCACCATCGCGCCGTGAGCAAGTGGAGGGAAATCTCACAGACACATCCGCACACTTATCAGCTCCGAAGTGACACAATGCTGGTACCGGGGGGACTTAAATATTAATTCCCAGCCTGGTGAATATAAAAATAAATCCTTTTGCTAATCGTGCCGGGAGATGCTCGACGGTGGTAAAAGGGTTTTGTGTAAATTACTAAAAGATTAGTTCCTCCGCTGGTTTATCTACAGGTCCAAACCACCGAGGTGCACTCCTCAAGCACCTAAAATTCCTCTCTAACTTCCAGACAGGAAATATAAGGATTTACAGTGTGTGTGTGTGTGTGTGTGTGTGTGTGTGTGCTGTAAATGTCCCAGCAGCTCCTTTGAAATCCTGCGATTGTCTCTGGCGAAACAAGATAGTGGTGGTGCTTTGAAGGTGCAAAGCTGTGACAGGATGGTATTACCTGCGCGAGATATCGCGACGCGGGAAGTTTTTGGCCAGACGGACGTTTGTCACATGGACGCTGCTTTTTTTTTCTTCGTTTTTTTTCATGGGATTAGAGCGCATTAGCCAAGGTGGGTGCCAGTCAAAAACACACCCAGTTGTATTTACTTATTTATTCTTAATCTTTGGCAGGAAATAAACATTTGTAGCAAAAAAAAAAGAAGAATTTAAGCTTCTCTCTCTGTCACGTCGCTACAACCCATAAACACTGATTACCGGCCCGTTTAGTGGACATTTCGCTTTGAACTTGGAGATGAAAAAAGTAGAGGTATATTTTGTAGCACAACACTCAGCAAAAAAATGTTAAAGCACCTTAGCAGCTTACCACCTGCTTAAAGAGGACCTATTATGCTTTTTCCGTTTTCCTTTAGTGTGTTATATAGTTTTCTGTGCATGTAAAAGGTCTGCAAAGTTACAAAGTCCAGGCCAAAGGGAGTTACTCTCCCCCTAAGAAACACTGCTACTGGACTGCCTGAAACGCCTCGCTTGATGTCCCACCTTTTCTTCCGTAACGTGGTGATGTCACCGAGTAACACATTTTCATAATACCTTCCCTAGCGGCTAGTTTGGCACGCCCTCAAACAAACCTAGTTAGAGCAGAGCTGGAGCGGAGTCCGAAGAGTTTGGTTTGGTTGACCAATCACAACAGAGTGGGCCATCTGGGGGGGGGAGGGGCAGGAGCTCAAACAGAGCGTTTCAGACAGAGGGTGAAAAGAGGTGCCGCAGCACAGCCCATAAGAGAAAAATAAAGCGTTTTTTTGAACAATAAAGCACGCAAACATGTTCTAGTAGAAACCTAAAGTACAAGTATGCATCTGAAAATAAGCATAATAGGTCCTCTTTTAAGGCCTCCGTTGGATATGATAATATACTGAGGGGGCCATTGAACAATGTGCTTAATAATGAAACAGCCTATTTGCCAGGATGAGACAGTTCTACTATCCCAATAAAAAACAGCTCCCATAACTGACCGATTCTGGGTAAAAAAAGATCTTTTTTTATGTCAAGATTTGCTCCCTGTTGCACATAAAAGTTTATGAACAGCTTTTACGCCCGCTACACCCTCGTGCTCTTTGTGTAAAAAAAACCCCTCACGACCGGCTTCTTGCATGAGTCAGAGCTGATCAATTAAAAGCTTATTGATCTGTTATGGAGGCGGCGGGAGAGATAGCGGCAGGAACGCGGGGATTACTTTGCCACATGAGGCCTTCCCCCTATCCCACCTCCGCGACGTTAAATACGGAATTCACAGGAGATCCGATTGCGTCGGCGAGGGAGGCTTTAAAGCCGCGTGCACGCTTTATGGTGTACGTTACCGTGCCGACATGCGACGCTTCAGAAGTGAACGGTCAAGGTGACGTGGGCAGCGGTGAAAGGATACATGTCGCTTTTGAAAATAGCTCTGCATGAAAGTGTTGAAGGTTAGAACGGCACCTTCTCAAAGCATGTTCTCTGGGAATTCTGTACGCCGAGAATTCACCATGAAAGTGATATATTTCCTCACACAGGCATGCTGTTACTCAATATCATATAGATTACAGTGACACCGAGCGTGCACACTTTTTATAGATGCCTCTTTTAGATACGGATAAAGAGCTTAGGCCTACACACCTTTCTTTCAACCTCTTCATCCCTTGATTTTTTCCTCTTCCTCCTTTGTCACTTTCTCACCCCTCTCGAGCACAAACAGAAACTCGCACAGATGCACACACACACACGCACACACACCCCTGGAGCTTAATTTGCAATAGAAGACTACTTCATTTGAATGTCTTTGATGTAGCGTGGCTTTGCTCAAATGAAGTATCTGATCCCAATCCCCTGGACAGATCCACGTGGGCGTATCGGTGCAACCATCCAACCAACCAACCAACCAACCAAGCAACCACCAGCATTCCCATCCTGCTACCAGCTCCTTTTCTTTGTGTTCCTCACCTACACTTCATACCCGTCTCCGTGCCAATCACCCATCTATCCTTTCACAATTTCATTCATTTACGGTTTTAACAAGCGTGCTTACGTGCCTCGTCATCCGGGTAATTTATGGAGATGGGGTCTCGTGCTCGATCCCCTGGTGGCCACACGGCCTTGACATGTTGCTAAACTTGTCTTTGGTCTGCATAGGCTTAATAAGGAAATGTAGAGGGATGAACGTAGCGGAGAGCCAAACCAGTGTTTGTCTTTACATTTCTGTAAAAATATATCCAAAAATTTTAAACGCAAAATTGTAAAATTGTTAGCTATGATGTAAAGTGTATGCTATTTGTAGTAAATAGGTTAGAACATGCACAACCACCAGTATGGTCCTTCAATGACATCAATTTTTTGAGCGTCTCCGGTTCCGTAGGTGAATTTGCGAATTATTTACTCTATTGGTTCCTAAGCATGGAACCAAGCCAACCAGCTACGAGATGAATCATGACCATAAAACATTTGATTCAGAGCCAAAAAAATATTGTAAAATTTAAAAAAAAAAGACAGGACTATGTACATAATTATTTTAAGAGTGAAGGAACTACTCATCCCATAAACCATTGCGAATGGCGACTCGCCGCCTCTGGAAACTCCCGAAAAACGCTTAAAATAATTGTTGTCGATCTGAAATGAAGACAGATTCAACAACGACGTGCCTTATTTCTCGCCTCAAATGTTTTCAGAAACCCATTTCAGTGAACTAGCATATTTCATAAAATGTTGAACTATTCCTTTAATCATTTTTGTACACTAAATGAGTGATTAGGTTTGTCGCACACACACAAACACGTGCCTCCAAAACCACAGCAAAATCCGACCGCAGCCCAACAAGGGGATTAGGGCATCCCAAAGCCCAGGTTTGTCATTGACTGTGAACAAAAAAGGAGAATAGAAAAGGGGAGCTGAAAATGTGCAGATTAAACAAACAAATGCACTGGTATTTTCCTAGGTGCTTGAGGTGCATGCATTGCTGGAGTGGCACAGAGCGAGAGTAAATATACACATGCTCACACATCCAGTCTCGGCACCATCTTGCACCTTATTGGGGCTAATCCTGCGCGTACACCCTGACAGGCTTACAGATGCCCCCGTAGACTCCATCGGCACCGACAAGAACGCAGAGAGCCTCGCCGAAGTGCTCCATTCAGAGCATGAGCATGCGGCAAAATGTGTTAAAATGACCAACATGTGCAAACAAGCTGGCAGCCAGCAGCCCCAGAAGTACTAATTATGATGATGAGGGAGTGGGCAAACGCCAAAGCATATTAAATGGCATGTGTTGCACAACAATATTAGTAGTCGGCTGTTAAATCATTTGTTAGCCTCGTGCAAAAAAAAGTCATTTTATTCTATACCACGGTAAGGTTGTAAACCCAAAATCACACAGTCTTCAAAATCCTACTAAATGCGTAAGAGTAACAATGATGATAACACTTTTTTGAACACCATTTTTAATTAATCTCACTGTATGTTAGGCGACCAAAATGTACAATTAACTTTCATGACCTGAAAACACACTGTGAAAGGGTTAAAGTTGTCAGATGAAAACACAGACAACTCCCAGACCGGACAATGCTGAGGTAGCCAATCAAAAGGTAGCCACGCCCTAAAGCATACCCTGCTTTATCATCTGTTTGACTCTAAATGGGGCTGTATTGAAGAAAACTTGAAACTAGTGATTGAGACCATAAACTCATGTTTACAATGTTTACTGAGGTAATAAATCAAGCCCCCTGCTAGCTATTAGAAAGAATGCAGGTTTAAGGCACTTCAGCATTGGCTTCACTTTTCAGACTTGGAGGTTGCCCACTATGAGAGTAGTAGCCTATCTATCTTCTCATCTATCTCTCTGCAAGAAAGCAAATAAGCGTATTTTGAAAAAAAGTAAAAATATTCCTTCAAGCTGGTTAATGTCAATTCTGGATTTCTTTAAAGCTTAATGTAAAAAAAAAAAAAGCTTTTCTTTGAAGGTTCATGTTTTTGATTTAAATAAGATGAGATCCAAATCATACTATTTGGGAACGTGGTACAAAAAGGACACAATATCTAAAAGGAGAGATATCCTTGAGTCAATCCGTCTAGGTCCTTAATCAAAGGTAAAACTTTCAGAGACCCCCCGTGTGATTTCCACCTCAACTGTCGTCTGTAAATGAGAAAATCTCACCTCAAGTTCGCACTTTCTGCCACGACCTTCTTGACCTTCAAGAGTGTACACAAGGCGCCCTTCTCTGAAGTGTTCATTCAGTGGGTTTGCGTTTGAAGTGTGGAGGGCGACATTCGTTGAGGTTAAACGGGGGGGGGGGAAGAGGGTCGCCGTCGAGTAAGCCTTGAAAGGACGCGACGCGTTGAAGTGTCTTATCATAAACACTCCTTCTGTGCCTTGATTATTCCTCGGGGCCGTTGATACGGAACCTGTCCTTTGACTGTAAATCGAACACGATTTACAGTCACACGGACTTCTGCTCTCTTTAGATCATGTGTGGAAAATCTCTGAAGAGGATACCAGATCCAAACCGACTTTAAACACAATGCAGTGTCGCTATAGCAGCCAATTTTATGCATTTAATTTGTTGTTTACTTCTAATTTTCTCTATTTGCATACCAGATAGAGAAAAGCTGCCCTCTGGCTCTCCATTCCTTGAGGCAGGGATTTCTGGAGTTTAGTTTGGATGTTTGTCTGGCCTTACTTTGCTTGTTTACCTCTGAGGACAAAAGGGGAGGCTGATAATATGGCAGCCGAGTCATGGCCGCTGGCCCTTTTTTGATGAGGAGAAAGGTCTGTTTGGCTAATTACCCTGGTGGTCAGACCACTTGTTTTTCCAATGCCACATTTTTACGTTCTTCTCTCTCTCGCTCAGGTTATTTTCCCTCCTCGGTTCCTGGACACACGCGCTGAGCCGTGACATCTGGCGCTGATATTTGCATTTGAATTAGCGCTCCGAATCACTACGTATTGATTACTTGCAATTACCTTTCTTTTCTTCCTAGTTTTACCATTTGTTAAAGGGTATTTTTTTTTTGTTTTACTCCATTCATTGAGTCATTTCTCATCCTCCCTGTTTTCCCTTTCTCAATTTTCTCCTTTCGGACTCCAGTTTGGAGGTGGGCTGCAGTTCACCTTTACCGCAGGTGAGTAATTACCAAACCATTCTTTGACACGGAATCCATAATCTGCAAAGTGGATCAAATGACTTGTAAATGCATCAATCAGCAGGGAGTTGTTGATGGCTATTGCATTGGTCTGTAGGGGAGGGAGAGGAGAAAATACTATATTTATGTGGGAATAGTGCGATCACACCCAAGAGTTGAAGACTGGGCATATACAGTACATAGCCCTCCCATTTATTTCAACAATTAATAAGTGATGATGATCTGATGTTTCATTACGAATTATCTATAAACAAAGCCTCCCTTTCATATGTAGAACGCCATGTATGCTTGAAAAGTTGGGCCTCATCCAAGAGCCAAACTTTCTTAATGGTAAAAGCCAATCTACACCCCCAAATTGCTATATAAGGCACTTCGTTAATGGACAAGTTTCATTGACAGAACAGATTATTCATTTTGCATTACGTTTAATTTGGTTATCTGTTTTTTCGAGGGTTGTCAATCGATTAAAATATTTAATCACGATTAATCACAAATGATCAGACATTTTTTAAAGGGTTTTAAAACAAATTTGTGTGAACATATTATTATCACGTTTACTTTGACAGCCCTAGTTTTTTACTTATTGGTTGATTTTGGCAACAACCTATATTGTGCAATACTGTATTCCACATGCACAAAAATACTGCCATAGCAACTTAAAAAGGCCACATCACATGACACTGACTGTCTCCACCACAGACGACTGCATTATCATGCCCCTAATTGAAATGACTGTTGTTATTCTCTGTGCACACAAACCCATCCTGGTCGTGGTGTGGCCTTTTCAGGAGTTGGGGGGGGGGGGGTTCCATCTCGTCTCCTGATGAAGAGCTTTGTATGGACCACCTGCGCTCAGGGTCTGAACGAGCAAAAGTGATTGCAAGGTGGACGGAGCACATGCAGCCAGGGAAGCGGCGCCATGCCGCGGCTAAGTGGCACTTTAACACGCGACGCACCCGCGAGGGGTCTGGCTGTCCACCTCACACCGCGGACACGGGCCGCGACGCGGGAGATTGGCTTGTTGAAGGACACAGAGACGCAAAAAACAAACCAGAGCGGTGAACAGGACAGAGATTAAATGTTTCTAATTACGACAAAATCGAGACAGATTTTTTTTTCTCTCTCTCTCTCTCCTTTTAAGTGTTTCTCTTTGAACGCCGTGATTAAGCTTTAATTTCCGACCAAAGCGATGCAGCGGCTGCTTGTCTTTAGACGAATGTATGTGTGTTTGTGTGTGTTGCGACAGATGGTGTCTGTGGGGGCGGTGAGTGATAAAGTGCGTATCAACCCCGGTAAAGATAGTATTAGCTGGGAGAGCTGCAGGTGGCTCATCATGATGTTTGCCCGCTAAACTGCTGACTCGCGTGTGTCCCTGGGTTAAAAGAGACCGTTTTCATCTACTGGTGAGTGGGAGGTGCTATTGTTCTCTCTCTCTCTCTCACCCTTCTCTTTCTATATATTGAAGAGTGGACTCTAAAGATCCAAAGGAACTGCTCTGTTCATTTGTTTTAGAGACATGCAGCTGCACTGTGTATTGATCTGACATAAAAAAGTGGACTTTCGACTGACCCCGAGGGGTGAGTAAATGATGAAAAAAATGAATGAAAAAGCAGTTCATCGGGAGGCATGCATTCATCCATTCCTCTATTGTTTAAAACACTATCGTGTTTGAGGCTACCTTGTGAATAAAATTATGTCTATTTCCAAGTAAAAAGTTTGCTAAAGCAGGGTTCTCAAATTACCTATTAAAGCCACTGGCCAGGTTGTTCGCTACAAGGGGGGCGGGGGGGGGTTAAAAGTGTTTTTTTTTAGCGAATGAAAATGAGTTTGAACTCAGTCAGTACACGCTGTGAGTACATGGTTAGTACAGTAATGCTGCTCTGATTGTTTTCCTGGAAAAAAGGCAGCTTCTCCTTGTTCAGGCAGACGCACTTACATCGAGGAATTGATCATTTGGCGGAGAAGGCTGAGCTCTTTGTGCGAGACCTCAAAGAACCTCAGCAGCAACGAGGATTCTGCTGGCGAACTAATCCCCCCCCTTAACGTACATATACATTAAATCTTAAATCAGCCGTATAAAACATATAGCACACCAGGCAGCAAAAAAATGCTGAGAATGGAAAGTAAACCCCAAGAACGCACTTCCTTTCTTCAGAAAGACCGACAAAAGAAATGCCGAATGAGAGATTGCATTGAGTTACAGAAGCTAGTGGGACAGCCTGGTGTCACCAAAATGCTATTTGATTACATTCAAGATTCCACAAGGTTATATACGGTCTTCAGGGATACAACGAGTATCGCTATATAATGTGTGGACATTTTTCACAGTATTTACCAATAAAAACAACAGTAAAACTATGCATGAATTAGTCAATAATCAATAACGGCAGGGCTATCGGTAAAGCTTCTCAGCGTTGCTTATATTTGTTGCAGTTGCAATTTTAATGTTTTCCCATTTCTGCAGTACCAATAAATTCATAAAAGTTGAGTGCATAATTCTTAGAAGTATTTGCACCTTGATCCCCATGAACAGGACTTCAGAGCCTTATGGATGGAGTGCAGATGAAGGTGAACCAGACCGAAGGCCTCGATGTGGCTACCTGCTGAGCTGTAAATAGGTTGGGGGTCTTTGACCTGAATGATAAAGAGCATTCCTTATGAATCTCAACACAGAACTCAAACTGCGGCAAGGCCGACCCAGGACAGGACAGGCGGCGTGGGAGGCTTAAGAGGAATACTGAAGCTTCGGTATATTCTGATGAAGGGAAAAAAATAAAAAAAGACTACAATGCGTGTCACGTTGTTCTTTGCTTTTAAATAAAAAAAAGAAGTGGGAGGTATATGAAGTCCTGTTACTTAGAGGGTCGTGATCTCTCGCCTCACTTGCCGTTTGTTTTTAGTCCTCGCATCCTTCGCTCCACCATCAGAACTGTTACATAATTAAAGTCCAGTCGTGGTTTTGGCTGTGAGGAAGAAGTCAAAAGTCAGCTCAGTGTTGCGCAGAGGTTGCTGGAGAATCCTCCGAGTTCAGATCTGTTTCTTGCCAACACGGTGAACTTGTGTCAACCCTAAGACTTTCGGGCAGTGGTGCATCTGTGGGTACACGCAAGCTTGTTAGCGTCAACTCCAAGATCAAAAGAAAGCTGGTGTAATGCAGAGAGTACAGTGAAGACATCAATAGTGTCTTTATATCTACTGTATTTTCTGTTTTATCCAAGCCGCGAGGACTGCTTTGCTTTTCAGTCCACATAAGTTGAGTCCAAAAAAAGAAACCGTATCTGACCGTTGCTCAAAGAAAGATAATTACTGCCGCTGACCGCAACTAAGTTGACGTGCCCGCCGGCCTCGCGTGCGCGCGGATTCATCGCGCTCACGACCGAATGGAAATGAAGTTGCCCTCGCGCCGTCAAACTGCGTCTGATGGCTCCAGGTATATTGTGAAAATTATCTGGTTTGTGTAGGCAATTTGCTCTCGAGTGCACGAGTGGGAGTGAATTAAAGAAATGTCCGACCAGTATTACGAGGGACAGAGAGAGAGAGAGAGAGAGAAGAGAGGTAGAGACCGGATCGGCCTGACGCATGAATAGATGCCCGAGAAAGTAGATGTTGGAAGATACATTTATATAACCTGGGTGGGAAAGAAAGATACAGCAGCGAGGTAGAAGGGGGGGGGGGGGGAGAGGAGCGGGGAGATTAAGTAATTATCCTTTCAAGCCTAATTTGAGGTGCTGTTTGAAATTAACCTATGCAAATGAAGTGGCTAAATCACATTGAGGACCGCAGTGACTCAGACGCTACTGGAACAAGATTGCTTTTTACATCTTATCACAGCGCTATCGAATGCAAATTCTCAACTGTAGTAAAATGTTCATGCAATTTACTGAGGAACAATTTTCCATACCATGTGAATAGGTCATATTGCATGTTGGTATGCTACTTTCCCCCCTCAAATAATAGCTGGGGACGTGGAGGAACGGTTGATAGAGACCAGGTAAAAACATTGAGGGGTGGTGAAATTACTTGTACTGTAATTGCTCAAAAGGTTGATTCTATATTAATGTACATTTCCATAGCACTAATTCCATCAGTACAACAACAAAGTAACTTCTGTTATTAACAGAAATACATTTCTCACCAGGCGGCAACCTCCGGCTCTGAAAAGTAAAGCCAATGCTGAAGTGCCTTAAACTTGCATTCTTTCTAATAGCCAGCAGGGGGCGACTCCTCTGGTTGCAAATAGAAGTCAGATTGTATAGAAGTCTATGAGAAAATGAGCGTACTTCTCACTTGATTTATTAGCTCAGTAAACATTGTAAACATGAGTTTATGGTCTCAATCGCTAGTTTCAAGTCTTCTTTAATACAGCATGATGTTCATTTAGTAAATTATGGTCCCATTTAGAGACAAATATACCATAAAGCAGTTTATGCTTTAGGGCGTGGCTACCTTGTGATTGACAGGTCGCTACCATGGCGTTGTCCGGTCAGGGAGCTGTCCACGATTTGTCTAACAACAGTTCATGAAAGCTAATTGCAAAATTTTTGGTCGCCTAAAAGTCAGCGTTCGGTTGTACTTGTTCTCATTCACAAATGACTTCCAATTCAGAGCATGTTAGCATCTTTAAGCTACCTGCTTTGACTTTAAGGCTTGCAACTTTAATGTTTCTGGTTCCCTCTCACCGCTATCGTGAGCGTTTCTAGATGCAGAAAACAGCAAAAAAAAGCTCTGATACCTCTGGAACCCACTTTATAGCAGACAAAGTTAGCAACTAGCTGGTGAATATGGTGGAGCATTTAGCAGCTAAAAACAGATATTTCTCCCCAGGACTTGGTGGAAACCAAAACAGAACTGAACAGGCAACTGTTAGCTAACACGTTCACACATCAACTTCGTTAGGTGATAATATGTCAGTGTTATGTTTCCAGCTTGTGGCGCTGCTACCGTACATTGCCAAAAAAAATCAATTAATGCAGGAATAAAAAACAGAAAAACTCTGAGTAAAGGCCTTTCTCTAATATAAGCCAGTTTCTCTTTGCAGTTAAGGGGGGAATAGTGACTATTCTTTGAGAATCAAGGGTAGCGCTCCACAGAGACGGCAGATAAGTCAGCGTATGTGAGTGACTACTCCCATTCAGAAAACGAACCCTGAAAAGTAAGCTGTACGATGCTCGTTTAGAACTAAAAGAAACCATCACATTCCAGTAATATGATTCACAAACAGCAGTGTATCGAGACTATTTTCACACAACATCTCAGCACAATCCTCAAACTGGCACAGGCCCATGACTGTGACCTTCGGTAACGACCTAAAACAGCGCCGGATCCCCCAGCGTACGCGCCTGTGCGAGCGCGAGGAGAAAAAGAGGAAGTGAGGCGCATGTGTTTAACTGGCGGAGATGAAATTAAAAGTGGTGATTTCCCTGTCGACTGCTCCCTCTAAGCAGCTGCTTGCTTCTCTTTATGGTGAGCATGTCATTATTTAATTCATAAAAGCGGTTTTTATCATGCTCTTTCACCCCTCCGCTGCACACAGCCACTTCCCAAAACTCTCGCTGTTTACTCGAGCTCGCGTTCCTCCAGATTTACTCTGCTCCGGTTTGTTCCTTCTCTCTGTAAACACTCTCAGTTGGTCCAAATCAGATTAAATATATCTATCAAGAACAATAAAGGCACTGGGAATCGTCTCGGTGACATTTACGCAGGAGGGACTTACTGTATCATCGGGTTATGTGCACATCATTCAGGCACAACAGGACCTCTTATTCTGCACAAGCAATAGACGGTGCAAATCATCAATCAACATTTATATACTTACCGTTGTATCACTCTATGCATCCATGCAGTATGGCACACCGCATGGCTGCGGCTTTAGAAAGGGATGAATGGACATTATGAAGAGCTTGCTCGGGATCATCTTGCGATCTAAATGCAAATTTAGGAAGGGTGTGAAAGCACTGAGGAAGTTATTACCTACATGGCTGGCTTTGATGAACAGCTCACGGCATTTGAGGCAAATACCAAAGTGGAGGATTGCATCCATGTGATTAAGATGATTAATTACTCTTTTAAATGTATTCCTTTTTTTTTTTTATACCTCCAACCTCAAGCAATCACAGGAGGTGTGTGCAGAGCCCGTGGTGCCACTTGTTTGAAAGTGTGTTGTGAATTCAAGTGTGGCAGTTGGCACAAGCACGGGGAGCCCGCATGTAATCAGTACAGATGTAGTGAAGTCAAAAACATGCATGTATGACCGCAATATTAGGGATTAGTGATATCATGAGAACCGATACGTCGGTACCAAGTCGATGCCAAAATTCTGAAAAAGTGACGGTACTCGTTTTTCTACAGTACAACAAGTACCGTCAAGGCTCGAGTCCAACGGCGTCCCAGGGACAATGGAAAATGTGTTTGGGACGCAGTAAACTCACTATCGATGCGTTCAGGGAACGCACCCTATTTTTTTCCTTGATAATGCTACATTGCGATCAACAAATCCATGTTGAAATCGGCAGGATGAAAGGTGGTTAACGTTAGCTGTTAGCTACGTCCAATACTGTGCCGCTTACCGGCTGCTAACAGCTAACGTTAACTAGCTGTCATCCTGCCGCTTTCAACCAGGGGGCAACTCCGTGGTCTGAAAAGTGAAGCCAATGCGGAAGCGCTTTAAATTTACATTCTTTCTAATAGCCAGCAGGGAGGCGACTCCTCTGGTTGCAAAAAGAAATCTGATTGTATAGAAGTCTATGAGAAAATGAGCCTACTTCTCACTTGATTTATTACCCCAGTAAAGATTGTAAACATGAGTTTATGGTCTCAATTAGAGGTCGACCGATATGGGTTTTTTATGGCCGATGCTGATGCCGATTTTTTACAGAATCAGGACAGCCGATGGCCGATATATGATGCCGATTTTTTTTTTGCCGATATGTTTGGCTGGTTTTCTTTTTTTCCTCCATCTGATAAAATATAACAGCTTAATAATAACAAATAATACACAAAATGTCTTAACTTAAGTAAACATTTATTGAACAACACTTATGGTCTGTCTCTCCAATTTGCACTTTGTGTCTGCACTGCAGTGCATATTTTATTTTGTGCATGATGGTTAATAGTAGTAATAGTACAGGGCTCAAAACCTTTTAAGCACCTTTCCAAAACTGTCCTAAAGCATGTTTTTTATTTATGTTTGTTGACAGACACTGTTAGAAGCTATATGGCCATAATCTAAGTGATCAAAACATAATAATAACTTTGTTCACTCGTATTACACAGCCTGCTGCTCATATCTGCTGCGGACTACTTTTTGAACTTTTTGCTAAATGTTTCGACAAATTGCTCGTGTTTCCGCGCTCACACGCAAACTTGCACTTATGACAAGCATTGTCAGCATCAACTCTAGTAAAGTGTAATCACGCTTTATAAGTTTAGTTTTCTCCGCCATAGTTACTAAGAGCAGAAGCTCTGTGTGTGTGTCTGTGAGAGCTGCTCCGCCCCGCACACAGCTAACGTCACCTACGGAGAGAAATTCTCCGTTACCAAAAACAGAATTGATAACGTCGGAGCATTTCATATCTAACCAATTAAATATATAGGGCTTTGAAAGAGAAGAATTTAAGCCTACCGGTTTCTCCCGGCAGAATGGCAATTTGATTGACACACAAGGGGCGGTGTCACACGTGTTCCACAGCAACAACAACACTGGCTGCCCGCAGATGTGCCTGCTTGATAATCGGCTTAATATGCTCAGGCATCGGCCGATGCCGATTATGAAAAAATGTCAAATAATCGGCCCGATTAATCGGCCGACCGATAAATCGGTCGACCTCTAGTCTCAATCTCTAGTTTCAAGTCTTCTTCAATACAGCATGATGTTCATTTAGTAAATTATGGTCCCATTTAGAGTCAAGTAGACCATAAAGCAGGGTATGCTTTAGGGCGTGGCTACCTTGTGATTGACAGGTCGCTACCACGGCGTTGTCCAACGGCCAAAAACCAAGATGGCGACGGCCAAAATGCCGAACTCGAGGCTTCAAAACGGCAGTCCACAAACCAATGGGTGACGCAACGGTGGCTACATTCACTTCTTATATACTGTCTATGATTTCAACATGGGAGGTGCCACTGATTTACATTACGATGCTTTCAGGCTCTATTCAGTGAATAGATGATATTGGCTGAAAGTAAATTCTATCGTTATCATGGTGCGTTCAAACGTAATCTTGTAAAATGTCGTTTTTGGCGAGAAACTTGAATAAATCCAGTTGTTTGAAGGAGATGTTTTCAAATTACTAAATTTCTGGTATCATGACATCCCTGTGTAAGATTGACATATGAATATTGAATAGGCTCTTCCGGATCAAGCAAACTCTGGCATATTACAAAAAGTCCTCATTAAATAGAAACATCTTAAAAAAGTAACATGGAAAACCATGCTGCCCTGATGTAAACTGCGTAGTATTGCCTCTCTTTGAATCTCTCCCAAAAAATCATTCGAAACCAATACGCATTTATGTAAAAGCCACCAATTTGTGTCACTACTTTGCAATGATTCCCAAGGACATTTCCAGAGACAGACCAAAACATATGCTGATGTGACATCACTCGGCGACAAACCCACTTAAAGATAAACTCTCAAAAAACACACTTTCTGAAATAAAAGTCACCTTTGGAGAGAGGAGGGGGGGAAGGGGGGGTACTGAGTGAGGGGGAAATGAAAGCAATTTTTCTCCTTTTGAAATGTAAATGCACAGCGATTTGCTGAATACCTTTGAAGAAATCATGTTATTAAGAATCAGGTGTCGCTATGCAGCCACCATTGATATGGAGTTCATAATTTTTAAATGAAATATATTTCTTCCTCTTGCAATTTCTTCACCCTTTTCACTTCTTCCTAAGTGGAGAGCGGGCTTTGTGTGAAAAGGTCACATGCTTTTCATGGCGCTCACACTCACCTGCTGACAGGCGAATGCCATCACTTTTCCTTTAAACTAAGTAATGATTCTTTTTACAGGCATACATGCGCTGAAGCATCTCAGTGTGGTAATTTTTTTTTAAAAAGTATTTAGCCTCGCACAGTATGTAAACTGAGTGCTACATGCAATTCAATAATGTCATTTGGAGAACTTTAATCTTGACGGAGAACTTATTTATATTTTGGTGCTCGTGAGTCTAGACGACGTCTCAAAATAACATCGAGTACCGGCAATACAGATGTTTTTATCCAGCAGCCATCGTGATCACGGCTATAAGGCCCTATTGACAAGAATACAAGTAATACGACGGGACTATCAATATCAGATTATTCAATGCTTTCCAGCCTTGAGAGTGTGAAATGGGAGTCTCTCTCTCTGTGTGTGTGAGAGATCAAACACTGCACACTGAGGCCATTTATTAATATCAGATCACAACACTGATTCCAGACTGAGAGTATATTAATCACCATTTCTTATCTTGTTGGTATCTCTAATTAACAATGTCGTGAGCAATTTTAATTAGCTCAAATTAGGACATTAGGTATTAATTAAAGTGCAATTGTACGAGCCGGTAAAACGTGAAAGAATAAATTACCAAGCCAACGACACCACAACTATATCATTCATTCATCATCGTTTCCATTACAGTTTGGTTAGAGCATTAACATTACTGAGAGTCTAGCTGTAGGTACAGTACAGCGGTTCTTTGAGCTAAATGCTAAAGTCAGCATATTAACATTCCCACACTGACAATGCTAGAAGGCTGATGTTCAGCAAGTATTTACTTCGCCATCTTAGTTTAGTGCGTTAGCATCATCGACTGTATATATAGATGGGCAACACGTCTCCACTTCCTCCCGCTGTACAGTGCAAAAGTAAAGCCAAAATATCCCCGATACGGGAGAGATTTGGACGTAATTTGGAGCCAGAGTCTGTGCAGCAGTGATCGGGAGTCTGGAGCCTGCAGTATCGAGGTCCCGCCCACACACCCGCCTGAGCCAATCACGAGCCGAGCACGGCCGCAGCTTGCAAGCGTGAGCCACCTAGCTGCTACGTTAGCACCACGGTAGCTGTTTGGCTAGAAAGACACAACAACTAACCGTAATAGCTCTATAACTACATTTATGATCAAATTGACACATGTTTTATAACACAGACTCGAGACGGTTATGGAAAGTTAAAGTTACGTCTCCACTCTTGTACATTTTCCCGAGCCTCCGGCTGCGCAACTACTTCACTCAGGGCAGCTGTCAATCACAGCTGTCAATCATGACGTCTCAACCCCCTTTTTATAGAATCAAATAACTTATCAGAAAAATTAACACTTGAACATACATCAGCGTGATAAGAACTACCTAAAATGACAGCAACCATCTTTGATAAAAATGTATTTGATATATACTTTGACTTGTTAGTTTGGCCCATGTCCCATCCGCTAACATGGAGGAGGAGGGACTTATGACCTATACTACAGCCAGCCACCAGGGGGCGATCGAGATGTTTTGGCTTCACTTTTGGGGAGCTGTCATGTCGTCCATCTTTATATACAGTCTATGCTATGCATACAAGCTAATTAGCACCACACACAATCGGCTGAGGCTGATGGGATATGACTTTTGCAGGTATTTCGTCATGAGCCAAAGAATTGGACATATTAAATTGTTAACCCGATGATGGCACGAGATGAAAAGTGATTCTTCTGCATTCTTCTGGGAAACATGAATGTCTGTACCAAATTTCTTGGCAATCCATCCAGTCATAATTGATATATTTCAGTCTGGACCAACGTGGTGAACCGACTGACAAACATTGCATCCCTAGAGCCAGCCTGCTCGCCTGGCTGAAAAAACAACAACAAAAAAAAACATTTGATCTTTTCTGATTCTTACATATATTTCAGGTTCGACATCTTCAAAATAGAAGAGAACTTTTTCGAGAAAAATACACCGTGGGTGCAATGAATCACTTGCATACTGTAAAAAAGGTAATTTACCAACTGGTGTCAGAGCTCTCCCATTCCAACTGTGTTCATATTCCCACCGTGGAGTTGAGTTTGTCATAAAAAACGACTACGATTCCATTGAGATGAAACTAGAGCAGATTGGATGACTTATTCTGTTTGTTCACAGCAAAACAAGGTTTCAAAATTCACTTATCTGTGACTCAGGGGTGCTCAAGTGTTGTCTTTCTCTGGTCTGATGAATGAGGGTATCACAGCGGTTGTTTGCTCTTCTGCAGTGTCTCAGGAAAAAAAAAAGTAGCTATGAGCTCATGCCATGAAAGGCAGTTGTGAGGGAGCTTTGTGGTTTTATTGGCCTTGGGATTCACACGCTGCTCTGGGACACACTTTGGAGGCACTTATACGTCGTTCAAATGCACCTTAAGTGTGAAGTGGATGAGAATATATCATGTTTAACTCTTCACACTTGCTCTGTAATTAAAAGCAAGCATACTGTATGTAATTTAAAGCAAGCATGTGCAGGGCACACACATCATCGCTAAGAACTTTGCTCTCGGTAAACTATACCAACAAGCATCTGGGCAGTCACTTCTGCTTTCGGTACTGAGACTCAGTTGCTTTCATATATTTTAACACACGGTTGGCATTCTCAATTTGCCAACCTGTGTGTAATAAAATTACAGATTACTCATTTCTAAGTGACACAAAACGGTGGTTTTGTTTACCTTCTCCAAATGCTAATTATGGTGGACATGTTAGATAACACGCTCGGGGTTTGTAAAGTACAAAAGTGAATGAAAATACAGCTAATGCAAATACATAACAGTTGTTGTGGGTAATGTGGGTAACACTGGTGACCTAATAAAACGACAAGCCATAAATTTGGGCTAGTCTGTTACACCCCAGCTGAAGTTAGTTGGCAAGCAGCTCAGCCCCCCCAAAAAAACATGACAGTGAGCTAGCTGAGTCTAGTTTTCTCTCAGAACACTTGAATTACAATATGCTGAAAGGTTATTATGGAATTCTTCCCCAATGATGCCAAAAATATACTGCCTACTGCCGCTTTAATGTTATCAGTAACACCTATAAAATTTCTAATATTTCCGCCGTGAAAAAAGGCCTTTTGTGATACATTAACAGATTTCTCTTCTTTTACTAATTCACACCTGACTGCGTGCATTTCGGTGCCATTGTAACCCATAGTAACACCGAACACAGACCCCCGCATTACAACTGAACTTCTACTGAAAGACTAAATAGGCCGAAAGTTCCCACTGTATTTTGAAACACTGGAATATGAATGATACATGAGCTATTATTTTTGCATGTAAAGTGGTAGAATACGGGTTAACACATTCACTTCCAAAGGAGATCGTTATTATCTTGACACATACCATTTATAAAACATAATCCTCAGCCCTATAATTGGCGCCGCCGCCCACCCACGCACATCCGCACACCTGCCAATCCAGGGCGAATCAAGGCTCCCCTTTCCTTAAATCCCAGTTTAACTCCCAGGTGTGCGCTACACCCTCCTTAAAAGTCAACTTCACAAGTGTTGTTACTTACAATTCAGACTTACAATTGGGAAACTGTTTAGAAACTTGTCTAGACCGAGGGCTCGTTGCTTTGCTGTGACCTCCATTCCAGCTTTTCTCTCCTTTCCACGCTCCCACGTTGAATCCATTTTTCATGTCGGCTCCGTATTGTTTCAGGCCCATTTTATTGTGCTCCTCCGGAGAAGAGGTGTGTTGTTTTTTTCATGGGAATAGCAGTGTGTGCTGTAGCCTGCTGAGCCCAGGCAGTTGGTTGGGTAAACCGTGTGCTTGCTGAGTGCTTCTGCCGTCTGGCATGGAGGCGAGCGGTTATCACTACCAGCGGCTGATTCGCTTCAGTGGCTCTTTCAAACTCCTTTACTTCCTCGTTGCTTATTCTATGCCTTTGCACTCTCGGCTCCTTGCGAATAATTAAGCAAAAGATTTAAGACTTAAAAACAATGCAGGGGTGTTCCTTAGCAGCGAAATGATACACTATAACAAACTTCCTGGCGGTACCTTAAAGTACCTCGCCAGTAATCTCAAGAACATTCATGAAGTTTGTTCCCGTGGTCTACCCCAGCGCGAGGCAATGAAATAAAAGCATCTCGGCTCGTAAAAAATCAAACATGTGTGCTTTATACCTGCGATTGAACATCAAGCTGAAAGGTATAAGGGAGCGTCTGCTCGCCTTTATCACTAATGGGGCCCAAACTGCAGCGCTTAGACTGAATATGAATGTACCTCCGGTGAATTATTAATGTTGTGGCGCGCTTCGTATTCTGCCTGGCACTTCCAGAGGTGATCCACCTCCCACGCGGATTGGAAGCTGTCACCCGTAATTGGAGAAATCACGACAGCACGGAGTTAAGTGCTCCACAGTCCCCGGGTGAAGAATCTGACGGTGCACACTGCAGCACCAAGAGCTGGGAACATATTCCTATATAGGTTTTTCTTCCCCCCCTTCTCCATTTCTTTCCTCAATATTATTCTTTCTCTTTCCCCAATCCTCCTATTTATGGTTTATAGTCAGTTTCACACTGCAGGTATATTTAAAGAGGACCTATTTTACTTTTTCCCCCTTTCCTTAAGTGCCTTATATAGTTTTTTTGTGCATGTAAAAGGTCTGCAAAGTTACAAAGTCCACGCCAAAGGGAGTTACTCTCCCCCACAGAAACACTGCTCCTGAACTGCCTGAAACGCCTCACTTGAAGTCCCGCCTTTTCTTCCGTAACGTGGTGATGTCACCAAGTAACACATTTGCATAATACCATAGACTGTATATAAGAAGTGGACGTAGCCACTGTGACGTCACCAATAGGTTTGTGGAATGCCGTTTTGAAGCCTTGATTTTGGCATTTTGGCAGTCGCCATCTTGGTTTATGGCCATCGCCATGTTGTTTTTTTGCAACCGGAAGGGACACGAGAGGGTGGAGCTAAAGTAAGTATTTCCGAACGCTGAATAAGACATTTTTAGGCGACCAAAAAGGTTATAATTAACTTTCATGAACTGAGAACACACTGTGAAAGGGTTAAAATTGTAGGACGAAAACATCTCCCAGACCGAACAACGCCGTGGTAGCGACCTGTCAATCACAAGGTAGCCACGCCCTAAAGCATCCCCTGCTTTATGGTCTATTTGACTCTAAATGGGACCATAATTTACTAAATGAACATCATGCTGTATTGAAGAAGACATGAAACTAGAGATTGAGACCACAAACTCATGTTTACAATGTTTACTGAGGTAATAAATCAAGTGAGAAGTAGATTCATTTTCTCATAGACTTCTATACAATCAGACCTCTTTTTGCACCTGTCAAGCACAAGGTAGCCACGCCCACGCAGTGAGTGGTGAAGCGACGGGGTGAGTAACGTTATCGACTCCAGCCCAAGCCGTTCTGGGCTACTGTAGAAACATGGTGAAGCAACATGGCGGACTCCGTGAAGAGGACCCGCTCCCGATGTCGATATAAATGGCTCTTTCTAAGGTAAGGAAAACGATTCTTATTTTCAAGTGATTATACACTAAAGAAAACACAATTATTAACATTATATTCCATTTCTGCCAATAGATCCCTCTAAATGTTACACACTGGTCCTTTAAGGCATATAAACATGTTCTAGTAGAAACCCCCAAAAAAAGTATGCACTTGAAAATAAGCACAATAGGTCCTCTTTAATTTGTAGTTTACCAGAAAATCTAATTAAGGACGTCACATTCAGTAAGCAACGATGAAGAAATTGGGTTCAAGTTATACTTAGAAGGGAGATGACAATGTTCAGCGAGTGCTCGCAGATCAAGATAAGCTACAGTGACTTTCATCGTGACCTTTGACCCCAGCCACAACCCTTGCGTTCCGCTGAACATATTCCATAAACCGCGTGAGCTGAACCGCGTCTGATGAAAAACATGGTAATATCGCAGAAGGCGCCATTCATGAGGACTCTGCGGTACATTTTTCTGACAGAGTGACAACTCCTGTGCAAAAAGCGTGTGGATCCCGGGCCCCGCGGAGTGCCCAGGGCACCGTCAAACCGACAGCTCACAGCAACACACGGACCCCCATGTCCCAAAGATGGAGGCAAAGTTGTTGGCACAGCGAGGAGTTTTGGCAGTCCTATTGCCCCCTTGATCAGAGGGATTTGTCACTTTTCATGACAGGAGCAAGATTGCGGAGCTTCATTCCGGACCAACCGGAGCATCTATGATCCGTGGTCAAACACTGGCAGATTCATCTCAGCCTCAGCGACCGCGGTTCTTGGAGGCCCTCGTCTGTCTGTCTGTCAGAGGCATCACTGGTGATCGGGAGAGACAAAGCTTATGTTGACAAGAGGTTCAGGCCGGTGCAGGTCATGTGTGAACTGGTGACGAGGTCGAAAGATGAGATCCATCCGGGGTCTCGTCTTGAAAAGCGGCAGAGAGGGGCTCCTCGAAGCGACAAGCGAAGCTCGATCTGGCGATGGTTGTCTAAATTTGATAAGAATCCTAAACTGGGGCACGGATTTCGCTCCGCCTCACAGGAGCACACACTTTTGTCGAGAGCGAATCCCGCGCAGTCTGTTTTTAGCTGCACAATTGGAACTTAATCACTATAATCCATCCGTTGGATTATGATGCCACCGCTTCGAGATAAACCATCTGTGTGAGAAGGTGCCTCTGTGTTGAATTTAAAGTTCACCTATCATCGCTTGCAAATCTATTTCACCGATTTCCCACAGATTTACTGTCTACATTTATTCATGATTCTTATCAATTTCCCCCTTTTTACAATATGTTTGGACTTAAATCTAATAGATGACATTCCCACTTCCCAGTTATATAAAAAAAAAAAAACAGTATATCCACAGTATAAGATACTGTTTGTGCAAATACCACTGACCCGAAAGGCAAACAAAGCATTTCATTTCCTCTTTTAGGTGAAAGAGAAAAGGTGCAATATTGGAACAGATCAAAAGAGATAAGATGGTGTGCTCTCTATGAAATGCAAATGTAATGGACGTGGAAAGGAAATGAGAAAAAAAAAAAAAACAGATTCAGAAAAACAATGGAAATATATACAACCATAAGAATAACTTAATGATGTGGGGAAAATGTTCATAAATGTACACAGCGTGTGTTTGAGTAGGTAGCCATAAATGTTCACACAGTGCGATAGAGGCTGTATATCTAGATATGTGTTTACTGGTTGAAGCCATGCAAGTATTCGCCAATGAAATCCATATATGAGGAAATTAAGTGTCCTGCTGGTTCAGAGGTGAGGCCGGTGAAATCCAGTGTGTGTTGTTCCAGTGGTTATGATTAAAACAGCCTCTTCAATTCAATTAAAACTAACTTAAAATAAATAATAAATATGAATTAATTAGTAATTATGCAATCATTTATAGATTACTTTTCTTTGTAATTGGATTTTTACTTTTTACTGTGCACATAAATAATAAAAAAAACATCTACAAAAATCTTAACAGGAAAACTAATGAGGTGAAAAGGTCGCGGGCGAGAGATGTGACACGTGTAGGGCTGCGACTAACTTTTATTTTCATTGTCGATTTATCTGTCGTTTGTATTCTCGATTACTCGATTCGTTGTTCGGTCTATAAAATGTCAGAAAATGCTGAAAAATGTCGACCAGTGTTTCCCAAGACAACGTCCTCAAATGTCTTGTTTTGTCCACAACTCAAAGATATTCAGTTTGCTGTCATAGAGGAGTAAAGAAACCAAAAAATATTCACATTTAAGAAGCTGGAATCAGAGAATTTAGACTTTTCTTTTCTTAAAAAAATTACTCAAACCGATTAATCGATTATCAAAATAGTTTGCGATTAATTTAATAGTTGGCAACTAATCGATTAATCGTTGCAGCTGTAGACACGAGACCAAATCATCGTGTTATTTTATAAAAATGCAGCGCAGTGACGATACAGCCGTTTCATACAACAGACATAATATAACGGGGACCTGCCGATGCGCAATCAACCTGCGCCGGACCCGTTCATGTGAGTCAGCTGTCACTGTCACAAATCCTCTTTCCCACCACAAACACATGTGTACTACACGTAGAGCCTGTATCCCAGTAAGAAAGGGGAAACACTATCAATTGATGAAAAAGTTTAAACTTTTATAGTCTTTATAATAACTGGTTTTAGGAGGTGCTGCGGCCCCTTCAGCGCCCCTACTTCCTACATCCATGCTACGTGTCTAAATAATAACAAGTAACTACATAGGTCTATATTTAAGGAATGTCTTCATTTTCAGTATTATATTCCTTTAAAAAGGTCAGGGAAAATGACCTTTTTAAACTGTATTTTTGTAGCTCCAAGCCAACACAGAATTTGAATATTCTCAAATTCTCAGACTTACTTTATACTTTTATACAAAACTTCCAACCTCTATAGCTCCAGTTCAAAAGAAGTTAACGTAAAGCCCTGTAACCCCACCAGTCTACATGCATCAGTGACACGAGAGTTCAGAAAATGTAAATATAATACGTCTCGTGCAAACACTTATTTCATTATTGAGCACAACAGCAAACAAAGATCCCCCCCGACAACTTGCAGCCTCGGTAAGAAGAGCACACAGGGAGCACTTGAGGCGTCAGGACAAAACTAATCAGGGGGGCATTAGGGTAACCGCGGGGGGGCACAGACTGCCGTCCGACAACTCAATCTATGTACTTAAATGCTTGATAATGAGTTTGGCCGTCAGCAACCAACACTCCGACCCAGCTCCAACTCCAAAACATGCTGCAAAGTCTCTCTCTTTCACACACACACACTGCATAAACCATAGCCTACGTGCAAGCCACGTCTCTCTCTCACACATACACACTCGCTGCAATGTGCGCGTCGTTAGAGCATCTTTGAAATAGACTTCACACTCCACTCTTAATTCAGACAGACCCAGAAATTATTCAACATTTTTGCGTAATAATCACGAAAGCCAAGGCTGGCATCATAAGTGAATTAAACGCGTGGCTTACCTTTAGAAGAGTTGCAGAGTGTTGGTGCTGAACCACCTCAGAACGGTGTCCTTCCGCTAAGTTGTGCATTTTCGGGTCAAGTCCCTCTCAAACGCTAGCTGAGGATGTGCTGTCCGTTCCCCATCGAATGTCTGTGATTGTTTTTGGGAGCTGAAAAAAAAAAAAAAAAAGTTTAGCAACTTCATACTAAAGTGCGTCATCTTGACGTAATGACAACATAGGTCATGAGTCAAGCACCAGACCAATTAGCATACTTCCCCAAATGTGACCTCATGCAAATATGACCAACAGGCTGTTTTTTCTTATATTTCTTTTTTCAGTTAGCTAAAAGGTTTTCACTTTTAATATAAATTAATAAAACCCAAAGGTTGGCGCCAAAGGCTTGGCCGGCTGCAGGTAGGTGAGTGGGGGGGCATGGCCACGAATACTACTTGTACTTTACTTGGTTGTTTCCATTTTCTGCTTCAACTCCACTACAATTCAGATGGAAATATTTTTACTCCGCTACATTTATTTGTGGTAGCTGGTTCCTTTCAGATTGATAATACAAAATATAATCAACAAACAAACTATCAAATACATTGAATTCAAATAAATCAATTAAATTAAATTGACTCAACTCGTTAAATTTATTAACTCAAATTAATTAAATTATAATAAATCAATTGAATTAAATTAAATGTCTTACTGATTACTGATTACTGATAACATTTTTATGTAGACAAATGTTGTTGTTTTTTAAATAATACATCCACAGAGCCTTCAGAAAGGCTGAAAAAAATGATTATGATTGTGAATTAATCATTTAAAAAATGTTGGGGGGTCCAAAATGATTTTGTTTATCTCTGTGGAAGATATCAGACGTTTGGTTCCCACTTATAACAAGGCTTGTGAGCCAATAGTAAAATGACGTTGGTATCACGTGGTATCTCTGGGTCGTCAGTTAGCGTGGAAAAAACTGATTAAATGGCCGAGATTGGCGGTAAGTGCCTGGCAACCACTTGTTGTGAAGTAAATACGACGGAACGGGGGAGAATGCAACATCTAGTGGCTGAATGTTATCAATAGCACCTTTAAATAATTCAATAATCCTTAAGGAAGTCTGTGCTCAGACTGCTGTTGGAGTTGCTGCTCTTTGAGTGAAAATACTTGTTCTCCTAGCGGGGCGTGGATCAGTACATGTGGCTGGATGGGAAATGAACTTTCTAGGCAAAGAGCCAAGAACAGAGTGGGGTTTTAAAGACACATCAGTTGCAGTGCTATGTAAGGTTTAGTCACACTTTACACTGTGCAAGTTACGAGTAAATACATTTTCAGCTGCTATATTTATCAATTCCACGCATACTGCCGAGTTTACTTGTGAATGAAAACATAGCCGTATTCCAATATTTCCACTGTTACCTAATAATGCTATGCAAAATTGTTTTACTTATACTTTAATGAGCATTTAGCTGCAACATTAAAGTGAAGATCAATGATTAGAATCCAATAATATAATCTAAATTATTATGAAATGAGCCATTCTGCATAATGAGTATTTTTTACTTTTGGTACTACTTAATCTCAAATGAATCACACATTTTGTATCTATATTCAAAATGTACCATTTGTCCAGTTTATTTATACTCGTAACAACATGGGAGTGGGCAAATATGCTGCTTTATGCAAATGTATGTATATATGTATTATTGGAAATCAATTAACGACACAAAACAATGACATATATTGTCCAGAAACCCTCACAGGTACTGCATTGAAAATATGCTCAAATCATAACATGGCAAACTCAAGCCCAACAGGCAACAACAGCTGTCAGTGTGTCAGTGTGCTGACTTGACTAAGAGTTGCCCCAAAACTGCATGTGATTATCATAAAGTGGGCATGTCTGTACAGGGGAGACTCGTGGGTACCCATAGAACCCATTTTCATTCACATATCTTGAGGTCAGAGGTCAAGGGACCCCTGTGAAAACGGCCATCACAGTTTTTCGTCGCCAAAATTTAGCGTACGTTTGGAACGTTATCTAGCCTACTTCCTGACAACCTACTATGACATGGTTGGTACCAATGGATTCCTTAGGTTTCTAATTTCATATGATACTAGATATCTTCACTCTAGCTTTAAAACTGAGCTCACTACAACCTAAAAATCACAAGCTGCGTTAATGCGTTAAAGAAATTAGACATTAGGCATTATAGAATATGCAGTCTTACCAGTTTTATTCTGAAAACTTTCCACTAGAGAATAAAATAACTTTGCCCTTCATTGTATAGACATTAGGAGGCGTTGAAAGTACGAGTGCCGTCCTTGTGCCTCCCTTCTTCCCCTTCCCTCTCCTCTAATAGATTCAAATGAATTCAGCCTCGCCAAGAGCAAACTGACAGAGTTAAGTTATTTGTGCTGGGCCGACACTCCTGTTCCACTGATCTCTATACAAATTCAATTTCAATTTGAAAAGCAGACCCGCTGTTATTGCGCATTTGTCAAAACATCAACATTAGCCTGAATAGTCCAGTGGGGGAGGACTCTGGCATTAGACGGTTGCTTCCCTGAAGAAAATCAGATCGAGTATTGTTAATGTCTCCCACACGCACCTTGGGTTTAGAGCGGAGTGTTAATTCTTTCAAACTGTAGTGACAAGGAAAGCCTAGCAACAATGGCATGGATCTATATTTATGCCATTCTGGTCTGTTGTACAGTAGGTGTACATCGGTGTTTAGCCTCGTGTTTTTTCCACAGGACAAAAGCAGGAACCTTTTTATAATAGGAATAACAATAAAAATATGCATACAATTAATCCGTTACAAAGCACGAAACAAACGAAACTGCAGTAAGCTCACAGTGTAGGAGGAGAAGGGGAAGGCTAGTTGGAAAATAGAAAGTTTGAAGATGAGAATAAAGAAAGGAAAGTGGTGGCAGCGAGATCCCTCGGCTCAGGGTCAGCAACACTAAAGGTCGAGCCGGGCTTTGCGAGAGTGTGGGAGAGGCGACGTGTTTCGGGGGGGGGTGTAAGGCTGCTAGAGGTTGCAGATTTTTTTTTTTTTTTGCTTCTTGGATCGAGTGCAAATAGAGATGCTGGAATTGCCCAGACGACTGTTTGTCAGCATTTTTTGGCTTTCTGGCAGCGTCAGATGAAGAAAGACTTGATAGAGAAAGAAGAAGGTGAATACATAAAAGAGGGATAGTGAAGAGTGAAACATCAGCAGTGGTTTTGATTCACCTATTGATCTTGGCAGACTGACACTCCCTCTCATCCTCTCTTTCTCTCTCCCACCTGAAATCCATTTTTTGCCCCCGTCAGCAGAAAGGGAGGAAAACATGGCTTTGGATTGATGATGAGTCAACCCGAACCTCGGGTCACATGATACACTTTGTTGGTTTAAGGTTGAATAAAATATTGAGTAAGCTGCTAAGCACTTAAAGGAATAGTTCGTCATTTGGGGAATTATGTTTATTCTGTGTCTTGACAACAGTTAGATGAGAAGATTGATACCACTCTCCCTTAAAGGTACAGTGTGTAGGATTTGGCGGCATCTTGTGGTGTGGTTGCAGATTGCAACCAACTGAGTACCCCTCCGCGCAATCCTCCCTTTCCAGCAGCTCACGTTACTGCAGTCTTGGAAAGCGAGGAGTGAGCGGAGGGGTACAAGGTTGGTTGCAATCTGCAACCACACCACTAGATAACGACGAATTCTACACACTACCTTTAAAGCAATAGTTTGACATTTTGAGATTTCGCTTTTTTTGACATGAGTTACATGAGAATATTGGTACCACTGTCATGTCTGGACGGTGAATATGTAGCTGGAGCCAGCAGCCGTATATCATAGCTTAGCATAAAGACTGAAATTTCAAGACTTAATTTTTGTCCCAATCTGCCACCGGTGCACAGGACCGAATCTCATCCGGTGACTATTACTGTAAAAACACTTATGGAACACTTTTGGGAACCCTTAATATGCTTAGGGGGTCCCAAGATGCATTTGAAGTTTAAGTCTGACTCATGAACATTGTTGCATTACATCCTGTACGCTCCTACACTCTTTTCCCTGTTCTCCCCACCTTTCTCCGCGCAAATTGGCAAAAATTGCTTAAAACTAATCGTCACAATAATACCCTTCAGGCTGATAGGTAGATTGTCATTTGTCCTGCTTGGCTTTCAGATATACTGCACATCAATTTGGAAATGATTGCTCAAAAAGGCAGGGGCAATTTGGCTTCTGTCAAACGACAATGACATACAATTTCCAAATAACATGCTGAAGAATACACTGACTTTTGGCAAATAGTATTCATTGATAATCTTGCACAATTTGAAGATTGGACTGCAGATGATATTTTTTATCAAACTGTATATTTTTAAGGTGAGATAAATTTTGAAGTTGTGTTGGTCTGGGTCAAAATAAATGTTGAATTGAGAATTAACTGGTTGAAAAGGCTCATCAAAGTGGATTAAAAATCCCAGAACCAGTACTACTGTGTGGTATATTATGGTCTGGTGGCTACAAAGGTGAGTATCTCCTACACCAGCTGCTAATAGCATGTACTGGGTAACAACACTGCTGTGTGATAATGGTTGATTAGTCTCCATAATAAGGGATAACTTTTGCTATTTTCTGTCCCTTACTCCAGGTCACATACAGCATATTGCCACTACATCTGTCTGAATCCGTAATATTCATTAGAATAGCATATTTTACACTTCCGACACATACAATGGCTTGCTCAAAGTGGTTCCATTGTTCCTCAGTTAGGAAATGAATAATAAATTTTAGCCAAAACTCACCAATTAGGATGCACAAGTAATTTATGCATTATTCCTCATTATTAAATTGAAATCTGAAAGCCCTCAGCCAAAATATGTAAATTGCTGCATTTGTTATACTTTTATTTCACAGTGTGACAAACAGGAATGAAGTAGCTGGTAAATGGAGCAGCTTTTCAAGGGTTAGAGTTATACTGTAGAGTATTTCAGTTAGTTCAGTTCACAATGTTTTCTTGGGGTTTTTCTATACAAGTCTGTGTGGAAAAGATTCCTAGACATCTCTATAAATTGGGAACCATTTTGAAATACCCATAAGAGATTGGTGACTGGCCACTAACTTTTGATCACGGTACCAAACTCTCTACACTACACTACATCACTGTCATTAAACCTGTAACTCTCTTATTTGATTAAAATATCTTGAGAACAAATGACCAGATTGGCGTGATATTTGGTGTTCACATTCACCCTCCTTATAGGAAGAAACATACTGATTATGGTGGCCGTGTATCCTTATTCTCTGGTGCCACCATTAATCCAATCTTGAACTTTTCTTCATAAAGAAACAATGGTCAGCTTGGCATGGCACCCAAGAGAGAAAGAAAATATGGATTTTGGTTAGACTTGTATCTCCCAATCCGTGACTCATAAAACACAACACTTTCTGTGCACATTCGTGCTCCAAAGTGAAGGAAACAGATTAATGTTCTTTATTATACAGCCACGACCTCTTCATGTATATCTCCTGACCTGTTGGTCATGAACGCTCAATATTTTCGCTATGCACTTTGGCCATCTTACCCACACTGTTATCTACCCAGTACGATGTTCGTCTTTAAAAGCAATGGCTAACTGGGGAGATTATTAGGCCTTGGTGGAGGTCTGCACTGTTTTGAGTGCTTTCTTGTTGGCCATTAGTTGCAGTCCTTTTTCGGCTCTACTTTTGAAGAACAGCTAAAAAGAGCAGTGTGATCCTGCTTCCTATGATTCGGAAACATCAATTTGTTTTTATCCTATATAGATTTTCAGAAAGTTGTTTGGAATTCTACAACAATCTTTATTCCCACATCAGTCCTTTTCACACATCTCTGTCAGAATATTGGATATTTATTGTTATTTATCATGTTATTCAACATGATAAAGCGACCGGGCTGCTATAGCTCGGATTAATGGGGCAAAGGGCGTTACAATTGATGCCTTGTTCGAGGCTTTGGAGTAAGTTAAACTAATCTATACAACCCAGATTGAGAAGCAATGCCTGTGATTGTGTACAAATATCATATACATAAGCACAAGATATGCTCTGTATTGGCCTTTGGTTTGTCGTATTCATGACTGATGCTTTTCTTTAGGTTTCCTTTTATTCCTCACTTTTTTTTCTTTGGTTGTGTGTTTTAGTTCTGCTTTCATTTGCCTTTTTTACCCATGTGCCATGGTTGGTTTATGCTTAAACACCTACAAAACTAGCCTGAGCTGTGTTTAGTGCCAATTAGCAAATGTTAGCATGCTAACATGCAAAAATAAGATGGTGAACATGGTTAACATTATACCTGCATAGCATCAGTATGTCAGTTATGTCATTGTGAGCATGTTAGCTGATGTCAGCGTATAGATCATAGCACACAGAGCTGCCAGCATGGCTGTATACCTTTAAATCTTGTTATGATATTTTGGAACATACTTTAAATTCACCACCATTTCCCAGTGGAACTGCAAATCAAATCACTGTCAAGACAACCTGACAGGAATATTTACTCCAAAGTAGCTTCAACCTTTCAGTATAATCTGTCTAATCTGATGGCAGGAAATGTAAAAATCAATCATAAACATCCTTGACATAAATGTAAAGAAAATCAGTAAATCGTGCCCATGTCATAACCAACCTGTCTTAAATAGAAATGTCAGAGAATTGGATTTGTCCACAGTGTTTCTCTCGGTATGCTTTGCTCGATTGAAAATAAAGCTTTGAGATTAACATTTAATTACACTTGGGACAGAAATGCACATGATATATGGTATATTACGTCACCACTTGTCCTGTTTCCTGATTCCCATAAATAGATCCCTAAACTCTTTGGCCAAGAAAAGACTCAATTGAACATTTGAAATATATTTAAAGGGAGGGGAGAGAATGAGGGTGCTGTAATTTATCAATTCAATGTTCACGTCCTTTCTGTAAAAATAATTAGTGAACTGTTCGTCAGCAAACATTTCCAGAAAATATGAATGTTCAGACGAAGGCTGAGATAAATATACAAAATAATCATTTAAGTAGTAATAATGTAAAATTGCATAGTTTTAAGTAAAAAAAAAAACTTCACTTCTCAGAGGAGGAGCCCCAAACCCAATATCTCCAAGTATGTTTAATTCACTGTTGAAAATTAACCCTATAATGTTCCAGTTGGAATATCATTGGAGTATTATAGGCCTACTATAGAAGATGCAAAGCCCAAGTATAATATATAGTAATAAAATGATTATGGCTGACACAGTACAACATGCTTAAAGAAATAATGAATAAATAGGAATAAGTAGCAAGAGATTGCTGATACCGGCCGATACGCACGCCAACATGTGAATAATGGGAGTACCGGCACTTATTTTTTTCCACTTAAAGTACTGCTTGCAGTTAATGGAAGACTAGCTGTAATGCACATCACCTTTATCAGCTTTATCAAATTATCAATTTTGCAAACATGGCACAATGAAGTGATTAAAAAATGGATATTGTAGCAAACAGAGTTCTTGACGCTTCCCCCCCCCTGAGCCGTTTTAATCAAAACACATGCAAACATGTCTTAATATCGTGGGACTGTTTTATGGGGAAGGGGACTGGTTAATTTAATACCCGAATCAATAAGTCATAGAGAATGTTCTAAAACAGATATTTCCCTCCGGAGGTGTACATTAAGACTGTAAGCTGTGATTTAGTGTCGGGGTCCTTTTATTTGTTGCACCCACCTCTCTCCTCACCTTTCAGCATCGATTTCCATCCCACCACTTTGGATTTTTTTTTTTTCCCCCTCCAAATAACTAACTCCCTCTATGCTTCAAAGGACCTGCATTTCCTGTTTGTTTTCTTTGTGCATTTCGTGACTGTATGTCTGCGTGAGAGTTCTCTTCGCTGCGTGTCCCTGTGCATATTTGCTGTAAAGAAAAAGTCTTAGATAGCACATCTCAGCCAGGTCTTTTATCGTTTAAAAAAAGAAGTTCCGTATATCACACAGCGTGATACATCTGTGAGAATCCATTTGAATTTATTTGTGAGCAGAAGAGAGCGAATGGAAAAAAAGAAAAAGAAATCAACAATATTTCCTTCAACAGCTGGTGTAGATTAATCTCCATCCTTGCAAGACTGGGGAAAGCGTATAAAGTTCCAAAATCAAAGTCTTGCAGGTGCAAAATTGAATCTTAAATGTAAATTGATTTGGAGATCAAACATTCTCCAGCCCCTCTATCATTTTAATCAGGCGAAGTCGAGACACTGCCAGACTAGAGAGGTGCTTGAAATTCCGAATTCACCAAATGCATCTTCCAACCTTGATTAAGGGTGTGTGTGTGTGTGTGTGTGTGTGTGTGTGTGTGTGTGTGTGTGTGTGTGTGTGGGAGAGGGTGGGGGCTCAGCTGCCGGTGTCACACACTCTTAGGACAGGTTTGAGGGTGTGATAGCTGTAGATTTCTGCATGTTACGCAGCAATTTTAGTCGCCCGAGGCGTCGATGAGGTCGGCGAAGTTAAGTGCGGCGTATTGTTGTGGGTAATTGTTAGAATCAATCGAGCAGGTTGAAATGATGGAGGAACTACGTTGACCTTCTCACGCTCATTTCAGATGTGTTCAGAGGAAAGGCAGTGCAGATATACGGAAGCAAATAAATTAAATGAAATTTAATCATCTGAATATAATCACTACTGATTAAATGCCACCATTTATAAACCTGTATTTACTTTATATATATATATATATATATATATATATATCTATATCTATATCTATATCTATATCTATCTATCTATATATATATATATATATATCTATATATATATAGATATATATATAGATATATATATATAGATATATATCTATATATATATAGATATATATATATATATATATATATATATATATATATATACACACAACATTTCAACATTAAAGGTGCTAAATGCGTGGAAGAGAGCAGTCTGTGCTCGCGACTCAGCGCAGTTTGAGCTCATGTTTGAGCTGCGCTCACCGCGCATCACAGCGTGCAGCGCCCAAAGTTGGGCTTTGCTTGGCGTCGCGAAAAGCTGTCGCGGCGCGGCGCTAGCCATCGGAAATAACGGGTTTCAGAGCACAGTGGTGCCGTTTTCGCGTTGAGTCTGAAAGGGCCTTCAGTGAGTGAGAGACGGAGAAAGAAGCAGAGAGAGCTAAACTGAAAGAAATACTGAAGCAGGGGCCAAAAATGAATAAAAACTGATGAATATTAGTTCATGCCAGAGATTCACATGCCAAGTTTACGCCAGAGGGGCGAATTATTCAGTTTTCTTTCCTGAGAATTAAAGGTAAAATTAAAAGTTTGAGAACAAACATAAAAATGCTGTTGCAGTGTACTTGTGTACTCACCAGAAGGCAGGAAACAAAGTCTCTGAAACTCACATTTTTCTAGCTAGCCAGTGGGGGACGCTCACATTCACTAACAAGCACTAACATGCACTAAAAGCCCGCGCGGCCAGCCCGGGTATGTCAACAAAGCACAGAGAAGCTCGGATTACAACACACACAGAAGGAGAGCGACTTCATTCTCTGCTCAGGTAGACATTACTCCTCCTATATCTCTACATAGCAAATAGTTGTTTGCTGCTATATTAATGCTCTTGATATCGTGTAGAGCACCTTTAAGTATTCAGTTGCTTATAAGATCCAAATCTTCGTGGGCATTATTTGCTGTTTGTAAAAGTGGGCCCTGATGCAAAGATACAAGCTGGTACTATCCATCTGATACCCAGGATCAAAACTGTAACATTTGGGCTGTGATACACAGGAATGGACTTCACACAGTTGCTCCTGAAAGGCTGCACAGCTCCTTTGGTCTTCTGAGAATGTCTCATCTTCTACTGCAAATCTCCTTTGCCCCCTCTCATGTACCCCAACCCCCCCCCCCCCTACCCCCTCGTGCATCCTTGCTCCTTTTACTTTTTCGCCTTCCTTTCTCGACACTGCGCGCACACACACGTCTGCTCTGTTCCTGCTCGGCTCATAATAAGGGGCCTGAATGGGAGAACAGTGTAGGAGAGTTGAAGGTGTTAGCACACTGGAGCACGGCCTCTCATCCATGATCCGCCCAGCTAATTACCCGTGTGCGGCTAGCGTCACTATCCACCGCCCCCCAGCCCCCCCCGCCTTCCTCCTCCTCTCCCAACCTTACCCAAGAACAGATTAAACACTTGGGAACGACCTGCCCTAGATTTTATGCTACATTGAACTCTTAACAAATTAGAGGAGGGTCATCCACGGACAGCTAATTGCAAGAAGCATATGGCGTATTAACTCATAATCAAGATTAAATCACACATCGCCGACTTAGATCGGCATTTGGCGTCCATCAGCTCGCTTCAGCCACTCACATCACCCTAATCTCAATTGCAAATCTGTCTGCTTTGGGTATAAACTGCAGCTTAAAATCATCGTGGAAGAGCACACGTAAATACTGAAACTGAGTATTATGCAATTTAGCTTTTAGACCAAAGAACAGACTTTTCACTCAAAAAGGCTAATGACAATGAGATTGTCATTTGAAAGGAAGGAAATCTATCTAATGAACTGTCATCCGACGCCCTTGTCATCTCCCATTCAACAAAACAACAAGAAATGAATTAATCATATGTTTTAAATCTCCTACGACTCCCTCTGCTTTGGTTTATCGTCTCCACAAAGACGATTTTTAAAGAGACTGTTGACAAAATGAATAGATGAGCAATTGTGGGTTTCATGGGAATGGCAGATGGAGGCAGAATCAAAGTGAGTGTAAACTGTGAGGGCTCAGCGGAATCTATGAGGGGGAAGAAAGGAACAAAAAACAAAACAATGCAGATATGCCAGAACAGTAGATTGTTTCTGTTTCAAGTCTTCTGTTGTACAGAAAAACACAATTGATTCATTGTGTTGAACTGTGACTTTGTGCGTTTGTTTTTGGAGGAACACCAAAAAAATGCACCATAGGAATTACACAAAAGAAGTTATTTGATTTATAGAAAACAGTGTGTAACATTTAGGAGGATCTATTGGCGGAATATAATATCAATAGGTATGTTTTCTTTAGTGTATAATCACCTGAAAATAATGTTTTCGTTACCTTAGAATGAGCCATTTTATATCTACATATGGAGCGGGTCCTCGTCACGGAGCCGACCGCCATGTTTCTACAGTAGCAAAGAACGGACAAACCAAACACTACAATGCTTTATAAGGTACAATCATGGGTCCTGAAGCTAGAATTAGTGACATTCCTCAGGGCTGAGTGATACAGGGGGTCAAATTTGGACAAGGTGTACGGTGAGGCAAACCTGTAAATAGTATAACCAAAATCGATCTGGGTCAGGAAAAGGCCAGCAACTAGGCGATTTCTATGGCAAAACAGGACTTAAGCTTGTACAGGAAACCCAGTGTGAATTTAGATTCCTTTGCAAGATGGTCAATATGGTATTTAAAATTTAGACTTTTGTCTATCTAAATTCTCAAATATTTCTAATTGTCAACAGAATGAATAAGTGTAGAAGTTGTAATACATAAAAAAGTAAAAGTTCTAATTACTTTATGTGGAAATACTCTGCTGGGAAGTCAGTGGTCAAGAAGGTTCACAGTCACAAGATAACATCGATTTCCACTCTGCATGAGGCGTACCGGCGGAGCTATCAATAGCCGAAGCAAAGGCCTCACTTCAGCGAGAACTACGTGACCCTTCTGAAACATCCGCACTTATCGGTCTCGCGGTTTCGAGCCTGACCTCCTTTTTTGTAAAACACAATGCTGGTACTCAAAAGGCCTCGCCATTCACGTTGGCCTTCAAGTGGCCTTTCACTTCTTTTCTTCTTTCCACCCTCGGAGAACGCTCACAAATAAGCCCGACGGAGCGGCGACCACGGACAGATGTGCGTTTGTCTTTTAAGGTGATGTTTGTGTTTGTGTTGCTACAAACAGGAATTGCAAAAAAAGGTGGCGGGATGAGGTCGACGCTCGGAAAGTGAAGCGAGAGAAAGATGAGCCAGAGGATGAAGATCCCCTGCCAATAAACCTGACATTTCTCCTCTCTGCGCTCCCAATATCTCACCAATAACAATTAGCCCGGTAATTGTTTGGCTAATTATGATTAAATATCTGGTGTGACGCCAGCAAAGCACTCTCCGCTGCAGCTTGTGCATCCTCACTTCTAATAGTGCAAGTGTCAAGAGGAGAGCGCGGTGTTGGTTTAAGGCAGTGCGTTGCAGCGAATGCATGTAAACACAGATAAAGCCTAAATAGGTGAACCCCACTAACACAATCACCCACACAGGAACGTGTGCATTCTCTATACGCTCACTTGACTTCAATTTGTAACCACAGCTTGGATTTTCGTTTGCCCGAAAGGCCGGTGCCAATCAAACGTTCCCGAACCAAAAGGGTGATAGCCAGAGTGGATAAAGACAGGAGGAGACGGGCACTTTGAGTAGAACGTCTCTTAAATACCCCCGTTGCCAAGACATCTGGTTTGTTAAATACACTTGAGATTGATAAGTAGAACACTGGAGACTTACATTGACAAATCTGCATATTTATTCTCATCAGATTCAACAATTTATCATCAATATTTGATGTGATCAAATGTGAAGATTTGCTGCATCTTTCATCGTTGTAAATTTGACTTTTTGACTGTTGGTCACACAAACCAAGGAATTGTAAGATATTACCTCGGGCTCTTGGGACCTGTGTTGGGCATTTATACGTCTATTGTCTTACATTTGAAAGCAAGACTTTGACATTTGGGGATATATGCTTGGTCACTTTCTTGCCAAGAGTTAGATGAGAAGATCAATACCACTCTCATATGTGTACGGTTAAAATAAGACAACAGCCAGCAGCCGGTTAGCTTAGCTTAGCACAAAGACTAGAAGAAGGGGAACCAGCGTCTGAAAAGTGAAGCCAATGCGAAATAGCCTTAAACTTGCATTCTTTCTAATAGCCAGCAGGGGGCGACTCCTCTGGTTGCAAGTCTATGAGAAAATGACCCTACTTCTCTCTTGATTTATTACCTCAGTAAACATTGTAAACATTAGTTTAAGGTCTCATTCGCTAGTTTCAAGTCTTCTTCAACACAGCATGATGTTCATTCAGTAAACTATGGTCCCATTTAGCAGCTAGCCTGGTTCTGTGTGAAGGTAACAAAATCCGTCAATCAGCGCCTCCAAAGCTCACAAATAAACACGTTATATATACATATCTCATTTGTGCAATCAATCGCCTCATCTAACTCTCTGCAAGAAAGTAAATAATGTTGAAAATGTCAAACTGTTTCTTTAATAACTAAATGATAAATTTAAAATTTAAGACACGCATCAAAAGATTGATTGATAATTGAAGTAACCGCTAGTTGCAGCCTTGTTTCTTCTTCTCAGTGCTTGGAACACAGTGACTTTTAAAGCACTTGCCCTTTGATAAACACACAATAACCCCCAGGTAAGCTGATTCGCATTCATCTTGTAACCTCACACTGCCTCCACTGGCGATTCAAAAGGGACAGGTGAGCATGCTATTGCTGCTTCACTAGCTCTTTACCCGTGACTCCAGCTGTGTCGATATTGCTGCTGTTCCAGTCTGAGTGTTACCTTCTCCCCCCCCCACCTCCCCACCTCCCTCCTCTCCTCCTATATTCCTCCCTTTCGCTCTGGGCCGCTCTTCACTCCGCTCCTGTGGCGGAACCGCCAGGTCCTTGTTGCTCGGCAACCGCTGTCTTAAGATTTTCCCAGTAGAGTTTTGAAGGTAATAAAACAATGCCCCAAGACAAACAGCAACTGGAACCGGAAAGGCCTCAGGGAGACAGAGAGAGAGAGAGAGAGAGAGAGAGAGAGAGAGAGAGAGAGAGAGAGAGAGAGAGAGAGAGAGAGAGAGAGAGAGAGAGAATACACCAAAACTCTTTTTTTTTTTTTTATATATTTTGCTTTAAATTAAAAATAAATGTTATTAATAGCGCCTAACTGACGGAAAACCCATGAAATTCATTCCACAGTTACATCTCCTGTTACTTAAATTGAAATCTTATCTCATGATGACTGAGCATCCGAGCTGAGAAACAGCTGTCTCTTTCAAGGTTACTGAGCCCCAAGGTTATGCAAACATATGGTAATGTATTACTTCCATCTCCGCCTATTGATACACAGCCGTACTCACCTCGATTACAGTCTGCGTGGGACTTTTGATTGACATCTGTCGCTCTGATTTTCTACACGTTCCCGGGCGACCTTGCGGGAGGATGGTCAGCCTTTTATTCACCTAATGGGATGGCTCAGTTCCCACAACTTTGCTTGGGAAATGAATGCGAAAAGTCTGCGTGTGCACTCACAAACAAACCCGATTTGTCAGGCAGATTTGATTGGAAGGAGATTTTTTTTTTTTTTTCTCCCCTCTCTACACAAGGCTCCCTGTGAAATTAATGCAACACAAACAAAACATTAGGAGACAGCGCGCAGATCCTTTGGCACGCTGAATTATGGCGAGGCATGAGGGAGATGAAAACTTTTGTTTTATTTCATTCGCTGTTTTCCTTTCTCCCTCCCCCCCCCCCCGCCCATCCACGCTCTTGTAGGAGATGGAACATCAAAGGCGAGCTCTTACTAATACAAGCAATAAACTACTCCCACATGGTTTGGTTTGAATTTAGCTAGTTTTTCCCTATAGCGCGCTCTTTATGAGTGACACAAGACAGCTCAAACAACTGCTCTCCTTTCCCCTTATTTTTACAACCGAACAATAAAAGGTGTCACGGATTCCAAATCTTGGAAAGAAAAAAAAAAGATCAGGGCGAGAAGAGATTTCGAGGCTCTCTCTTGACACCAAGCAACAGGGAAACACTACTCCAAAGTAATCATCAGACATGGCATTCAAAGAGGTCTACAGAGCCTCCCCCCCACCAGCATCCCTTCCCATTAGATTCATTATTTAATTGTATAGTTTCAATCTGTGCGGTTGCGGTTAGACTGTCGTCGGCGTTGCCGGGTGGAATTGGGAGACGAGAGAGAGACGGGAGACGCTGGCCCCCGCTAATCAAAATGCAAATATCTGTCTCCCCATTGGGGCATTAGCGCATCTTGGAGGGTGAATCTCAAGGCTCTAAATTGAAAGATGATGAATGTGCAAGTTTTTTTTTTTTTTTTGATGCTCGCAATGTGAGGCAGGTCTGGAATTAAAAAGTCGTAAAAATAAATGAAAAAAAATTGTAAATAAATAAATAACAGTAAATAGAAAAGGGTGGTGGTGGTGGTGTGTGTGGGGTTGATGATGGGAGGATGAAAAGGTACAGAAGAAAAGTGTCAAAGGGGTTTTTATAACAGCATGCTGCCAATAACCACAGCAGCAGTTCACAGACACCAGGTAAAGACTTGATTACATGGTACAATGGCAAACCGACTGCCACTTGCTATCTGGCTGTCAATCACGGGTACGCACTTGGGGAACATGACAGCCACGTCCTTTGACCATCAAGTGTATCTGCCTATCTGGCAGAGTGTGCAATCAGCTTATGAATTTTTGAAGCACAGACCTCGGTATTGTATTGTAGGTCGTGAGAAGAGGCAGATTTATGAGGCTAAGTTGGGTGATGATCATACTGAATACGTTCTAGTGGGCCTTCTATCTGGCTTTTTGTTTTAAAGAAACAGTCTAACGTTCCTGGAAATGTGCTTTTTTTTTGCTCAGATTAAACCTTTCAACAACTCCCCATGCCCAAGTTCAGCTGAAGCTAATGTGAGACGGAATTAGCCATGTTGCGAGGCTATTTTTACAAAGTTACGGTCTTTTTGGTATCAATTCCCTGAATGGTATTTCCTTCTTGAGTTACAGCAGAGGAACACTTCCTGGTAGTCGCATGTAGGTTTGTAACCGGGACAAAATACTGGCAATTATCTTAAATATGGGATTGCCAGGACAAAGATACATATTTAATCTAATAACTAATAGTTCTAATAACTCTTTCAATATATGGCAAGTGAGTGTTATTGAAAGGTAGACTACTGGAGAGAGACCGGCCGACTGGACATAGCGAGCGACTGGACTGTGCGACCGGACCGACCGACTGGACCGAGCAAGAAACCGACTGGACAGAGCGAGCGACCGATTGGACCGACCAACCGAACGACCGGACCGAGCGACCAGACCGAGCAACCAACCGACTGGATCGAGTGAGCGACCGACTGGATGGAGCGAGTAGAATAATAATCAGCATTAATATTCAGGGTAGACAATTAGCCTGCATTTTAATTGATGGGGGGCGGTACGGGACCTAGATAATAGATGGGGGGGGTTCTGGCCCAAAAAAGGTTGAGAACCATATAGGATTATAATTAGCATACAAAAGCTGAATAAACCAATGTGTAACTTTTTGTTTTTCATTCTGTTTCCCACGTATGGTTGTTGTGGCGGTCCGCTTTTGACACATGTTTTGAGAATATCCAACATATCCGTCATCTGGAGGCTAACAATGGGGCACTAGTCGGTCCCTGACCACTGAAATAAATGACATCTTGTTTTATCTCCATATTTTTCCTGATGTCTACAACATGGATGGAAATGAGTAAAAACAAGGCAGAAGAAGAAGCAGTTGATTGCTTGTTTGCAGTATGATTTCCTCTACCTTCATGACATGTTTTGCCGTACATATATGCTATTTGTATGCGTGTTGATTCATAAACGGACACACAAACACACATCAGGGACTCTCCTCCAAATCTGTCTGGCTGCCGCCTGCTTCTCTTTCCCATCAGGTTCTCATCTCCCTCGCCACATCTGCTCGTGTTATCTCAGTCTGGGACTTCTGATTTCGAGAAACAACACGGCTCCGTCAACGGCGGAAAAAACCCCAGAGCGAATCGCCAACACAACACCACCGTCGCAGCAGCTGACTGACAGCGAGATACGTCCTCGTGCAAGATTACATGTGATGCATGAGCCGTTTGTAGAAACATGCTTGCTGGCACAGATAGGCAGCGGTGGAAGAAGTATTCAGATCCTTTATTTGGTAGCAATACCACCCTATGAAAGTACTCCACTACAAGTACAGGTCATGAATTAAAAACCTTACTTAACGAATGCAAGTATTATCAGCAAAATGTACTGAAAGTATCAAAAGTAAAGAGTACTCATTGCGCGGGAAAATGTTCCTTGTCTTGTGTAATCTGAAAAGTAACTAAAGCTGTCAGACAAATGCAGTGGAGTAAAAAGTACAATATTTGACTCGGATTTAAACTTAAGTAGTTTGTAATTGGTATTTATATAAATGTGTTTAGTTACATTCCACCGCTGCAGACAGGACAGATAGTTGGATGGATAGTGCCGTTTATGTACGATGATGTGCTTCTGTTAGCGTGACACGCTTTATGAGATGCAGCTACTGTTCATTACCTAAAGTTGAGTTTCACGGTTGAAATGTTCCGGAGTGCTGAAAGTCTACGACGTATAAAAGCAGACTCGCACCTACTGATGGTTAACTTTAGAAAGTCCTCTCTTTATCAGCAGCAGCACCCTTTATTATCATTCCCCCAGTCATTCACTGTCCTTTTAGGCCGAGCTAATCTCCTGAAGTGTCTTTTAGCGCTCTAATGGAGAAATCTTCAAACGTCTGGAGCACCAATTAAAGAAGACGACCGTCCTCATCCTTGAGCCAGCCTGAAAGCCGCGAGACGGAAACCCTTCACATCCTGAAGATCTTTATTCTCTCCCTCTTTCCGTCTTTTTTTTTTATTCTTTCGGATTGTTGAGCCGCGGGCGCTCTTCTTGACCTTCGGTAATGTATCCACACTTAACATTTATATCGCAGCGGGGAGGGCCTTCGCTGAAAAACTCTCAAAATGTTCTTAATTTAGGGCCAAATTCTTGAGCGGAGACGCTAGTACCATTGATTACGCCCTGTGAGATACATCTGTATTGTATAACGGATCAAAAAAATCACGACATTTCCGCGCCGGACTTTCGATTTTGTGCATCCAGAGGTGTTGTGGCAGCATTTGGACTACAAAATGCCGGATCAAAGAGTTGCAAAGAGGAGGGATTCTGGCATATTTACATGTCAGATGGCAGTGGCTCTTCCCCTCCTGTCCTGTCGCTGAGCTAGTACAGGAGGGTCATTAGAGGCAGAAACATATGCCATTCAGCATGCACGGTCTGCCGTCCAATTAGTGGCCTGGAAGCACTCGGCTGAAGCCAACCATGGGCAAGTGGCAAAGACACACAAGTTGGGAGTAATCTGCCTCACATTGTGTCCCTGCATGTTTGAGCAGCTACAGTCGCAAGTTTTCCCCGACTCGCGTCTTAGTTTGAATACAGAGTGAGGAGAAAAGAGAGATTTCATCACCGGAGCGTACACGTACAGGAACACACAACCAGCTCGGTGTGCGTTTCATAAATCTTTTAAACTCCTGTCAAGTCACACCAATATTCCCTCTCACAAAGAAAGTGTGTCGCCTCTCTCTGAGACGCAGAAAATCTTAGAAGAAAATGTCTTTTTTTCTCCAGAGCTATTTATTTACTTCTCTTTTCCCCCCCTCCTCGCCCACACAATCCTGGCTGTTTTCATCTGCTTCGTCGGTGCTGATATCCAGGATTTCTGGGATGTCTGACTTTTTTTTTTTTATTTGCTGTCAGAGGAGAAGGCAAGGACGAGGCTTAGCACAGTCACACGGCAATATCCAGTCAATCCTGCAGTTTGCTATATATCATTCACAAACAAACCTCTGGGCACTACGGCAACAACAGACGAACACAAATCCGGACCAATTGGTGTTCTGCAAACTGGAAGCGACAGGTCGACTGTGCAAGGCTGTGCGCAGAAACGCTACATATGTGTGAAGCGAAACATGTAGTCTCTTAATTATCCGTATATTAAACGCGTGAAATGATTGAAGGAACAAGCCAGAGATTCACACTGAGGGATAAGAACTTGCTCTGCTCCAACAGCGCATCAGTTACCGTATTCATAGTTAGTACAGGTCAGCTCACATCACTGCTGAGGTGCCTTTAGTCTAGGCGTTCCCAAAGTGGTATGGTAATTTCAGAGGAAGTGAAGGGGCTTTTTCTTCCCTCGATCTACTGCAACTGGTTATGAGAGCCTTTGAAGTACGGCACTTATTCTCCTCCGACAAAACACAGACCGCGTCAGCTGACTTCAGCCTCAAATGACAGGAAATTAGAGTACGTAATATGTGTATTTTACCCTATTTCAACCTGAACTGACAGTTGGGGCCTCTCCCGGCCGATAGGAATCTCTGATTCAATTAGAGATTGGGCTGGATGGTATTTTATTGATCCTTTAAAAGGGAAATCACATTTCATCCTCGTGGCCATGACATCCCGTATATCAGATAGTAATTAATCAAATATACGTGCTACAATTGAGACAGCATTATACATTTCTAAGGCAGTGATTTTCAGAAAGAAAGAAGTTGTTGTAGATGTATTTCAGCCGATTACACTGTTGTCAAGTCATTAAATGGGCGTTATCGGTGGTTATAAGCCTCACAGATATGGGTCAGTAGGGCCCTGCTACACCCACTAGTATGTTTTATCATCCATTCACATGGTCGATCACCGAAAGAAGAAATACATGAAGACGACAGCGACCTCTAGCGATCGTAGCAATTATGACTGGAGCAAAAGCGGAAGGGGGGCACTGTAGTATTGACCAGTGGTTCTCAACCTGGGGGTCGGGACACCCAAGGGGGTGGAGAAAAAAATTAAATAATATAATTTAGAATGGGGAATGTTTTTTACGTTATATCACCTGTACCAGTGATATAATTTGCCTCAGAATAGATTTTATTGAGTGTTTGTTAGAGTCAAAGTATGCCTGCAGCTGAGTTTCTGACAGGGGATTTCCAGCGGGTCAGGTGAGAAAAAAAATGTATTAGGCCCCTATTGACCCACATCTATGGTGATTATAGTGACCGATAACGTTTATTCAATGGCCTGATAACAGTTGGATTTATAGCTGATCTGAAATTTGAATTTTCCTCACTTTTTGTGTAAGGATAAAAACTATAGTGACACTATGATATTGCGCATATTTAACCATTTTTCAAAAAAGGAGAACACTGCGTCAGACACTTCAGCAAGTGGCAAGAAACAGGCCATGTAGTTGCACTGAAGATGCTTTTATCCTTAAATAAAATGAAATAATGTGGTCTACAAATGAGCTCCAGAGTATAGTAATTACCTAGTAAGTGCCTCTGCGTGTAGGTGTGAAAATTGTGAAATTTGTGAAATGTGAAAGAAGAACATGTTCTTTGGCAAATAGCTGAAGAGGCACACATGCAAGACGAGACACCCTATTATTTAGGGCCTTTAATTAAAAGATTCAGTGTTGCGGCTCCTTGTTGTAGGAGTCCTCAACTTTTGGCATAAAACAAAGTAGAAATTATTTACTGGGGAAAAAAAGAGGGGTTCTGTTTGGGTGCACTTCAGTTTAGTTTGGGCACCGATGACCTCGGAGGAGCCAAGGACTAGCGGTCCAACACCCCGAGAAAGATGGATTCTGCTGCTCGGAAATGGGCCCGGATTATCTCTCTGGCACAGGAGCCGGAAGAGAAGGGAGCGACCGAACATCTCTGGGTGGTGAAAAATGAGGGAGCGAGATACTATTTCTCCTTTAATTCACAAGGGGTGGCCTGGCTCTGCCTGCGATAAGACACAAGTGATCAACATCCTTTGACTTGGCGGTGACTTGGCCTCCGTAGCCGCTCCCCTCCCTTCTCCCTCGCTGATATGCGGGACGTATTTCGCTTCCTCCAACAGGTACGGTGCAGGTAGGAAAAGAAAATGGAAAGGAAGGAGGGGGGGGGGAGAGATCATGTGGAAGCTTTAGGCACAGAGCTACCATATACTGCAGAGCCCAGATCTGGATTTATGATCATGGGCAGTGGGGAGTGCTCCATTGGGCCTGGGGGGACTGTTGAGATACTTTTAGGCCCCTTTTTCTCATTTCCTGTCTTGTTTCCTCATTCTTTGTACTGTACATCGCATTTTCTCCAAGGACAAAATACCCCTCCAAACATAACTCAAACCTTTAACTCCCCCTCTCCATCCTTACTCGAGTGCTGCAAATACATATCTGCATGCCTGGTCAAATATAAGTCTGGCTTTGCAGATTGGAGGTGGTTTTTTTTTTTTTACACATGGCCAACTTCGAGTGATATTAGAGCATCTTGTCAGCAGTTTTTGTGCATTTGTGAATATTCAAATTAACTCGATGAAAGAAATCTCACTTCGCTTCATTTAAAGCATTGTTAACGCCAAGCACTTACAGTTCGGTGGCTCAGTGTGATCCAGAAAATACAGCGTGAAGTAATAAAGGCAATCAGGCAACATTTGATGGAACAATATGCCTCATTTTTAAGTATTGTATGAAATTCTCCATTCGAGGATGCACGGATAAAGAACTACAACTCCGAAGCTGCCGAATAATGACACACATTCTTTCTTTTGAACCGAGAAGCTACCTTAATTAGATAGTTAGATTCAGCCTACAAATGGTTTTGATCAAATGAGGCATCAGGCGTGTTTGTTTCATGACACTGATATCAGCTTCTTTTCACATTAAAGAGTCGTGTTCTGAAGAGCGTCGGGAGCGTGAAACAAAGGGATCCCATCAGAGATAGGAAACATCCACTTTAAAGAAACATTAATGAGGAGAACCGAGTTTGTTTTTCTTGTTGTTTTTCTTCTTTTTGTTGTCCTTTTTAGAAGACTTTCGGTTTTGGTTTTAAGAAGCATAACCGGTGCAAAATATCCAGAGTGAGCTGTGTGGTAGAAAGATGTGAAGACAAAACACGTGGGGGGGAAAAAAGAAGCTATTTTCAAATGCCAACATGAAAGTACGAGGAAAAAGCAAAACAATTAAGAAAGGAAATGTAGCTCTTGTTATCTGTATCCTCTATCTCACAGGTGATACAAGTTGTAATGGAAGTCCCCTTTCCTGTCGTACATTCTCCCCAGAGCTGGCTCCGCCGCGGCTTTATCTCACCTTGGTCAGGACAAATGTGAGTGATTGCTGTCTGGGCTATTTCAGGAGCCGGCAAGGGGTTGACACCGAGACTCGGTTCCAGGGCTCCCGTCGTCGCTCTGCTTTCGCCACAAGCTCCACCCTCCTCCCCCGCGTGCCCACGGTTGTCACAACCAATGAAAGCGATGGTCTCTCAAAGCACCCCGAGCCGTGATTAAATCTCCCAACTCTGAAATACCAGAGTTTGGGCTGGCGTCTACTCAATATGGGCTGTTAATTACGTTCTTCTAATTTATTCATCTCAAAATGATAATTGTTCACCTTGACATAATCCAACTATGTGTGATCCATCGCTGCAGATCGGGTCTAATTGCATTTACCAAGTGGGAGGGGAATAAAGCTCATTTCCAAAACTAACCAAACAACAACAAAGGGTTCAAAACTTTTCAGACCACTTGGCCAGAATGCACCAATTTTAAATGAGCCCTTCAGAAGTGCGAATTAATTGAGTTTCTAAATGAACACACATGTGGTTAACATGAACTGTGCATAATGTGGCACAATGTTACACAGATCATCACACGAAATAGCCGTAGACTGAATATAAGAAGTGGACATAGTCACCGTGACGTCACCCGTTGGTTTGTGGACTGCCGGTTTGAAGCCTCCGGTTCGGCATTTTGGCCGTCGCCATCTTGTTTTTTTTGCAACCAGAAGTGACACGTGAGGGTGGAGCTAAGTACAAACGAACGCTGAATAAGACATTTTTAAGCGACCAAAAATGTTATTAATAACTACGTGAACAGAAAACATACTCTAAAAGGGTTAAAGTTCTAAGACGAAAACACGGACAACATAGGTCACAGCACACATAAAAATGGCCGCCGCTCTGACCATCCTACGTTGATTTGAATGAGAATGGCCATTCTACTCTTATTCTATTACAATGGTTAATCCAAAATCCATTTTTAAAGATTCTTATTATCTGCCTGTGAGTTAGTTTAGATAAATGATCAAACGTTGTTTTATAAGAATCCAAGTCGGACATCTTCCAGCCAATCAGAATAGTCTGTTCCTGCCAGGGCACATAAAAAAAAAAAACACAAAATAAATTAAACTTTTTTTTTTTTCTTCAAAAGATAATCTTCATAGTCCTCGATCGCCAACCCCCGTTCAAAACGCCTTATCTAAGAAATAATAACGTTATGACATTTAAAATATCACCAAAGCGTTTCCTCACAGTGTCATCTTTTCGGATGGAAACGCATCTCATCTGATTGCTTTGTAATGAAGCTCACCGCTCCTTTGATAGACTCCCATTCTTTGGAATTAAGGTGGATCTGCTATGGTGCGTTTCCTAATGACATCCCATCTCCTGTAACAGTCCTGACATTTTGATTGTCTTTGTTTGTTTTTGCACTCTTTGCCTTCTCTTTGAAGGTCACTCTTCAATTACTTTAAAGCATGCAAATCACTATATCCACAGTCCACCTTTAACGCTTGATGAGTAGGACGGAGCAGAGGGAGCATGTACAAAATACAACTGGGGTGAATATAGCAGTGTTATCTTCAGTCTTTTCATACATTTTTTTTTGTTATATTGAGCAGTAATTAACCTGCAGTCTCTCACATCCTCGCCCAACTAACCCCACCTTTCTGCTCCTCTTATAGGAAAATTGACTGTCATACTCCACGGGGATGTCAGAGGTCAGCTACCGAACAGTTTCCCAGGTGCTGGCAGCGACGTCTCGCACAATGGCACTAATGCTGAGACTGAGAAATCTCTTGTAAAGGGGTGCCCTTCAATTTGCCAGTCAAAAGACCAATTCATACAGGCCTTTTATTACTCGGGGTCCTTCTGTGTTTTGTAATAACTGTAAAGGTCGCCTGTGTTCTTTGTCCTGCTGTCAAATTTCCCACCATATTTTGCCAAACAGAGGTCGTATGATGAATATCACACTTGTGTGAATCAGCACTTTAGTAATTTGGGGTTGTAGATTTTTTTTTTTTTTTTGCAAGGAGTCTGGTTGGTTTTTCCCTCGTTCTCCTCCTCCTCCTCCTTCATGTCAAGAATTATGAAGGCTGCAGTGGAAATTATTAATGAGAGCTTTAATAGATTTCCGGCTGCAAATTCTGAGGGCTCATCTAGCTACTCAGCATTTGGAGAAAGCTCAAATCATTTCATCATTAAATTCAAGTGAAATATACTGAGAAAAGACTGTGAATGTGCTGCGAGAAGCACAGACAAGGGGGTTAAATTCCTAAATCATTAAGTAATTGTAGGACTAAACTTTTACTTTTAAAAGGGCCAGTGTTGTAGCATTTAGGGAGATCTATTGTCATAAATGGAATATAATATTGTTTTGTTTCCTTTAGTGTATAATTACCTGAAGATAAGAATCGTTGTGTTTTCATTACCTTAGAATGTGCAGATTATATCTACATATGGAGTGGGTCAAAAAAGAGGATTTAAGGGGGATGTCCACACACTGCCGTCTTTCTCGTCTCCACACAGCTGGTCAATCCCAGTACCCCCAAATCTCACGTTGGAAAGCTGTTGGTGGAGGGGGTTTCGGAAGCTACTAGGTCTGATGAAGCATACTGGCCCCATTTCATTACCTAGTCATAATTTAACCCTAGTTTATTTTCCATAACCACAACCTCCATAGAGTGCATGCATAGTGGTTCATACGAGTTTTAACAAAATATTTCACAAAACTAAGTATGCCGTCAAACTTTTCACTTGAAAATTGTGTAAATAGAGCTGTGTTACATTCAATCAGTAATTAATCACTAATTCCACATAAAATTCTAACTTCCTGTAGCACACAGTGCAAATGGTCTGTCCTTAACCTGCCGCAAATGTTCTCATATTTCAACGTACTCGAGACAAATCGGGGATTTTCTTGAACACATCGGAGATCACGGGAGTTCCCATCAGAATGTATGAACTTCCGGTCCCCTTGTACACAGAGCTACGTGGAAACGAGGCGTTAACCACCATCTTTCACTGAGCTTAACCAAGTGTTTTAATGCTGAACCCACTATATCCATTATTTGCAATAACTACAACCGGATTTCAGTCTCACCAGTAACTGAAACAGCACGGCCCTTTTTTTTTTTTTTTTAAAAACAAGGCTGTTTTTAGTCAGAACGCCCTGAAATCGGCAGATACGAAGCACAAGACTAACACCGGGTGATCTATGTGTATTAGCATTATCACTGTGTCAGTCTGTTTGTAGAAACACCGCATTCAACATATTAATTTGTTCCTATCCGTCTCTTCACAAATGCAACAGGAACATATGCCTCGGGAACATATGAGCTCTCCCACTCCAAGCTAAATAACCGTCTGGGTGAGCGCTGACCCTTCTGGATGTAAAGAGCCTGTCATTGTTTCACATATTCTCCACATCCATCCTTTTGGTAATACGCGTCCTCTTGCCAGCGTATATTTGAATATTTCATTCAAGACAGATGGAATCCTAATCTTAGCTCCAAGCTGTGGCGTTTTGTCACCGATCCATTTTCCAATCAGGCATTCTCCATCTACTACTCCATTTTTCCTCCCTCCGCCGCTCTGTTTTGTCCTCCCTCTGGCTCTGCCACCCATCGCTCACTCACTCAACTTTTTCTTTTTGCCCTCTTTCTTTTTTCCCGGTGACACACTTTGCCGAGGTGCGTCAGTTTCGAGAGGCTTGAATATTTCATTTTCAACCAACATATATTATGTCGAGACTAACGAGCGTGAATTAATTTAACACCTTGACATATAATTGGCTCAAGGGAGTGGGAGGAGAACGGCAAGTGATGACTCATGTTGAAAAAAAAACTGATTGCTTTGTTGTTAAAAGGAGCTTCTGGCTGAACATCGTAGTACAAGTTAAGTATTACTACACTTTATTACCTGTATTTGAATGCATACAAGACAATAGAAAGAAAAGAGGTGATAGAAATTACACAGCCTGTACTAATTGCTCATCATGGCTGGGCTGTAGAGCAGAACAATTTAATTTTACTACAGTGGTTTCACATTTGCAATGTGTTAAGCAATAGCCTCATCCACAGTTCTTAGTTTCATGATGGTAAGTCCCTGATGAATAATGAACGTGGGAGGACGTAGACAAGTAAGCAGTGACCTCAACAGTGTTGGGCAGTCGCGGCGCTACGACAAAGCTACAGAACGGCCAACTAAATTGTCGCCAAGTCGCCCGAAACACAACCATCGGCGAAGGCAATTTGAATCCAGCACGGGAGTGGCGGACCCCGCCACTAACTATGAAAACTATTATAAAGAGAAGTAATTACAGAGTGTAATTATTGTGAATAGCTATTGCTGAAAAAATGCAGATGATAAATAGTATTAAAAACAAGTTTGATGACAATCAAAATTTGAAGGACTGCACCTTTAATTTTGTCTCAGAAAGGTGCACTTAACTGGTTCTTTAAAGTACTAGCGTCTTAATGTGTATATATGATCAACTCAGGGACAAATCAATACACAGGTATAGTAACAACAATACAGAGAGCAACCAGGTAATCTTAACATTTTGTACACGATCATTCAGCCACCGACCAAAGAAAGAGAAAAAAAACAATTTTATTGATGTAATTAAATCTTGATTATGATGACTCATTCAGATTTCGAGCCCTCGGGCAGATGCTTCTCATTTGTATCGAGGTTGAGGAAAGTTTTACCAATTCTATTTTTTTCTTTTGTTGTTTTTTTTCTTTTTGTGCTGAAAATCAAACTTTTCTCATCAATCCTTATCAGCCACTCACCCGTAATAGATAAAGGTTTGTTTACCTAACTCTCTAATGGTTCATCTCCCTGATGAGTGTTTTTACTCGCTGCAATTAATTACCGCTGCTAAATTTACGGAGGAGTGCGGCGTCCAAACAATTACAGCTTTCATTCGCTAAACTGAACAAAGGTCCATCTATCTCTCTGATGGGATGGACTCTGTTTTTGCTTCGAGGTTTGTCGCCTCGACAAAAAAAAAAAGTCAAGACTGAGGTCTCGATGACACGCTGAGGAGCATCAAAATGAGCTCAATACACACGTCAACAACAAAGGTGAATCGGGAGCAACGTGCCTATTAATTTCTTCAGGTACTCGAGGAATATGCTGCTCTGATGCAAACAATACGTCCGTATGTTAGTATGTACCGGACGTGTTTGAGTGTGCGTTGCCTGAGTGTGTGTGTTTGTGTGTCCCTCTGGATTGTCAGATCCCGTTAATTGCTGCCTTCCTGCTGCTTTAAAAAGTTGTGACTAGCTCACCCCCCCCGACCGTCACTCCGCTTTCATTATTTACCCATTCAAATGAGAGAAAAATGTTCATGTCGACATTAATGACTCCGCGAGAGAGAGGAAGAAGAGAGACTAAACTAATTAAGGCAACTGAGTCACCTCACCATTACAGAGGATTTAGTGGGGGTACTGCAGTGTACTCCGACACCCCCCCCCCCCTCTTTTTTTAATTACCGCACGCTTTGAAAAGTTTTTCCAACGTGAATAAACAACCAGCAAGGGATGGGGAGCGGATGACTGGACTGGATTTTCACAGCAGGGCTTTGTGATTTTTTGTGAGTTTTCGGTGAACTGAAGGGCATCTTTATACTTTGAAGTACAACAGCAGATAACACGTCAAGATTATAAAAAATGCGGTACCAAGGCTCACGTTACCACAGTTTCACATGCCTGTCAGGGAACTACGGTGGCCTTCAGGTAACGTAAATACGTGAAACACCGGACTTTCACCCAGGAGGCCGCTGTTCGTGTCTCGTGTGGAATGTAACTTTGTAGGAGAAAGGGTTGTTATAATACACGTTGAACTCACAAAGTAATTGCGAAGGTGCGAACAAAGTGCAATGATGAGAGAAGGAGCATGAGCGGTCAGACGATCAGACAGGTTGCGGATTATATAAACCCAAAAAATGACCTGTGTGCAACACAGTAGGTCAAAGTTGAACCAGGATGTTGGTCTGTAAACTGTGATGGGTGTTTACAAGTAATGGATAATGTACAGCTATCCGGTCATTGTTGTCACAACAATAACCGGCTAGCTGTACATTATCCCGCTTATTACACGGCTACTTACTTAAGAAATCAATATTTTGACACAAAAACGGTCCGCCAGAGTCCGACATCAAAGCTGCGCCCATAGCAACGGTCTGCTATACATAGCAACGGTCTGTAATAAAGAAATTACAGACCGCAGAACGCCGTGATTGACCAATCAGAATCGAGTATTCAACACAGCCGTGTAATAACAGACAGTTAAGAATTTTAACATTTAGCTTTAGTTTTTCTTCCAAATAAGTTTGGCTAACCTGAGCGGCACCTGAACTTCTTTAGGTGAGTAAAATTATATTAATATCGATAGAAATGATGGACAAGACTCTGACAATAACACCCGGGTTGTGCAAAATTTAAATTAACCTTAAGGGCTAAAACTAACAATTATTTTCAATAATCTGCTGATTATTTTCTGAATTGATTTATTTATTGTTTGGTCTATAAAATGATGAAAAATGTCCACTGCAGGCTCTCAGAACCCAAGGGGGCATATTCAAATATTCAATTTGTTTTGTCGGACCAGTCCAAAATTTTTTTTTTTTTTAAATTTAAAATATGACTGTTGGTGATTAATTTTCTGTTGACTGTCCAATCAATTAATGGAATAATAATTTCAGCTTTATTCCCCATTAAGTATTGTTGGCAGTGGAGGAGTCAGAATTGGCCTGGATGTCTAAACCGTATATATTGGACTATTTATAGCATCTATTAATGGCAAGAGCGTTAAAAATGAATGGCCTGTGAATGACAGATTCCCAAGCTCATGAAAAAAAATGGAGAGAGGGGATTTAGATGAAATGGCAACGCAGAACCGGCAAGACTGATCTCCTCTTTCAGTGGAGGCGACTCCAACAGAAGTACCTGCTAAGCAAATTTATTTCACTTCGAGTTTAATGCTCCCGGCCTCTCCCTCTCCCTCACTTCCTCGAAGCCCTTTCACAATACTTCCAAGACAAGCACTTTCCCCCCTTTAAATCACATCCCTTTATTTGCAAGCCAGACACTTTTTTTTTTTTTTTTTTTTTTAAAGGCAGGCTTTTAAGAAATTAATCTGGATGTTGAAAAACACTATTACTAATACCTACGCAGACACTGAGAAAGCAATCCTGACTATTGAGCGGGTGGTAAATTGCCAATTAGAGTGTAACATTGTACTGCGAGGCCTATGTATATACGTTTAAAGGGGGCTTCCCTATGTTGTAAGACTGCCTGTCAGTCAAACAGCACCTGGGGCAATTTTGTATTTCATTACACCATAATTAATGAAGATAGGTATTATTCCCTTCCATGGGGACTAAGAGGCTGGGCCTCCATTATGAAACCCATATTTCCAAAGGAATAGTTGGGCTGGTATTTGAAAACAGACGATAATTATGAACTCTCTGTTCGTGACACATTTGATGAGCCAGGTGGGCGAGTGAGGAAAGTGTCGGCGTGTACCAGTTATAGCAACACCTGGAGTCATATTGTGTGTTTGCAGTGTGTGTCTGCGCGGATGCTTCAAGGGACACGGGCGGGAAAATGAAAGTCCTAACAAGCTTGCAGCTGAGGCAGAGGGGTCGGCAGACGGGGCACCGGGGTTAAACCGGGCACAATCAACAACAATCTGTCACACAAAGCGTCTCCTGTTATGTCTTTTTGGCTGAGGAAAGGTGGCGTCCTCGGGGCATCGCTGCTTTGGTGCGAGAGCAACATAATAACTAACTTCACGATAAAAAAAAAAAATACCACGCATAGACTGTATACAAACATTTATCTATTTATACGCCTTCCCGTGAGATTGTGTTGTTGTAACCTTGACAAAAACCTTAATCCTGACGTCAACTAAATTGTTTGAATTGACTTGTTAATTGCATGTTTAAATTGGCTGAAACAACGCTATTGCTGTGTCTTCTAAAACCCTGATGTTGTACAGAAAACACCACATTAAACCTATGGCGAAAGTCTAATAAGAATACCACATACATACACAATCAAAAGTATGCATGAGAGCTCGCGTTGGCACACGCACACACACATAATGCCTCTTTATCTGGACAGCTTAGCAGCTGTGAGGACACCGCGCTCACTATTTGGGTATATTTCATGCTCTCTGTTGCCCGAGTGAAGATATTGGATACAGTATATTCTCCCCTATAACATTCTATCACAGTTTGCCTGTGAATGACTGGGGTGCACTGGAGTGCATGTGAAACCCATTGAAATTATATTACATTATTATCTATCTGACAGTATATTAGGAACATTGTTAACTTCCTCATGACATTATTGGACCGGATAAGATTTCAATCACGATAATACTCAATAATGTTGCCATTTATTCTTAAATTCCCCCCATTTTCATTTTGCAAACCGTTCTCTTTCGCAAATTCACATAAGAGCAATTTTTTAAGATAGGAAAAAAAACAAAGCGCACAAGATGCTATAGTATAGAAATCTACAGTATGAGTCAGAAGAGTTGGTGCTTTCCTGGGAAAAAAAAAAAAAAAAAGCAGGCACTACACAAGTTAATCAAGGTTTGCATGTTTACCCTCCGGCTCTGTGATGGCTGCCTCCAAGATTTGCCGCTCGCACAAAGTCTAATATTTACGGGGGGGGGCAAAATGTTTAGAGCTTCTGTCAAGGTTGTGAGCAGCCTCTCAACATTTGAAAAGGTAGACCTGAGGTGATATTTCCGTCACAACTGTGATAGAAGAAGACAACAAGAGAAGTGCAGCTGTGTGGGAGGGGTTGAGAGGGAAAGTGCATTGTTGTTGTCGCTTGCCGGTAGAAGAAAAAATAATATGAAGAATTCAGCGCTGCAGTTGGAGTTTAGTTCGACACGTCAGCAACGCGAATCTCAGCCCCTGTGTTTGACGAAGACACAAGCAGCTGCTTCCATTGTTTTAAAGAGCCAGGTTTTGTCGGGTGGAAAGTAAATGTCAAGGTCTGGAAATGGTGTTTATCAGAAAAATAGAGCACAGAAGCTGCAGCGTTTCAAATTAAGTTGTTTTTTTGTAGATTGTTTGAATAGGAGAACATCTTTTAATATTATACGAAAACACAGATAAAGCTGTCGACTCGGCCTCATTCGCCGTGTAGCATTTGCTGTTTTGACTACAGAACAAACAGGAGGGGAAGTGAAAATAATATTGAACTTGGGTTAACGAGTTTGTCAGCTCTTCTTGTTTAAATATTGAGACCTGATCGCAGTACAAGATACAGATAACGAGAATGCTTCACACTGTAATACCAAGTGTAAGTGCAAAGACCTGTGCTGCCTATAAACCCAGCAACTACTGGTCAGAATTGAGTTAAAGCTGCAGTGGGTAGAAATGGAACAAATATTATAAAAAAAAAAGGTTATTTCTATAGAACGCCTCCCATATAAAATGTCCTCCTAATGGCATCTGCAAGATTTCACAGACCAGAGGAAAACGACCAATCAGAGCAGATCTGGAGTCTGCCGTCCAGCTGCCGTCTATGAGAACCACGAGTCGATCACTCGCTTTGCTTCCGTGCGGTAACTCCTGTCTGCTTCTCCAATAATTCTCTTCTATTGTAGGTAATACACTGACTAAGGATAAGTACCTCATACAACCCCACTTCAAAACACCCAAACTATCCCTTTAATACCAGGTGTGAATGGAGTCATAGGGTCAGTTGGTGAATGTAATGCGATAATGAGACAGATGAAACCACCGAGGACCTCTACTCTTAATATGGCGTGTAGATCACTAAGAGAGGAATAGAAGGTAATCTGCTAATCCTCAAGTAGATGTTTCATGTTGACTTCATTTCATCAGTTCTTTTAAATCACACCAGACATCCCGAAAGAGACAGAAAGACATCTCATTTGTATTACAAACGCATTTCTCGTTTCATATACCACACTTTCCTGTCACATTACATCAGGTCGCGTGAGAGAAAGCAATCCGGTAAAATGTATCAGCGTCTTCTGGGGCAAAAATTATCGAGCCTTTCATGCTGTCAGTTCGATGTGTGCTGGATCTTTGTCCTGGAGTCAATCTGCGAGGGTTAGTGCGAGTGCAGAAAATAAAAGGAGCTCTTCCTGAAAGGAGGTATTCAGATGTGTTTTGTTTGTCAGTGAAGTATATCCAGAGGGGTGGAAGTTTGTCAAAAGAATTAAAAAGTATGAAAGGAAACGAGACTCAACTCTTGATGCTAAACAGCTTGCCCCAGATACAAGAATCTGTGTGCATGTTTGTGAGGCCTGTAACATGCCCAATGAGTAAAATGTAAACACAAACTCTGATCTGTTTCACTTAAATATTTAATCGCGATTAATCGCACATTTTTTATCTGTTCAAAATGTACCTTAAAAGGGATATTTGTCAGTATTTAATACTCTTATCAACATGGGAGTGGGCAAATATGTTTGCTCGATGCAAATGTATGTATATATTTATTATTGGAAACCAATGAACAACACAAAACAATGACAAATATTGTCCAGAAACCCTCACAGGTACTGTATTTAGCAAAAAAAATATGCTCAAATCATAACATGGCAAACTGCAGCCCAACAGGCAACAACAGCTGTCAGTGTGTCAGTGTGCTGACTTGACTATGACTTGCCCCAAACTGCATGTGATTATCATAAAGTGGGCATGTCTGTAAAGGGGAGACTCGTGGGTACCCATAGAACCCATTTTCATTCACTTATCCTGAAGTCAGAGGTCAAAGGACCCCTTTGAAAACGGCCATGACAGTTTTTCTTCGCTAAAATGTAGCGCAAGTTTGGGGCGTTACTTATCCTCCTTCACGATGATATATGACATGGTTGGTACCAATGGATTCCTTAGGTTTTTCTAGTTTCATATGATACCAGTATCTTCACTCTAGCTTTAAAACTGAGCCTGGTTGTGCCTGTGTTAATGAGTTTAAGAAATAAGTGGCATTAAAACAAATTTACGTTAACGCGTTATTATCGCGTTAACTTTGACAGCCCTAGTTTCACTGCTTGTTATTTTATATTCCACTGAGGGATATTATTCAGGTTTTATTATTTCAACTTAGGTCTAGTTTCTGTAGTTTTACCCAAACACAAGAGGAAATAAACAGGAATCATCTTTTAAATTGCACTCTTTGCATCTAATCAAACGAAAGGGGTTTCAAAAGAAAGAAGAGAAAAAGCCCATTGAGGCTACTTGAAGTAAAATTCTTCTCTTTACTGACAAAGGAGCAGAAATTAAATTGGAAAGTGGAGACAAAAATACAGTATATGATTCATTTTCGCTTAACACGTTTTAAGTATGATTTCAGTCTTCAACCTCGCTCGTCCCCCCCCCCCCACCCACCCCCCTGCCTGTTGGATGTGGTTGCCATGACAACGCCCATTACCTCTTGATTGGAGATCTAACATAATCTTAGACAATGAGCGGTGCCATTTATCTGATGTTAACACAGCGGCAGCAGCATTAGCGGCAAGTCAGAGTCGGACAGCCATAAACAGAGGATGATGAGCGAGGAATATACCGTGTGGTGCCTTTATGACTAAGGGAAAGAGTGTGTGCTTGTATGTGGGGGGGGCCACACCCGGTGCCTGTGGTGTTAGCGTGCATGTGCGCTTATGTCCGTAGTTTGTTTTGGAGAGTGGCAGGAGGGATCTCTAGCGCAGTGTGACCCGGTGGCCGGCGCTTAATATCGCGCCGCAGATTCGGTTGCCAACTGAGCTTGAAGCACACAGAAGATAAGCTTCCCCTCTGGCGTCAGATCCCCGCAATGAAGCGGAGACAGGATTACATCAAATAAAATCTGGAGCTCGCTGTTAACAAATCTGCCGCAGTGTGTCGCGTGCTCTGGATTCCTGTCAGTCGGACCACAAAACGGCGAGTTGCCTCGCACGCCGGCTGTGTAATTCAACCAAAGATGTGATAGCGATTTGAGAGGCAACACAGTAAATGCCTTTAGATTTGTTAATGACTCAACACGGAAAGTCCCTGTTGTCATTGCTAACAATCTGATGGGCTATGTAAGGCGCTAGCTGGGCTACTCCAATTAAGTTGAGGGACAGAATAAAGGGATTGCTGCATGGTAAATCACAACCTTTTTCTCATTTCCTCTCTTTGTGTTACCCCCCCCCCCCCCGAAAAGAAAAGTGTCACTGCGAATCAATTCTGCCACCAGTATCCTGGATATGCAACAAATAAAAAGTGACATCAAATTATTTCCAAGCTGATAGATGTTACACTAGCTTTGTCAGTGTTGTCACCTCTTTGGAGAGATCTTTCTAGTTTAGAATAATTGAAAGAGTAACTGAGTTTTCAGACGAGTCAAGAATTGGTGGAAAAGTTGGCAGAGGCGAGATTTCTTTCTCTCTCTCTTTTTCTTCTTTTATCACCGCCATTTCGCTCTTTTTCATTCGGGGGGAAAATAATGACATTGGACTGCCACGGGCATATAAATAAATAAATATAAGAAAAAAAAAAAGAAAGGAAATGAGCATTGTGCGACGTAAAATATGACTTCAAAGTCATGACACTGACAAGACAACAAAGCCACACAGATCGAGGTACTACACACCTGAGGTTCGAGTATTCGTCATTAAAGAAGAAAAATGAAAAACAAACAAGAAAAAAAAAAAAGCATTGCAGAAGGACAGCGACAGTATGAGATGTTGACTATTTTCTGTTATATTGCCCCGGATTCCCCTGAGTCGGCTGCCAAAAGAGTTGTTTTGATGAAGAAGATGAGTGATGCAGTCCTCGGCGTCCATCTAGATTGCATTTAAACTGAGAGGACAGAGTTCACGCTGTAAAACATATATACTGTGAGGGTGTAATGCTGCAGCCTGGGGCCCTAATAGTCGTTATACAACAGTGTAGTTTCGGCCAAATAGCTGTGATTCTAATATTGGTACGTGGAATAAACCTTTAGACCTACAGATAAGACGCATGAAACTGGTAACTGTATAAAAAGCTGTAAAAAAAGAGACCATAGACCAGTGGTTTCTGTCCTAGCTATTTCAACTGTTTAACCATGATTTTTTAGTAATTTCAACCAGGGTCTGAAATTAACACTCGCCTCCCGCCAAATGCGGGTAAATTGTTGGCAGTGGCGGGTAAAATCGTCAGGCCATCCGCCACTTTGGCAGGAAGGGAAAATGCGGAGGATGGGAATAGACAATCGGTTCCTAGTTAAGATACGGTTTCTAGTTGTCTGATTCCTTCGCATCTCATGCCTCAGATTCCTCTGTATTGATGCTTTCTGACAGTTATGCATGCACAATGACTCAACGGCATATGTACGCTGTATCGTGTTTCAGTTTGTTTTGGACAGGAGCCATGGCGGAGAGAAAAAAATCGTTCAAAAGCAGGGCGCTACTACTACTGAACCTGAGGGGTGCACCCTCTTTTTTCCCTGATAATGCTACACTGTGAACAACAAATCATTTTTGAAATCAGCAGGAGGAGAGTTAGTAACGTTACCTGTTAGCAGCCGGTGGGCAGCACAGTCCTGCTTGACTCTATAACGGAGCTACTGACGTTAACGGAGCTTCCATTGATTTACATTATGGTGCGTTCAAGCTCTGTTCAGTAAAAATGATTGCGAATTTGGGCGAAGGTAAATCATAACGTTATGATGATGTGTTCAAATGTGATGTAAAATGACGTTTTTGGAGAGAAACTTGAATAAATCCAGTTGTTTGAAGGTTGCAAAAAGAAGTCTGATTGTATAGAAGGGAGAATACAATCAGATAGAAATCTACGAGAAAATGACCCTACTTCTCACTTGATTTTTTACCTCAGTAAACATTGTAAACATGAGTTTATGGTCTCAATCGCTAGTTTCCAGTCTTCTCCAATACAGCATGATGTTCATTTAGTAAATTATGGTCCCATTTAGAGTCAATACACCATAAAGTAGGGGACGCTTTAGGGCGTGGCTACCTTGTGATTGACAGGTCGCTACCACGGCATTGTTCGGTCTGGGTGTTGTCTGTGCTTTGGTCTTAGAACTTTAACTCTTTCAGTGTATTTTCAGTTCGTGAAAGTTAATTATAACCCTTTTGGTTGCCTAAAAACGTATTATTCAGCGTTCGGTTGTACTTAGCTCCACCCTCTCGTGTCACTTCTGGTTGCAAAAAAAACAAGATGGCGACGGCCAAAATACCGAACTGGAGGCTTCAAAAAGGCAGTCCACAAACCGATGGGTGACGTCACGGTGACTGTGTCCACTTACTATATACAGTCTGTGGTTTTCACACACTCTCACACAGTGTTCAAGTGTTACAGCCGAATCCTTATATGGATCTATTTTTCTAGCATACAGAAATTTCTACTTTCTTAAATTAGCTGAGCTACTCCACAATCTTACCACGTACCCCCTGGCAACTGCAGAAGCACCCCCCATGGTACGAGCTGGGAAATCACAACCGTTCACGCTGGACAGAGATGTAAACAGAGTAGCATCCTCTCTCTCTCCTGTGCTTGCAAATACCACTACACAAACATTAACGTGCGATATACACTCTCCACAACGCACGCACGCCCCCCCAACATGCCCCCAAACAGATCTGTGTATCTTGTGTATGTGCGTCGCTTCATTAAGCATGCATCCAATCAGTCACACACACACAGCAGCTCGGGACGTCACGCCGCAGTCTACTCCCGGCCTATAACCCGTCTGTCAGTCAAACGGCTGGAGTTCATTAGAGAAACTGAGAGCCGGTGACAACTCCCCACGGATCTGACCCGTGTATACAAACGCAGGTGATCTGACCCTCGAGGAGGATACCACCGCGTAAACAAAGATATTGTGTCGCTGGAGACGAGGAGAAAAATACGAGCAAATACACTCAGAGATCCATAAAAAAACAGCCCGCGGGATGCGCGAGGTCTAAACAGAGAGGCAAGTAGGGGGAAAATTGAAAAGAAAACACTGCTTTTCTGTTTCTGCTGCAGGTTGTTAGGAATTAATAAAACACCAGCACTTAAATTGAGCCTGGTGGCCAGTTAGCTGCAGTGTATTTGTGGCTAAAGAGCTATTTAGATTCAAATAGATCACATTCAGCACTGCAGAAGTTACTCCCAAGCTCCAAATGCATCATCCGGTTTGCAGATGTACGCCACGCTGAAGGTCAACGATGTGATTTCTTACTATCGCGCGCCGACTTGAAATTCCAATGAAGCACGTCGCAGATTTAATAAAGCAAACAAATGAGCACACTTTCAATGTGAGTACCGCGCACACCAATCTCTTCAATTCATTCAACTGAATTACATCGGGAGGGCGGCCGCTCCCAGAATAGGTTTATCGTGGGTAAACACAAGTTAAGGAAAAATCTGTTGTGTGGCAAAGAAAGTCTTAACTCTATCCCGTTAATAAGATTAGAACATGAAATATTAATTGGAAAAGGCTTAATAATGAATGGGGGGGGGTATTAAAAATTGAATTAATTCAAATTCCATCCATGAATTTTTAAAGGTACATTATTAAGAGTGCACCAACAAGCCATTTCGTTGATGTAGTGCCGCGGCGGCGAAACTTAAGTCCCACCTACCGCTCATCCATTCATTTCCCCACATGCTCAACAGACGTCTTTAGGAAAGACTAACGGCCAGTTTGACAGCAAGGTGAAGTGAAGCACCCCCCCACCCCCCTTCCTCCCTCCCTCCCTCCATTTAGCATTAGAGCTCACACCTCCCCGTAAACTGATTGCTGACAGGAGGCAAAAAACGGGGCCCAGGGTCAATAATTTAAGGAACTTGAGGCTAATTTTAATCTATTACCCTGCTATGTGCATACAGTGTGTCAAAGGTAAGGCCGGAGAGGGATCCGTCATATGATTCATACTCCGGGGGGAGAGAATTAGTTTCATGACACATCATAATTTAATACATTTTAAGGAACTCAGCATGACTTTGCCAGGCTGATGGAGGGAGGGGGAAGGAGGGAGAGAAAGAGGGGAGATGAAGAACGAGAAGGATATTAAATTATGGAGCACCTTAACAGAGCAATCTGTCTTTGGGAGACATGATTGCTTTACCGCTGTGGATTGATGATAATCTGTTTGTAAGGGGCCTTGTAAAGGCTACAAAGGCTGTAATGGGTAGAAACTCTGGGCTCCGGCTCTGACCATAACAGACCAGCGGATGGATCACCCGTTGAGTGCATTTAAATATAAACTTTATAATTCAGTACCACTTTATAATACGGTGTAAATTATAAGGGGCTTAGGAAATGGTGGCCTACGGTATAGTGGTATTATTAATGGTTAATAAATCATATGTTAATGGTTTATAGGCCAATACAATAACTTATTGGTTGCCAGGTTGTTAGAAAAGTCAACAACCTCAAAATGTTTTAATTAACATTGATTTACACCAACATTGAGTTAAAATTAAACACATATTAATGTTAATAAAATAATGAATCACGTGTTGTTCTCTTTCTGGTATGTTATCGAGAAGCAACTCTCGCAAGATGGTTAAGGTTAGGCATTGACCTCTAATAGTTAAGATTAGGCAATGACCTCAAATAGTTAAGGTTAGGCATTGACCTTGAATAGTTAAAGTTAGGCAATGACCTCAAATAGTTAAGGTTAGGCATTGACCTCTAATAGTTAAGGTTAGGCAATGACCTCAAATAGTTAAGGTTAGGCATTGACCTTGAATAGTTAAGTTTAGGCATTGACCTTGAATGGTTAAGGTTAGGCATTGACCTCGAATAGTTGAGGTTAGGCATTGACCTCGAAGGGTTAAGGTTGGGATAGGTCATAGGCAGCAAGTCTCGCAAGAGTTTTTGTAAGTTTTCGCAAATTTGCGGGTTACCTTCTAGACACAACCTAGTCTCAGGTGTTTTTGCCAACATTGTGACTCAAATGATTATTACTGATCTATCCATACATTATCTGTAACCGCTTATCTCGTTCAGGGTCGTGGGAGGGCTGGAGCCAATCCAAGCTGACATTGGGCGAAGGTGAGGTACCTTAGGACAGGTCGCCAGCCTATCACAGGGCTGACACATAGAGACAGACAACCATTCACGCTCAAATTCACACCGACGGGCAATTTAGAGTCAACAATTAACCTAACCTGCATGTCTTTGGACTGTGGGAGGAAACCTGAGCACCCGGAGCAAACCCACGCTAACACGGGGAGAACCAAGCATTAATAAGCATTAATACATTTTTAAAAGGTGTAGATCAGTATTAATCCATTAACAAGAAGCTTTTGGTTCCCAGGTTGTGAGAAAACCATTTGTCTCAATAAATATTTAATTAACTCTTAATTAAGAATAACAGAAAAGTGAATAAGTCATTAATTAAAGGTTTCTCACTTTGAGCCATCATGCTGAATTAAAGGGGTTAGAGGAGTATATATATCAACCACAGGGATTTTTCACAATATGGCAAATTATTTTCTTATTACTGCACAATAAATCATTCATAAATGATATATTAACATGAATAAACACGTTATAAAGCATTCATAAAGTATGACTTTTTAGGAAGTTTTTGAAACACGAATACGATGAACTAAAGCTCACTTCCCGTCTCAAATCCCAGCATGAGAGCGCAGCGTTCCTCGCCTAAAGTACACTTGAAGTTACACTCTGACAGGTAAGGTCAAGCACCCTTTTTTCCCTTTTCCTCTTATTTCCCTCAGTCTTTCTATTCACCGCAGTCGCACAGGCTTTGTCTCGCTCGTGTTCATGCCTCGCAGCTCGGGCTGTAGTGGGGAATAGTAAACTAGCCTATCGCTGCCAGGGCTTACTTCAGAGAGCAGGAAGGCTTTGGCTGTCATAGGTTCTCAGGATCAGAGCCGAGAGCGGGGACACTTCATTTGCCGGTGCTGAGGAGGAGAAGAAGGTGGAGGGGCGGGGGGGGGAGCAGGGAGGGGAGGGGAGGTGTATGCGCCAGGGTCAAGTGCTGTGGAAAAAGCCGGGCAGTTATCCAATAGAGCTTTGCTCTCCTCTCTGCTCTCTGTTAGTGTCTTATGCAGCCCACTCTGTCCCGAGGCTTTCTAGGCTTTGCCGGTTCTGTTGTGGCAAGGGCATCCTGGATCAGCATTTGAAAGGCATTAGAACTGGAAGAACTTGAGCCGGTCTGTTAAACCTGCGACGCATCAGCAATTCATGAGGTGTAAAGAGGCCCATCCGAGGAAGCGAAAGCATATGGATCAGGTGTCTTTATGTGACTTTCTTGTGGAAATGAACAGAGATCGCCGCTTTCGAACGCGGAATATCGAGCGGCGTGTGTTTTTAAAAAAAAAAAAGATGGTTCTGAATGTGACAAATGTAAGGGAATTAAAAGGAATCTCGTCTCTCGTGTGCGACTTAATTGCTCGCGCGCGCTTCCTTCCTTCCAGAAACAGAAGGGAAGGTGCTATAATATCGTGCCGAACAGGTGCTGTAAACAAAACCGTAAACGCAAACGTTTCACACTTTCAGGTAATGTGTTAGTTAGTGAGCTGAGAAATTGCACGTTTGCGGCTGTGTTGTGTGAAAACAACATTCGTGGAAAGAGTGAAGGAGTTATGGAGATGGGAAGGAAAAGTGGAGCCGCTTTACTTTCTTTGTTTAAGTGGATTCACACACACACCTGCTACGGCGAGCCCCCTAGTGGAAGCGACGGACATTGCTGCTGCTTGACAGGCCTATAGGGAGCTAATCCCTCCTCACCAAACGCACACAAGCTATTTGTCAGATCCCACTTTCCAAACTCACTGGTTTGATCCGGGCACACACAGATCTGGAAATAGGAGCTGGAGGGGGGAAAAAAAAAAAGTGAAGGAGAGGAGAAAGGAGATCAGAGAGGAAAGAAGTGAGAGGGCATGAGGAGGAGGAGGGAGGAAGGAAAGTATTATCAGCGGGGAAGGACAGTAGGGGGGGAAGGGGATAACACATAACGCCTCGCTGAGCCATACAGTGGGAGAGGATGTGGTCATCTGACAAACTGGAAGCCCACCCATCTGCCACCTACAAGCCAGTCTGACATTACCTGTCAGGTGCCAAATGCTGATAAAATGTCTTTTGGTTGATAAGATACATCAAAGTCACCTGTAACTTTTTGGAGGTATTAACATTTCGACTGCCTCAGTTTGCCCGTACTTTGGGTTTTTTACTTGCTGTTTGTACTGTAAAATCTGGCCAGTCCCATCAAGGGGAAACAAACGGCTCTGAATCTTTGCCAGTTACAGTGCTCCGTATATGTCGATGCAGCATCTAAATCTAAACCGTCAAATTCTCTGCTGCCTTGATGGCCATGAGGCAAATGCTAGTTATTCCCATGTGGTGACTGACTTAATGATTAATTACAGACTCGTGACACTGTATGCCTAAGTTTAAAATTAAGATCTAAATGTGTGCTCTTGTCACTGTACTTAATGGTTAACAGAGTACATGCTGTTGTATGAAAATGGCCTTTAAATGTTGAATATTTTTTTCAACATTTCTGTCCGTCATCTCCAGTGGGCTACCTCCGGGTCTGAAAAGCGAAGCCAATGAGGAAGTGCCTTAAACTTGCATTCTTTCTAATAGCCAGCAGGGGGCGACTCCTCTGGTTGCAAAAAGAAGTCAGATTGTATATAAGTCTATGAGAAAATGAGCCTACTTCTCACTTGATTTATTACCTCAGTAAACATTGTAAACATGAGTTTATGGTTTCAATCTCTAGTTTCAAGTCTTCTTCAATACAGCATGATGTTCATATAGTAAATTATGGTCCCATTTAGAGTCTAATAGACCATAAAGCAGAGGATGCTTTAGGGCGTTGTCCGGTCTATGTGTTGTCTGCATTTTTGTCTTACAAATTTAACCCTTTCACAGTGTGTTTTCAGTTCATGAAAGTTAATTGTAACATTTTGGTCGCTTAAAAATGTCTTATTCAGCGTTTGGTTGTACTTAGCTCCACCTTCTCGTGTCACTTCTGGTTGCAAAAAAACAAGATGGCGACGGCCAAAATGCCAAACTCAAGGCTTCAAAACGGCAGTCCACAAACCACTGGGTGACGCCAAGGTGACTACGTCCCGTTCTTAAATACAGTCTCTGGTCATCTCCAACAAAGGGATTATAAAAATATATATTGAATTCACAGCCAGGTTATCCATCTACGTGAAGAGTAGTTCGACAATTTGGGAAATAAACTTATTCACTTTCTTGCAAAGAATTTAATGAGAAATTCTCAGGGCATGTTTAGGGCCTTGCTACTGAGCTACAGTATAGCCAGGGTCTTTTCTTACTGCCAAAATATGTAATACGAATATGACTTATGAGCTCCTACAACCACTGAATCTTGTGTGGCAAACATTGCTATGTGTTAGCATACAGACATGAGAGTTGTCTCAATCTTCCCATCCCACTCTCAGCAAAATAGCTAATTTTCGAACTTTCTCTCCAAACCCATCTCTACAAGGTAGGTCTCTTCACTTTCACTTTGACTAATTTCTCAAGTCGAGGTCATCATCACCACCATCGCAAACATGTCATCTTTCATCACCGTGATTACCAGCAGCATCCCATGAACCATCATCATAATCATCAAAACACATCACAGCTCCTAACATTAGCCATTAAGACCTGTTCGCTCGCGCTGCCTCCACAACATTCCGATGAAGGTTAAAACCTCAATGTCAACCGTGCGTCTTGGGCTTTCACAAGAACAGACTGCATACCCGCTGGAAATCCCCGTTCCTATTCCCAGCCAGCCAAAGCCCGCGCTCGCTGCTCCCCTATCCCCAAGAAGCATTCCAGGAATCTGTTCTCTTTTTAATTAGCTGAGTTGAGAAAGGGGATTTTTTTTTTTTTTTGAATCCAGGGTTGTAGTTTTCAGTAAGCGACAGGAAACAATCCAGACAGAAGCTATTGTGATAAGAGTGGAGCAAACATTATAAATGATAACAGACGTGTACAGTAGACACAGCAGTAGTGACATTCAACAGTAGTTTAAAGCTACAAACGGTAACATTTTCATAAAAGCAGCAGTAGGCAAGATTGGAGCAAATACGATTAAAAAAAAGTTAGTTTTATAAAACGGTCACTATATTCTGACAGTAGACAGGTTATCTGAAAAAAATCATGTTCCTCTGTGTCCTCCGGTGCTCCTAACGGCATCTGCAAGATTTCACAGACCAGAGGAAAACAACCAATCAGAGCCGAGCTGGAGCCTTGCCGTCTCTGAGCAGCTGTCAATCACTCGCGAACTCCGACCAAACGGTCAAACTAGGAAGCGCTGATCAAATATGAATCAATATTCTGTTACTGTAAGGCCTATTTCTCTCCTCAAATGTTTTCAGAAACATATTGTAGTGTACTGTTTAGCTGTAAAATGAGAAAGTTTGTGACCCGGCAGCCATGTTGAGATCAGTTGAGGAAATACCAAGCACCGCCCACCAGCGAACTTTCTCATTTTACAGCTAAACAGTACACTACAAGATGTTTCTGAAAAAATTTGAGGCGAGACAAAGGTATTACAGTAACAGAATATTGATTCATATTTGATCAGCGCGGCCTAGTTTGACTGGAGTTCACGAGTGATTGACAGATGTCTCGTTGACTGAACAGCCAATAGGAACGCTCTCTCTCTGAAATGACCTGTGATTGGCCAAAGTCTCCCGTCACGGGCTAGATTTTTTAAAGCCTGAAAACAGAGCCATGAGGAGGTGCAGAAGTCTAGTTTTCTCTCAAAACACTTGAATTATAATATGCTGAAAGGTTATTATGGAATGCCCAATGATGCCAAAAACATTCTGCCTACCATTGCTTTAAATCAAACCCTGTGTTTGATACTTCTTATAGTCTGCATTTTTTAGTAAAAGCCATTAAATGTATAACTACCTCTCTATAAATACATTTTCACTGTTATTGGCGGACTCCACCATTGACACGCTGGATTGAAATTATCTACTTATGCACAAGAGATTCACAGGAAACAATGCAGCACGTAATCCACCATTGCTGTTTTTAATACTATTTTTGTAATGAAAAAAAAAAGTAAATAGCATCAGTTAGTGGTTCCTGATGAAGCAGATAGACTTTTTTTGTATTATTAATGAATTTGTAGACAGAAAGGTTAATACCATTCACTGGAAAATAAATCAAAATCTGTTGATCTCCAAGTAGTTTGCTTTACTTTGTTGGTTTCTTCAGCTCTTACTTTAAGTGCATGAATGTGTCAAGTGATTTCACTGAGCCATTCTTCTCTTGTAATTGGACAGACGACACTTCCCTTTTCAGCAGAGTGGCTTATTAACCCACTCATAAACTCCCCTTGTTTTTCTTCGGTTGTTTTTTGGCATAATTACTTGGAGACATTTTCTTGATTAAAACTCTTGGAGGGGAAAGAAAATTGCCAACAGCTTGGTTTATTTTTTATTTTTTTTAAAGGACGAGTGTTGAATGGCTCACGTTTCCCTCTGAAATAAATGTTAATCTCAGTTCCCCTTTTTTTTTTTTTTAAATTAAAATTGTCTGTGTTTCTCATAAAAATGAAGAATCTGTGTCTTTAAGAGAGAGCAGATGTGGAAAATTATAGTCATAGCATGTAAGTCCAAATTAACAACAGAAGCAGTTGTTTAAAAGCATTGCTCTACGTGAATGTAGTGGCTTGAAATGCCGCCCGTTATCTACAAACTCTGCAGGTAGATAAAACAGCCCACGGGGAAAGGCTGCTTGTGTGTTAACGCCGATTCTGTACGGCTTTTATCACATAAGGAAAATGGGACCAGCTTGCAGAAATATGCAGAATGAGCATGCATTAGGCAGGTGCAGGAGAAATCAAGCATGCACTTAAAGGGAAACTTTGCCGATTTTCAACCGTCTTAGTATCGTTACAATATTGGAGGTATGTGCTAATGAACGATGTTCTACTTCCCACCGTGTTACCGGCGTTGAGAGCTCCTCAATCACCCGCCGCCAATAGTCAACATAAATATACTTTTCTAATCAACCATCAAAGCATTACAAATACGGAAAATGAATACAGACAGGATCATCTGAACATGAGCTGTATTAAGCTATTTATAGCATAATATTTACATCAGTAAATGCCATTTGTCTTCTTACCACTGTGCTATTAAACACATTAGTTTTCTTGATTATGATTAAAGTAAATCTATATGTTGAAAACTTGAATTAGAATGTGATATATGGCAACAAAACACACTGTATTCTTCCACATATGAGGCAGTATGGTTTGTTGTTATTGGCCTGAACTTCTATGAACTTATTATATTTATGGCCACCAATTTTTCTGTAATACCTTTACAATGTTTATAAATTCTGTATTTACCTCTAGTAGGGGCCATTATTAGTGGCAGAGTCCGCCTTTCCCGTACATGATTCAAGTTGCCTTCTCACATATTCACAGGAAATGAGGGATGCATTGTTACTGATATCAGCCTCACTGTTTAATGTTCACTCTCCTAACAACACCCTAGCAGAGCGGTATTAAAAGTGCAGTGTGTAGGATCTGGCGGCATCTAGAGGTGAGGTTCCAGATTACAACCAAGTGAAACTTCTCCCGTGTGCCAATTGTGTAGGAGAACTGTGGTGGCCGATGCGAAAACGTGAATGGCGCTATCTAGAGCTAGTGTTTGGTTTGTCCGTTCTGGGCTACTGTAGAAACATGGCGGCCGGCTCCGTGAAGAGGACCCGCTCCGTATGTAGATATAAACGGCTCATTCTAAGGTAACTAAAACACAACGATGTATTATTTTCAGGTGATTATACACTAAAGAAAACATACTTATATGTGCTAATAGATCCCCTTAAATGTTACACATTGTTCCTTTAACTTACTGCTAATGCAAACCGAACATTTCCTACTGTTGCTGCTGCTGCTTCACAACACAGTATGTCTTTCATTGTGAAGCATTAACAGGAAACGCAATGTATTTGTCACCAATTAAAGGCCAACTGCAATGGTAATTTTGTGAATTTGTTTGATAGCAAATCAAATTTCAACTCATAAAAAGGGCCAATTATGATCTGAACTCTTTATTAAAACAACACCAGTTTGTTTGGCTGTACTGCATCTGCACTGGCATCTCGGCAGGGTTATTTCCTGCAAATGTCAGTTTGAAAGTCATTGTTCTAACCTTTCTAAACGAATCAAACAGCAAATGTTCCCCGTTAATGTTGCAGATTTGGAATACGATGCTTCAAAGACGCTTAGTGAGAATGCGCCCTAGGTGTAGACATATGTTGGCCCTTTAATTGACGCCATGACTCGCCAACATCGCAAAGCAAGCATTAACATCTGGCAGCAGACTTTAGGGGGGGGGCTCAGAAACACTGGTGGCACTGTGGGGAGGCTCAGGAGGCAGCCACCTTTACACGGGTTGTCCATTCATCGTAACAAAACTTAATGAATTCGGATGTTTGGGGACGATTTGGGGAAAGGATGGCAACTAACACAAACAATCACTGCTGTTATTTGTTTTTTATCCTGACGACAACGCCACAGCTCGCGAATACAAAGTTCATAATGAACGCGAGTGACGCAAAAAGGGCAAGAAATAGGCTCCGCTAATGGTTACGACGCTCCAAAATATGAGCCAGGGTGTGTTTCATGCCTCCTCGCTAACAAGCACATCATTTTCAAAAGTGCACAATGGTGTCAAGTCGCCTGGGATGATCTCCACTTCAACGAGTGCCGGGATTACTGTAAGCTGATTTTCCATAATTTACCCTCACCGAGTGGAAAAGCACAATCCGGATTCGCCTTTTAACTCCCTCTCCTTATCTTGTTCCCCTCACGTCATTGTTGTCCCAAGAACAAATATGAGTTATGTCTGAGAGCCTCGAGCTGTAAATGGGTTAGTTTTCAAGTTGGAAAATTTGCATTGTGGGTCAAATCCCTGTATTAGGGCTTCGGTCGATACTCTAACAGCATGCGTTTTTTTGTGTCTCTTTTTTTTTGTAGTCTTGGCTTTTTAGGAATGACACACTGTAACTGTACAGCATTTCCATATTTTCACCTCTTGTTTAACGTCTCCGAGAGGACAGCCTGCGATCCCTATTATTTTCTTGCTGAGTGGATTCTCCTCTGAATCCAGACCCCTCTCGCACATGTGCTAATAAGACAGATGACACCGCTGTTTTGGGGGGGACTTGCGTGACGATAATGGAGCAGCAATTCCACACATTCACAAACAACCTCCTGCAGCAAGTGCCGGGAAAAATACAGTACTTTCTGTAAAATGCTGAGCTCCACATCGCTGCAGCTATTACAAACACTTTGTCTGGAGGACAATAACATGGTGTCAGAAAAAGTAAAAGTTACTTCCAGTTCTACAATGGCTCTGTTGAGTCCACATTACAGTCCAACGGTGTGGAGGCACCCTGGACTAGATATGGCTGCTGGTTCAACCTTGCTTACTTACTTCTACGAGAAAACAGTGATAACATTATTAGCCATGTTAGCGGCCACGCTGTACTCATACACCGTTTGTAGCTATAACTATGAAAAGTAAAAGTAACAGGAAGTAAGAAGAAAGAGCGACAAACATGGCGTAGGGAGGAAGTTGGGAAAGTTCAAAATGAACTTCTGTCTTCACAGGGAACAACTTGGTTAGGTTTAAGCAACAAAACTACTTAAGTTTAAGAAAAGCTCGTGGTTTGGGTTAAAATAACTACGGAAGTGGCTTTACTTAAAGGGGCTATATGTAAGAATCAGAAATTGCTTGTTCACAGCGACACCTGTGGCCGCAATGTCAACGAAAGTCAGCGTCCTGTTGCTCGCGCTCGCGCTTGTGCTCGCGCTACATTGACATGAACGAGCACCGGTCTAAACAGTGAGGCGACACACATCAGCTAACACACAATATCACTCTATATTTCACCTGCTTGGCAGTAATGTAAGCTGACCAGACGAAGGTCTCTCCATGGATCAATGCTGATTCTAGTGCTGGCTTTTCCTGTTCAGCCCGCCGACCGCGGAGGGAACGGGGGGGGGGGGGAGCGCGACACCCGGTCGGGACGATAACGTAACTCGCTGCGGAGCCCCGTCACTTCACAAGACACGGGAAACCTCTGTTGGTCTGGAGGAGCGGCAGCATTTATTTCTGCAAAAACGTCCACTGCACATTCACTAGATATTCTCAGAGCTAAACTAACTCTCTGCAGTGTGTAGTGTGCGCGCGTTCACGTGGAGTTGGAGCGAGCCGAGCGCGGTGTGCAGGCAGCAGGCAGCAGGAGCAGAGCTGCTGCGCGCTCGCGTACCCACACGCGAGCGCGCATGGGAATCCGACCCGTTAGGATTTATGCGCGTGAAAAGTTACAAATAGTCCCTTTAAGTGTGGAAGTTACGTGACAAACAACGTTGACTTCTGGTTTCACACGGGGTTCGAACACCGGTGTTTTTTGACCCAAACTCCTCCCTACGCAGCGTTTGTCGATCTTTATACTTCCTGGTTCACAATTACGTGGATTACATACAAATTGATTTTGTGGGATGTATACGAATTACAGTGCATTACTTTTCGTAGGTATAGCTACGAACTGTGTAAACCAACTAACTAAAACAAGATGGTCAACATGGTAAACATTATACCTGCTAAACGATCAGCATTTTTGCATTGTCGTTGTGAGCACGTTAGCATGCTTATGTTAGCATTTAGCTCAAAGCACCGCTGTATCTCACACAGCACAGCCTCGCAGAGCTGCTAGCATGGCCGTATACTCGCATTCTTGTTTCTTTGGTGAGGACAGTTGAAGATAAAATATCATTCGCTATCTCTTTGCACCAAACACATGCTGTTCTTTTATCCCATTCTCTTTTGTACGGGAGAGAAAAAGTCAAACAGAACCCATTGCATTATTTGCTGTGAACTGAGGACACGTTAAATCATCAAATTCTGGCAGAAAGTTTGACATGATATTCTCTCCCAAACACAGACAGACAAAGAAACTGGCATGAAGACCAGCCAGGCCCCAGAGCAAATAGTGGATGTTGGCTCACGGTGTAGACTGCATCACCTTCCAGCATTTGTTATTGTTTCTTATTACGGCCCATATTTTTCATCAGCACTCTCCAAGCTGTCTCTATCTCTCCCCCCCCCCCACCCCCCCACTCCATACTGTGTTCGGCATTGTTATGTGAATGTCTGGATCAAGCCAGTTCTGACTGAATGACAGACTGTATGGCTTTGGTTAGCTTCCCAGATTGCACAGTTGAAAAGAAGGTGCAGATGAATCAATGCGCTGTTAAATCATGCATGGATGAAAGATATTTTGTAATAAATTTATGAAACTGGGAGTGCTTAGAGAACATTTCCAGGCGAATTGGTCAGTGCTTTTTTCAGCTTTGTTCAATTTACCATCACACTCTACTCTATTGACTAGTGAAGCATAGGTAAAATGCACCGGTTCACCTTGTGCGTTTTTCATCCAGCAAGGCATTACGCTGTCTCCTCTGCTCTTTTACCTACCACTGTATCAGCTCAGCTGCTCCAGCTGTGTCAGCTGTACTCCGCCGCCTTCCTTCACGCTCACATTAGTCTGATCTTAACCTATGGAAGCATCCACGGTAGAACTCAATCGAGGCGACCAATCAGCCAATTACGCCGACACGTCCTTAGGAGGACGCTGTTGGTCCGATGCAATCTTTGCCGGCCACGGGTAGTGATGAAGTGGGGAAATAAGCCGTCATACATTCGCAGCGCCAGCAGTTATTCTAGCATTAGATCAATGTCTGAATGATTGCTTTGTTTTTGGAGTGAAACAAAAAGCGTCCCGTTCCATTTTTATCCCTCTTGGGTGCGGTAGAGAGGCCGGTTTTGAGTGCATTCTGCAGCGGGGAAATGTTTTTTTTTTTCATTTCATTTAAATACCAACAGCGCTATTAGTTTGGAATAATAGGGATACCTGAATGGGTTTTGCACTGGAAATGGGCCTAATTGTCACTATTAATTTCCACATGATAACTTGCATTAAAAAGACATTTGGGGACTGTGCAAAAAAATGATTAGAGTGGGGTCAGAGGAAAGGGTATTGAAAACATTTATTGGAAGAGCAGTGGAGGGTGTTTTATCTTTTGTTTTCGGGCCAGATTGTATTTAATTCTTCCTGTTTATTCGAGTTTATGATTTATATATAACATATAAATGAATAGATAAAATCATTAACTTTCAGGTGAGCCAGGGGTCATAAAAAGTGCATTGGGCCATATGCGGAGGGAAGCAGTTCATCATCTGCTCTTCGACAGTTAAACCTGCAGTAAATACATTCATTTGGAGTTGTGTCTCTGGTGAATGTAAGTCCAATATGAACTCTCTTTTATCTCTGTTTTTGGTCTCTATCAACTCCTGAGGGATGTCTTATGCATACATTACATATCTGTCTCTGTCTTTAGCTGCTATATGTTTCACCAGCTAGTTGCTAACTGTGTCAATCTGCTGTTTGGTGCTGAGCAGGTAATGCACAGTGGGTTTTTAGTAGGGGAGTAAGGAAATATCGACACACATGAGTATCGCGATTATTATGTGTTGTGATACTGTATCGATTCTTTAAAAAACAATATACATTTTTAACTAACCTCTTAAAAATCGAATGCTATTTGATCTTTCGGAGGTTGTAGTGGCATCACATGAAACTAGAAAACATAAGGAATCCATTGGTACAACATGTCATACTAGCTTGTTGGGAAGGAGGCTAAATAACGCTCCAAATTTAAGCGAAATTTTGGTGAGGAAAAACTGGCATGGCCATTTTCAAAGGGGTCCCTTGACCACTGACCTCAAGATACCTGAATCAAAATAGGTTCTGTGGGTACCCAAGAGTCTCCCCTTTACAGACATGCCCACTTTATGCTAACCCTATGCATTTTGAGGCAAAAACAATGCAGTTTTTTTTGCCTATTCTAAAATGGTATATTTTGGTGTGTAGCGCCGTGGTAGCAACCTGTCAATCACTAGGTAGCCACGCCCTAAAGCATACCCTGCTTTATGGTCTATTTGACTCTAAATGGGACCATAATTGACTAAATGAACATCATGCTGTATTGAAGAAGACTTGAAACAAGCGATTGAGACCATAAACTCATGTTTACAATGTTTACTGAGGTAATAAATCAAGTGAGAAGTAAGCTCATTTTGTCATAGACTTCTAGACAATCAGACTTCTTTTTGCAACAGGAGGAGTCGCCCCCTGCTGGCTATTAGAAAGAATGCAAGTGTTATTTTTGCCTATTCTAAAATGGTGTATTTCTGGTGTGTTCTTTATTCACAGCCCTAGTTTTTAGAGCTTTTTCATTGAAAAAAGCTGCCTGCTGGGGCCGAAAACAACGCTATGAGAGCGGTGAGAGTGAACCGAAACCGTAGATGTATGGGCAGCACAGCTAAACACTGAGCTGCGACTCACTATAAAGCTCTGTAAAACCGAGGGAAGCTGCAGATTCGGATGCTAATTGGTTCAACACACTCTCACATTGTCACACCGTTGTCACATATAAAGCTGCAAAACACTTAAGAGTTTCATTTCATCAGTCAAGGGGAGTGTCGAACGCCTCTATCCCCACCCAAATAAGTTTAGTACAGCCCCTGACTATATTATCTTCCACTTGACTGCCGCAAGGTTACAAACAACAACAACGACGACGACAACAGGACGGCGCAGACATCAATTAAAGTTGTAACAGGACGGCTTTGCTCCAACGCCATTAATTGCCAGTAAAGTCTGGGGGAGAGCATGTAATTGGCATTTAACACCATTGATAGCAGCGTGTGTTGGTATTTAGCTGTCGGGGCCACAGAAGGGCCATGCGGAGTCAAAAATTGTCAGGGTGGTGGCGAGCCAAATCCTGCAGGAGCCGAGGCATGGCTCAGTGTGATTAGACGGGGTTCTCATCTCGGTGCCAAGCGGCGAGGACACCAAGGTCAGACGTGTCGTGCCAAACGAACAGGCCCTGGATGGGGATGCTGCACGAATGGGTGTGTGCAAAGGTGCTGATGTAAAATACACTCACTCAGATTCGTCGACCGGGTCGGGGAGGGCGCTTCTTTGATGCTTTTACCTGCGTTCGATTGATTTATTTTCTATAATATAATTGGTTGATTGTTTCTCGACGGCTAGCATGAGGTTTTAGCCGTTAGCCCGGCCCTTGCCATCTGTTAATCAAACACAGGTGCGATTTAGAGGCATATGTTATGTTCATGTGTACAGCGCGTTCTAAAAAAAGAAAAAAGCTGCATTAATAATGTATAAACGTTGCTAATGTGGGGCACCTATTAGGCCTGGACACAATTACTGCCAGGGAGGAGAGAGAGAGAGAGAGAGAGAGAGAGAGAGAGAGAGAGAGAGAGAGAGAGAGAGAGAGAGAGAGAGAGAGAGAGAGAGAAGGGACTTCCCAGAATAACTTCTGAACTATTAAAATTTCTTTTTCCCCCCAATTGGATAAAAAAAAAAAAAAAGGCTGAATTCATAATGAAATAAAAGCGAGAGTGAAAAACAGTCTCTGTAAGTGGCGACACGGAGCAGAGAGACTAAGAGAGGAGCGGTGGAGGTTGATTTGCTGCCAGAGCACTTTTGGGGAAATCAATACAGAATATGTAAACGACCCATTTCTCCCCCCCCCCACTCCCCCGAAGCTGCCACTGATCTGAATGTATATTTATGTGTAATTTGATTTTCAAAGTCAAATATATTGTATTGTTAAGGTCACGTTAAGGTCACTACTGAGGACTGAAGTTGGCAAAGCCTGAGCCTGGTAAATTAGATTAAAAGTGAGATGTTATTTAGAGATGATGAAAGATGGAGATGCGGGGGCGGGGGGGGGGGGGGGGGGGGGGCGGGGGGGCAGCTCATGCCAAGGCCTAGACAAAGAAATAAGAAATGCATTATCATTATTTTTTCCCCTCACATGGTGTTAGAAAGACATTCGGCACGCCTTTGCCATACTGTTGCTTCGACTTCATTCCATTTATTTTTTACCGTCTGTCTGTAAACGCCTCCAGCGCTTCCCGTCTGGATTAGAATCTGTCTGTCCATTTTTCTCTGTTACAACACTGAGATTACCGTGCGGCGCTGTGCCTCGCCTCACAATCGGAGGGGGGTTCAACTTTTCAAGTGCTGTAGAAACAGATTTGGGCTTTTCAGGAAAGCAGCCACGCTGGGCGCTCCCCGAAACCGCAGCAGGTAGCTGCTGGCTTGACAAGGCTGGAGCTTTCGGTCCCCTTTATTCACTTTATTACGTATGCCAATATTAAGCTGCACTGTGTCACTATGACAACAGGCTTTGTAGGTGACGGTTAAGGCACCTGTTGAAAGTGGAACGAAAAGTGTTTTCGCAGGGAATGCAGCACACACGGTGAACAAGACAAACGTGGCCGAAAACACACCAGGCAGCGGCAAAGTGCGGCTCGCCGGAATGTTTAAATGTTTCTGCAGCTGGGAGGCGTGTTCATGTGTTTCAGGTGTAGGATATATCTCCATGCTCACAGTATCGCAATATATCTCAATATATTGAATCATAACCTCTGTATCATGATACGTATTGTATTGCCAAGACACAGCCTACCCATACCCTAGCTAGCATGGCTAAAAATGCAAAATAAATATATAAAACTACTTGTGTGTATGTTTTTTTCCCATTCCACCCACCCCAATATAAAGCTGCAAATCAACTACTTTTGTCAGAGCTCTTTTGAATTACAGTCTCACTTCCTCTTTTACCCAAGCAGTTGTATTGCCGGTGTTACAAGACGCAGTTTTATTGCTGTAATCTTGCCCACCAAGGCATATATGGAATCTCCAGCTCTTGAGAATGTGAGAGGGTGTAACAAAAATCTAAAACCAAAGCAGAAATAAAGGCAGAGATGAAAGAGGGAGAGACCGAGAGCCCCGCCTGATGAGCGCGTGCCTGGTTTCTCTTCTCGTCTTTTCCTCACTCTCAGGAAAAAAAAAATTTGTCACGATGTGATTTTTCTCGCCACCTATGAAAGCATAAAATAAAACTTCCCTACGTCTTTCCAGTAAATTTGACGTGTAAAGCAGGAGTTCACGCGGAGATATGATCAATGACTGGCGAGATTGCAGGCGCCGCGGAGCGCCTAATTGAAATGGGGCTCACCGGAAAAACCTGCCGGGGGTTCACCGTTTTGCGCTCGCTGAGCCCTCTCGAAAATAAGCCTATCCAGCTAAATCACATATATCGAAGAAAACCTCCAACCTGGTAAAAGTTTTTCATACCTAAATGCCTATTGTCATCGTCACGACAAAAAGTCCTCTCCTGCCCCCCCCCCTTTAAACCTCCAGATTACTGCTGAGCTCCCTTCATTCCTCCAGTTCATCTTCTCAGTGTGGAGCTCTCCGCAGGAGAACGAGGGCTTGTAGATCCCTGCAAACCATTTGGCTGCAGTTTAAGTCGGATCTCGGGTGACTTTAATTCTTTAATTACAACTTGCAATATTGACATCGGGATTCTATTCTCTAGCGGGATTTATCGTGGGGGCATTCACCACCAAATGTGAAGCGAACGTTTCGCGAGGCGAGACACACTGTAGCCATCTGTGGGCACCCGGAGCTCTACGACAGTACCTCGTGTATTTGTACAGAGACCAGACGAAACTCTCTGTATATAAATGTATGTGTATGAACCCTACACTGTCTATAGTACAAATACAATACGAAACAAGTTAGCAGCCGTATTTATGCCTAGATGACGTTATGTTTAGTAGGGGTGTAAGAAAATATCGAAAAAATCGAATATCGCCATATTATGTTTTGTGATACTGTATCGATTCTCAAAAACACTGTGGATTTTTAATTAATAGTTTACATGCAAAGATTAGCTCAATATATGCACCATCTCAGTGTATGTGCCTTCTCAAAGTAGTGCTATTATTTTGGATGTTACAGGGACTATGATAAATGCAAATGCAGATCCCACTGTTCTGACTGCATTAAAAAAAGTAAACTTTTTTTACTCAGATTTTTTGCATGTGGTGGTGTGTTCTTTATACTATGACAGTTTTCCTAAAATTACGTTAAAAAAATTGCAATATATCGCCTTGCTTATGGTATCCCAATATATTGCATCGCAACCCCTGTATCGTGATAGGTATCGTATCGCCAGATTACTGCCAATACACAGCCCCAATGTCGAGTGTTGATCCTCAGTGCGGACAGACCTGACAAAGCCTGAATTCAGACTTTTTACAAATCGGCATTATCATGTAGTTATTTCGGCATCCTTTTGATCTGTTTATTGCAATTAAATCACAGCACAATCTGTTTATTTCGGGTTCATACCACTGTGGCGACATGTGGCTTGCTAGATACAGTGAACGCCGAGCGCCGCCGGGTGATGTTCATGAACACAGATACGACGGCGTGCGGTTTTCCAACGTATCCGGGACTTCCACAACGTGCGCAAAGCAGAAATAGTGGTCATTTCGGCCATGGTTGAGGAAATGTTCTCGCTTCTCGTTTGGTGTGAACGCAGCATTGAGGTAGCTAAGCTCAGCAAACAAAGATGTTACACCAGAATTGATTGATTTCTTCTTAAATGTCGTGATAGTTTTCTTCAGGCTTATGCGCATCGCATTGTGCCTCGCCTTTGTTTCGCTCCCTTCCCCATCCCGCGTTTCACTTCAGTTTCTCTGGGACCTACGTTCAGTACATTGTGCTCCTCCCGACTAGTCATGGTTTTAGGTAGAAAACATAGAGACGCCTCGTCACAGATGGCACATTTGTGCTGATAGCTGCAACCCCTGTGGTCTGCAGTCATGGGTTTGCAGTTGCAGGGGGAAGTGATTGTGTGTTGTATGAATAAAAAGCTCCTCCTAATCTTCCATCCAATCTGCAGAAAATCAAGATCAGAGCCACTGAACCAAATCTTTGTTTTCTCTGCTCCCCTCAGTGCTCCTGAGGAGCGGAGCTGTCAGCGACGAACAGAGAGACGGGGGTGAAGGAGAGAGGAGGCGAAGGGAGGGGAGAGGAACACTGAGGGAGAGGCGTGCGGCGAGAGCGCGGGGGGAAGAAAGCGGGAGGGCGAGAAAAAGCGGAAGATGGACGGAGAAGCGCGCTGTGAGTGCTGTCTAAGGATGTTTACTAAGCCGGAGAAATGACCAGGGAGGAAGCTCTTAGCAGGATGGTGAGAGGCATGATGAGCAGGAGGTGAGCGGGGAGGATAAGAACGAGAATTAGGGGAGAATCCTTTACAGCCAGATGGTGCCACTGGGCAGGAAATGGTGTCATCTGTGCTCCGTTGCGCTTTTGCTGTGATTACAAAAAAAAAATAAAAAAACGGAGAGGGCAAAAATGCATATGCAGACGTGATAAACAACGTGCGGTAAAAACAGCAAATCCTCCGCTGAGGCGGGTGCCAAAAATTAGCTGACGACCAGGAAATAAAACAAATGAGCCGGAGAGGCAAATTAAATGCTCATCCTGGACACGAGCCGTCCAGCTGTGAGGCAAAACTTTTTTTTGCTCGCTCATGAGGTACGATGTGCATTTATCATTATTTCGTTCTCACTCCTCCCAACTCGTCGAATGCAGACGCTTGGTCAGTGGCCATACGCTTCAAAGTACGGCGCTCCATGTATCCCTCTAGGGTCAGTTTTGGACGAATCAGTCAGTTTCCGCTCGATACATGCATAGGGTCTCTTCAAAATATACTTCCAACGTAGGTTTACTTAGTTTTTAGGTTTACTTATGCACCAAAACTACTTGGTTAGGCGTTAAAGGTGCAGTGTGTAGGATTTGGCGGCATCTAGTGATGTGGTTGCAGATTGCAACCAACTGAATTCCCCCTCCGCTCACTCCTCTCTTTCCAAGACTACGGTAACTCGCAAAACCGTGGTAACGCCGGTAATCACCTCGTTCAGAGGCCGTCCTCACCATAATAACACTACTTTAGGAGCAACGGAAGTCAGACGGCGGCTGGCGGTACCACGGTTTTGCACTCTGCGGCTCACGCTACCGCAGTTTCACAAGCATGTCGAAGAACTACGGTGGCCTTCAGGTATGTAAAAACATGAAAGGCTCTCTGTAGAGCCAGTGTTCGGTTTGTCCGCTACTCTGGAAACATGGCGGAGCAGCATGGTGGACTCCCTTGACGAGGACCCTCTCCCTACATAGATATGAAGGGCTCATTCTAAGGTAACGAAAACACAACGATTCTTAGTTTCAGGTGATTATACACTAATGAAAACATAGTTATGAATATTATATTCCATTTCTAATAGATCACCGAAAGGTTGCACACTTTTCCTTTAAGTACGTAAGTTTCTTGGTTTCACACGGAACATGAACAGCGGTCTCCTGGGTGAAAGTCCAGTGTTTGTTTGACCTATCCGTCCTCATCTCCCACCGCTGACCAATTGTCGGTATTTGACGAGTTGGGAGTGAGAACGGGTTGCCCTGGCCAACGGGTTGTAAATAAAATGGCAGCTACGTCATGACAATGATGTAATCTGGAGCTGGTGGGTAACCTTGACTTTGTTGTTGTCCACATGAAACAATTAGAAGGTGTTGCAAGACTATACTGGCTGGGATTTGATTTATCCCAGATCGCATTACCTATTTATGGCTACAGGATGCAACTTTTTGCCCGGAGGCAAGAGCTGTTTTGGCATCCCCAACCTTCCCGTTGCCTTTGTTGGTCAAAGTTCGCAGCCCAAACAGCTGCCACTCATCCTGATAAGATGTCTGTTTTAAAACAGCAGTGGTCTTGCGCTACGAGCACCTCCGTCCACTTGATGATACTCACAGCTCACCGCTCGGCATCTCAAGCATCAATGAAAAGCCAACGTCAGGCAGAGAGATTCACACATGAATTCAGATGTATTTGTTGTTCAATTTGCTCAAAATGCAACAAGTTAAAGTTGCAGATAGAACTCCAAAAAAACGCTATACCAAAATTAAATGTTCCAAACTTAAAAGAAAAACCATGATGCTACAGTACAATAGGCAGTCTGTGAGATTACAATCATCTTTTCTGCCTTCTCCCTGAAAATGAGATGTTAAACAAAGAACTGCATGAGGTCTAAAGGGTGTAAGGAAAGAGAGCGCATGGCAACCATTTCATAGATAAACAACTGGCGACTTCCTTTCTCACCTCCTAAAGGCGAAAAAAAAAAGTAATTTCTTAAGTTTGTCATTTCAATCTGCACCGCTTGCTGTTTTCTTTTCCCCCCTCTCTCTGTTCCTCTTTGCCCAAATCGGACTTTCATGAATAGTGACAGCTTCTTGTGCTCAAGTAGAGGCGTCCTGCTGGCTAAGAACGGGCTATTTTCTTTTTTTTTCCACCTCACCTCAGTGGTTTACAACTACAGAGCCACTAACTCGATTTCATACCTGGAACCCAGCAGACACTCTGGAGATGTATACACACACTCACTGCAACCAGCAGAGTTGAATGGATGCTTCCAGATTAACAGCTGAACACATCTCACCTGAGCCTCTACACTGAGATTATGGTATCGTTCAAAAAGAGACGGGCACATTGAAGGTGTAAATCGCAGTAAATAGCATTAACTCTTTGAACTCTGCAATAGAAACGGTCCACCGGTGCCTACGTTGGTATTTTTTGCTTATGGCGATGTCATTTCTGGGAGTATCTTCAAATGCTTCACATCCCTCAAATCTGTACAACCTAAGCTAAAAGGTTCTATAAGTCAAAAAACCATAATAATTGACAGAAGTATTGTAATTGTGTCATGAATAAAATATATATAATATATATATATATATATATATATATATATATATACAAAAATCTGATATGTTTTTTCATAAAATGTTACTGAAAAACACAGAAAAACATATTGATCCAAAAGATTTCTAAATGTAGAAACATGAGCAAAATATCTTTTAACACTCCGCAAGTTATATAAACTATGCACATTTTTCAGTTTTTGAGAAATTATATTTTTCATTATTCTTATCATGAACCGATCGAGTGCAAAGGCGGTTCGATAGTTACGTTACAATATAAGTATGAGTTTCTTACATTCCGCACATAACATAGTGTAATGACATCATCTCAAGTATACAACATGAGGACAGAAGCTTTGGCTTTCCACTGCAAAAAGAATGGTGCTGTTTCTATTTCAGATCAACTTAAACAGGATCATGCAAACAAAGATCTCCAGCTGCCATTACGGGGCGTTACTCTGGCAGCACCACGCGTTGTCACCGCGTTTTGTAACGCGCGTAACGTAGTGATGTCATCACGAACGTACGTGATGATGCGCAAGACTAAAGCTTTAGCTTTCTGCTGCAAAAAGAATGAATGCTCTAGCTATTATGGTTTTTATTTTAGATTGATTAAAACAGGATCATGCAAACAACAATCCTGTGGCCATTCCGGGGCAATACTCTGGCGCCACCGCACGTGTCAACATGTTTTCTACCGCAATTAACCTAACGTAATGACATCATCACAAGCGTATTTTGTGATGAGACTAAAGACTGAAGCTTTCTGCTGTAAAAGATATGAATGCTCTAGCTATCATGGCTTTTATTTTAGATTGATTTAGACAGGATCATGCAAACAACGATCTCCAGCTGCCATTACGGGGCAATACTCTGGCGTTACCGCACGTTTCAACATGTTTTGTAACTCACGTAACGCAACGTAACGTAACGTAACGTAACGTAACTGCAAAAAAATTATATTCTTTTTTTTTTTTTTTGATTGATATAAACAGGAACTTAATAATCTGATACATAAAGCCAACACTTTCTGCCCTCTAGTGGTCAGAAATCACCTAATAGCAGCTTTAAACATCACACAAACCACATTAAACTCACATTACTTACACCTAAAGCCACAGGTTTTTTTTCAGCTTGATCAGTTTACCCATCCGCTGTCGCACACACACACTTTCAACCAGAATCCATTCAGTGCTCCACAATCACTTCTATCGTTTACACAAAGCCCCCCCCCTCTATCCGGCCGAGTGCTCACCAAAGCATGATCTATGTGCAAATGCTTGTGTAGAGTAGCCTCAATAGCTGTCTTCCCTTATTGTACGCAGTGGTTAGAAACAGATTACCTGCATTTGTATTCCAAAGCATGCAGCTAAACAAGTCCAGAGAACATTTGTGCCCTCTTTGGCGTCTTATCTGTAACAGAGACGAAGCCGGCGCGACTCCGGGACGGGGGGGGGGAGAAACATTCCCACCACAAAAGAGCAACACACCTCGGCTTCACCGGCTTCCCTTTTGTGTGTGTGTTTGCGTGTTCTGGACAGGAGCTAAATGGGTTGTAGAGTGCCAACAATGTGCGAGTGTGTGTCCTACAAAGAGGTTAAATGGTTCGTGGAACAACACGGCTGACTATGTGTGTGTGTGTGTGTGTGTGTGTGTGTTCGTGTGTGTGTGTGTGTGTACCCTTGCGGGACGTGCGCGTTGCTGTTGACAGATGCGTTTTTCTGCTGACAGCCGTGATCAACGGCGAGCACCTCTGGCTTGGCACCAAGCTATTACTTAATTCATTGACATTTTGTGTAATTGCCTCGGGGCAGTTTGCAGAGGAGGTACGGGGTTCTAATGGGATTAGATTAGAGAAATACAATTACCATTTCACATATAAAGGGAATCGTCTTCAAGCAGCTCTGGGGAGGTGGAAGAGAGAGAGAGAGCTACGTATATATGTGTGTACGTTCCCAAGAATGAGTCAGAAGAAGAAAATACATTTTTTTGTCTATGTATGTATGTATGTGCACCTGCGTGATTATGTGTGTGAAAGTGAGATTTGGGTCCCCACCCCCCCTTCCCTTTCTTTTTTCCCGGGTTTATCACGGTGGCTTACCGTGGCAGCCTCAGAAATGGCCTGTCAGGGCTCTTGGAAATGTCGATGTGCAGATAATGACATGTTGAAAGCCCCGAACCACCAGCTTGTCACCTGCTGGTAATTGGTTCTTCTACCAGTTTATTGTCTCCAGCTGCACTGCTCATCACTGATATTCCTATTTTAGAAACAGAGGGAAGAGTGAGAGAGAAAGAGACAGAGATAAATATGAACATTTTCATATGGTTTTTTTTGGGGGGAAGAGGCTGCAGGTGCACATTAACTGATGAGTATATGTATTTTTGCACTCATTAATGATTATTTGGCGCGTCCCTTGGGGTAAACTGTAGTGAAACAAAATTTTAACTACATTTAAATTGTTGAAGAAAAACATCGGGGGCACTTTATTTATCTTATCTCGCCAGTGGTGTTTCCAACTTCGCAGGGTGCTGAGCGAGATAACCCGAGCAATCCCCGAGCTGTTTCAATATTTTAAACCATAATCAAACGTCTTTTGGCATTGAGAAGATTGCATTGAGTCCAGGCTTGGCATCAACACCACTGAAGTTTAATCTCCTGTGAAGGCAGAGCCTCTGTGTCGAGTTTTTTTCTTTCACTCTTTGGGAGATAGGAGAATCACATGTTACACAGCAGATATTGAGCTCCGGTGCTGGACATTGCCCTCTGGCTGCTATTGCATGGAGCATAACTCGCCTTTTGTTACAAAAGGAAGCATTCCCTCACCACCTGATTTGCAGCATTGGGCACGGAAAAAGCCTCCAGCACATCTTTGTCATTTTAAAAACCTGTGTTTGCATTTCCTATTTTATTTATTTTTGTTGTGTCAGTGACAATGTAGCACAGCTGTCTGCTACAAATCTTAACTTAGCACATTCAAACTGTGGAATGTGTGCGAGTGCTATAATGCTAACAGTCGTTGCTGTTTTCACCACACAGAATCATTATCATTGACTTGGGAAACACATATACAAACAAAACGTAATTCAGCCTATTCCTACTTAATTAGCGTTAAGCTATTACATTTTCTGTTTGGAATAAATGTAGGGTATTGCTAGCATTAGCAGTGATTGCCATCACTGCTGAAAGACAGCACAAAAACACCTCATTGCTGCTTCAAGACCTGAAGAGATCACCAAAAATGTTGTTAGTTAGCGTTAGGACTCGATTAAAGTATTTAACCGCAATTAATCGCATGATTGTCCATAGTTAATCGTGATCGCGTATTTTTTTTATCTGTTCAAAATGTACCTTAAAGGGAGAATTGTCAAGTATTTACTTACTTACTTACTTATTAACATGGGAGTGGACAAATATGCTTGTTTTATGCAAATGTAAGTATATATTTTTTTATTGGAAATCAATTAACAACACAAAATATAACATATTTTGAGATCTGTGTACACGAATCCTACTTGTATTTCATGAAAGAAGGAGTATCTTCCATATAAACCTCATGCTATACCAATACTAATGCTATTATTAGAAATACGAAACTATAAATCCATTATAGAATTTTGAATAATCCCAGAGCCAATATCCTACTCCGATAGGGAATACATCGAATTAAGGAGGCCAGGATGCACTCAAATTGCTGTTTCCTTTCCACTTGAAAGTCTCTAAGCAATAAAAATGCTTATACTGTATTTCCCCATCTAGTCCCAGCTTCATTCGCTACGTTCTCTTCTTTCTTCTGGGTCAAGTAGTACGTGCAAGAGTACACATTTGTACTACAAGGTCCGGCTCAGGAGAGACCTATTCAGATCCGCAACAAGTAGTCGATATTAAATGCCGTTATTGAGCGATGCACACACACACACACACACACACACCGCCTCGTCCGCGTCCTCTTTTCACCGGGAAGTGCTCAAGTTTCTCTCATTCATCTCGACCTTGCAGTCAGCATGTGTCTCCATTCAAAGGGCGCGGAAGATTATATGGCAGTTCAGTGATTTTGTCAAAAGGATGGCCCCGGTGATGATTTATCAGGCACCCTCTATTAATTTTTCAAACATAAATGATGGTCATGAATCATGCTATACGCTGACCGCCCCCCTTCCTGACCAATGTTGACCTTTGCGTACATCTTGAATGGCTAATTTTTGCTAATGCTTCAAAGTTGCCCACGCGCTTCACCTCAGTTAACACGGTGACTTTGATGAGTTTTGACTGTTTGTGCGAGGAAGTTTATACAGACTTGTATAGCAAGAAACTCACCGAGCTACGCACGCTAGATTACAGTGTACAGTTTATGGCGAGCCAGCCGTTACATCTTGCCCTCTTTCACGGCTGTAATTTTGTCTATATGACGCTGATGATTGGATCTCAAAGCTGTCCTTGACCTTTTCGGCGCGAAAACCATGTCATTCGTCTTTAACGAGCATCATAATACCGGTGGTTTTGAGAGAAATAGATGAAAACTTGAGGACTGTGCAGGGGTCAACAGCTTCTCAAAACGGTTGTTTGTGCAAGACTAACTCGTGATAGAATCTGTTAACAAGGTTATGACAGGAGGCGGCGGCCGTATTTCACACCATTTCATCTGTCATGTAAGGATATCAGAAGTTTAATGGCGACCGCTCTCAGCCGGTGACGTTTAACCAGCTTCCATTATTAGAGCGGTTTCACCCTCTGATTTATCTCTTCATTTTGACCATTGGATTTTTTTTTTTTTTTTCTCCTCGCCTCACCAATTTCTCCCGCAGGGGATCGAAAAGTGGTGAATCTCGAGTCGTGATCTTGTCAGGTGTTGTGAAAATCCACTCGGCCCAGCAATTCATCAGTATCCACATTCTGCGCACACATCCCTTCATCTATCTCTCCGGTACCGTAAAAATCAATTGATTTGTCCTGCAAAGTGCCAGGCTTCTTCTTTTTTTTTTTTTTTTTTTATTACGGTTTCTTATGATTTCCATTGAACAGGCTGCTGGAAGCGGCTGAACTCTGTTACAATATTTCCTGCTGCCGGTGTCAAAATGGTCACGATACATTTGTCAGAACGGTCATAGATCCTAGATTGTTTATTTGCTTAATAATAAAAAAGGGGCTGGGCCTCCTCTGTATATGCTGGTATGTCTTGGCCTGTTTACATAATTTGTTTTGTTAGTTTTTTCAAACTTAATAGTTTTTTTCACAGTGACAACAAAATTACTTAGTGTACTAAGTAAGTACTATGAGAACTATTAAAGACTAAAAGGCAAAAAGATATTTACATAATGTCAAAAAGAGTAGAAATCTATCCTTTAAGTAATAGGTTGCACTTGCATGGGTAGAAAATCCATAAAATGTCTGGCCCCTTGGTATTGCAGTCTACAGTGAAATAGTGTCAAATGAAATAAGTACATTATATATTGCATATGAGTGGCGATATATGGACGTAGTCACCGTGACGTCACCCATTGGTTTGTGGATTGCCGTTTTGAAGCTTTGACCGTCGCCATCTTGTTTTTTTCAAACCAGATGTGACACGAGAGGGTGGAGCTAAGTATAACCAAATGCTGAACGAGACATTTTTAGGCGACCAAAATGTTACAATTCACTTTCATGAACTTAAAACACACTGTGGAAGAGTTCGAAGACAAAAACACGGACAACTCCGAGCCACGCCCTAAAGCATCCCCTGTGTTATGGTCTATTTGACTCTAAATGGTACCATAATTTACTAAATGAACATCATGCTGTATTGACGAAGACTTTAAACTAGCGATTGAGACCATAAACTCATGTTTACAATGTTTACTGAGGTAATAAATCAAGTGAGAAGTAGGCTCATTTTCTCATAGACTTCTATACAATCAGACTTCTTTTTGAAACCAGAGGAGTCGCCCCCTGCTGGCTGTTAGAAAGAATGAAAGTTTAAGACACTTCCGCATTGGCTTCACTTCTCAGAACCAGACGTTGCCAACTGGGAAAAATATTTGGTAGTGTACTGTGTTTTTTTCCCCCTTTAAAACAGCTGCCTGCTGCTGGCAGAACACAACGTGGACGAGAGGCTGAACAAAAACACTAAATTTGCAGCCGTGAAACCAAAACGAGCTGAAAGATGCTGAAAATCTTCATAAAGCTGAGGGGAACTGGAGAGTCGGGTGAAATTCTTTGTAGGTTTGTCCCTGTGAATGACACCTTTCACATGATACATAGTCATTTGACCCAATGTTCACATAGAAACACTGATTAGTGGAGGTTAATGAGCAGGTGTAAGCCCACACAAAGGCTCGTCATGTGGGTTGACGCACATCAACTCTCCAGAAAAGCAGCAATTTTTTTTCGCATTCACTCCCCAAACTATCACATCCTAGTTACTGTGATTCCGCTGTCTGTTTGTGTCTGGTCTCAACCCGTGGGAGTCAATCGGCGCGCGAAATGTCGGCGCGTGTCGCACTTTAGAGAAACCAAAACTTTCATTCGATTGTGTTGCGTTCAAAGGAATAATTCAACGCTGAGCCAAAGTTAGAGTAATTACACTATTCTTTGGACACTTCTACAGCTTATTTGATTTAACTGGCACACAGTAGTAACAAGAGCAACAAACAATATCAGTAAAAGAATAGTGAAAAAAAGGATTAACATATGCCTTAAGGTTCTTTCTTTTTATGATAATTACCACTGAGAAGCATGAAAGCGTGTTTACAGCGGCGCAGCTCATTAAAAAGCTGCACAGAGTTACCCATCATCTAACTCCGGCGTCATTGTCTAGTTCCTCAAATAGAATGGTCACCTTGCAATTAGGCTTCGGTGACACAGTGATCTAAATGCCGTCTAAAGAGAGGCCCACTGTCTCGGGCTTGTCTCAGTCGATGCTTATTCTCAGCCGAGGACAATTACTGAAATACTGACTCATTAGTTTCCTTCACATCCTTTTCAACAAAGTGTAATCTATCTCCCTTGTAACCACATCCTGTCTGGGGTGTTTTCAATTACTCACTGTGTCCCATTCTCTGCTTTACCATCTCAGCGAAAAAATCTCCCCGTCCCTTTTAACCGTCCGCAGACAGCCTACAGTAGCCGCCCGTCTGTATACATTACGCCTGTTTTAGACCATTTCTCAATCCGCGGAGGAACTCTCGTTGTCAAAGTAAAACAATGTTTGTTATTCATGTTGTCTGAACCGTGTCAATACGACGGATAAACAGCACGCCTCGCCTGGCCGAGCACACCGTATATTACAAATTATGTGGAATATTTGAAGATCATTGGTTTTCCGGGAAGAAAAAAGCTATATTTCTGTGGACAATATTTTCCCATTTTCCGTAACCTTGGTTATTTCCCCTTCCCCTTCAGTCATGCGTTTTCACAGGATTGCCAGTGTCATTATCTGCCCGACAGCAAAGTCCCTTGTATTTTTGACTAAATGTATGTATTTGTGATTGTGGAGCTGCGGGGGTGCGGTGATATCTGCCACTCTCAGCAGCGCTCGGGGGCTTTTTTGTGTGGCGCTTCAGAAAGGTGTTGTGTCCCCGAGACTCTACACCTTACCAAGCAAGACGGATTCCCAGCCAGCCTGCCTCCCGATAAGCCGCTGTGAAATCCCAGAGAGGAGAGGGGGGGAGGGGGGGGGATTCGATTAATATAATCAACAAGGAGGTTGAGAATATCTCCATATTTTCTGGCGTGGTTCTCGACATTGTGATAGAGGAGGGCCATTCTCCGAAAAAACAAACAAAAAAAAACGCGTCTTGTCGAGTTAAAGGAGTTCGTGTGGCAAATTGCACTTCGTTTGTGTCTGCTGCTCCGCTAATACAGTCTTCTCAGTTATCCCCATTGCCCTTTTTACCTTTTGCCAACTGTGTGTTTCGTGCAACACAGTTGCTGAACACTTGTTGGAGGAGTCAGGCTGCCAAAACGTCTCATTATCACGTTCAGTGTCGACTTTGACGGCTTCCGATCCCCGAGATGTATCCCTCCCAAAACTGCCACTTCAAAAGCGCTGGAGGGATCCAAAATTTGTCCGGCAGACTTTTAAAGTGTTCTACGTATAATAATAATAATATTAAGCCCCTGCTATAGCTGCTATAGGAAAACAACAGGCACGACTCCAAGGTAAATATCCCCTCCTTTAACCAATCTCATTTAAGTGCTCCGGTGTGCTTCGAGAGTAGCTGAAAGACAGCTGCGAAATTCCGGACTTAAAGTGGGATAAAAAACGAGACAAATCAATAATACACATTAGCATTTCCCCACAAAGTGCAGCGACTGTAGGTAGAGGGATCCCTGAAATAGATTAACAACGCCGGCAACATTTAAATTATGGTAGGAATTCATCACGCCAAGGGGGGAGTGGAAGATGCGCATTAAGGCGCTACATAATGACTGGAGCTGCCATAAGTCCCTAAATATATTCTATTCAGGTGTAAATTAGTGTGAAATATCTCAGTGTTATTACATGCACCGCTGATTGACGTATTCAGCGCAACAATGCATTGTGAAAGACAGGTTTGGCAGCGTGAGGTGCTGCGACTGAAGACAAATAGGTGATGTTTTGAGTGTTTGTGGGTTTGTGTGTGTATAGGTATACTCTATATGAAGAGTGAGATGGTAAAAACTTTTCCAGCCCCAGTCTGTCTTGTTTTTGTCTCTTAATCATGGCGTTTTCCCAAATGAAATTGGAGGCCTAAGGTTGAGGAATACACTGTTTGTTAAGATGTTTCTATGTCATAATAAAATATCTCTGAAATTGATGCGCCTGTTGCAACAGCTACGCTTTCATGTTAACTTATGCAGCGGACTACAACAACTGCGTGCGGGCTCGCGTCTCGCTGTGTCTCACAGGCTTAACCGCGACCTGAAGCATGGATTTAGGTTTGCAGTCTATTTTTTTTTCTCGATAATACATGCGTAAACGCGAGGTTGATGGCCAATAAACACTATACTTTACTAGAATTAACTATATATTTTAGGGTTTCATCATTATTTTATCCATTTATCTATCTATCTAACTTGTATCATATTATTAAGGCATTAACGCAAATTTATTTTAACGCCACTTACTTCTTTAACGCAATCCATCTTTTTGTAGCCGACTCAGTTTTAAAGCTAGAGTGAAGATACTGGCATCATGTGAAACTAGAAAACCTAATGAATCCATTGGTACCAACCATGTCATACTAGTTTGGGAATACTACTACTACATACTAGGGAAGGAGGTTAAATAACACTCCAAACTTGCACTAAATTTTGGCGAGGAAAATCTTTTTCAAAGAGGTCCCTTGACCTCTGACCTCAAGATATGTGAATGAAAACGGGTTCTATGGGTACCCACGAGTCTCCCCTTTACAGACATGCCCACTTTATGATAATCACATGCAGTTTTCGGGCAAGTCATAGTCAAGTCAGCACACTGACACACTGACAGCTGTTGTTGCCTGTTGGGCTGCAGTTTGCAATGTTATGATTTGAGCATATTTTTATGCTAAATGCAGTACCTGTGAGGGTTTCTGGACAATATTTGACACTGTTTTGTGTTGTTATCTGATTTCTAATAATAAATATATACATTTGCATAAAGTAAGCATATTTGCCCACTCCCATGTTGATAAGAGTATTCAAAATTCTTGAGAAATCTCCCTTTAGGGTACATATTGAACAGATAAAAATGTAATGAAATTAATATTTAGATTTTTGTGTAATGTAGAGAAATTAAGTTTGATTCGAGGACTTTCAAATGACTGTTTTTCCCTTTGTCGATGACTTTCTTATGAGTTTACCTTCTTTCACTTCTCCTTCTGTCTATATGCGTGAGGTTATTTCACCCGCAGGAAGAAGGTGCACACGTATCATCACTTTCCATCCTCCTGCTTATGCTTGTCAAGCTGAACAGGGAATAGAAATGTTCTTACTTAACTGTTTTATATTTATAAAATTAAGATCACATGTACCTGTAAGAAAATGTGACAGATAAGAACAATGCACTGCGGAGGTTGTAGGTGTCTTTTCACAAATGAATTGTTAAAACTTCCCTCAGTTTTTTTTCACACCAATTAACTTTTACTTCAACGTCTCCTTCTGGATAACAGCTGGTAGTGTCGAGTGTCACATACTGTAACGAAGATGTTATACGCCTTTTCTAAATTTAGACTTTATTGAAATAGACAGAGGGAGAAGTGAAAGTGGATAAACTCATAAGACTCATAATATTATGGTTCAGAAATGTATTGTACATTCAAGTTTTCTCTCCCTCTGTATAATTTACAATGATGTTTTTAGACCATTAACCTGAGGACACAATATTTTTTGCCAAAATGTCCACACTGGGTTTTATTTTTTCACATCTCCAGCTGCAGTCTTGACAGTGAGAACTTCCCACCAGCACAGACCAAAGTCCGCACTCTTGTTCTCAGGTCGTGTCCACACTAATGCAGATATTTTAAAAAAGGGTCTGTCTAAAGGGTCTGTCTTTCTAAAAGTTTGCCATCCTCACTGAAATATCAAATAGCGGCGAAATCCCTTCGTATTATTCATTGGTTTGTTTGAAAGTTACAAAAATATTTGCTAACCAAGCGAATTATTAGCCAGCCTGTGTTACCATTCTCAAAAAAACCCCTCCTCATTCACATAACAGAAGATCTGGAAGACCAGATTGGTTGAAAAGATGATTTAATATTGCGTACGTGGCCTCAGAATCCGACCATGATCATGACTTGGCCTACTGAGCGTCTACAGTGAAGAACAGTCAGCTCTAACTGAGATATCACCTCCGATACTCATGGACGGATTACTGAACGGGCCTACTGGGCACAGGCCCGGGGGGTCCAACAGGTTAGGGGGGCCCTGGGCCTGAGCATGAGTTTGAAGTTACTGCTAACATTTATTTTTGGGAAGTCAGAGACACAAAACTACCACAGAATGGAACGACCGACAAAAAGATGCAAAATGACAACAAAGAAATGCAAAACAACCAAAAAGAGACATAAAACAATTACAAAGAAATGCAAAAAAAAAAAAAAAAAAAAAAAAAAAAAGACACAAAATAATCACAGAGAAACAAAACGACTACAAAGAGATCAAAACAACCAAAGAGACAAAAAAAACAACCACAAGGAGAAACAAAACAACTACAAGGAGATGCAAAACAACCAAAAAGAGACACAAAACATCCAAAAAGAGACAAAATAACCAAAAAGAGACACATAACAACCACAAAGAGACACAAACCGACTATAAAGAGACACAAAACAACCAAAAAGAGACACAAAACGACTATAAAGAGCCGCAAAACAACCAAAAAGAGATGCAAAATGACCAAAAAGTTTCCTCTCTTTGAATCTGTGGCTCTTGTTCTTACTGTACAGTATGTAGGAGGGGTCGGGGCTCTTTACACGTCTGTGCCCAGGGGCCCATTGTCTCATAATCCGTCCATGCTGATACCCGTAATTATAGCGGAGGCTACAGTATGTGCCAAAGGAAAGATGGAAAGAGACAGGGTAGCAGAAGGAAGAAAGATGGATGACAACAGAGGGAGGGATCTTTTCTCAAACAGATGTTTTCACAGAAGCGGTGTGCAGATGATGAGACTTCTGCAGAGCTCTCTAGGAAACTTCCAGTGATCGCCCCAGACACAAAGAGGTCAACTGCAGCCTGAAGCGGTGCGCTTTTTACTTGCTGCAATACGCACAAATGCTGTTGATAGCCTCTCTTCTCCAGCTTAAGTGGTTCATGTACAGTAAAGAGGATAAAATGAAAAAAAAAAAAAAAAAAACACACCTACTGAAGTTACTGCATCAGTTGCCCTGCTTTTATTCTCTAGCTGCTGTGATCTATGCGGGACAATATTTCAGACACCACGGAATATGACTGCCATAAATAAAACAGTATTAATCATCCCAACTCCCATTTGAGGCCCTTCTCACATTTATCAGGCTTTTAATATTAACATAGATTAAGGGCATGTCTCACACCTTCAGTCACTGTACGTAATCTTGCTCCAGATAAGAGCTCTGCAAAGAGGTTTCCGTTGCACCTGGGATGCGGAACATAACATCCGAGACCGAATCAATGCAAACACAATCCCAGCTATGAGAGAGACCAATGTATAAAGTAAGCCAAAGCTAACGAAGGCTAAAAGAATGTGGGTGAATTACATAGTAATAAAAGTGTTTACAGCCTCAGTTCTTGATATTTTACATAAAATATTAAGTTAAGTTAACTTCTTTAGACCAGATGTTCTCAACCATTTTACAGTCAAGGACCCTTTACAAGATAGACAATATACCGGGGACCCCCCTCATGTGTGTCCCTTCGAATAATTTGATGTAGTAATTTCATGTATTAAACATATTTGCAGATATTTGCATAGTTATAGATTTATTAGATTAGAACATAATCTATGAACTATTGTACTGTAGATTTAAAAATTTAAATATTATTTATTGTATGTAATGTAAAAAAATATATATAAATTATATCATGATAATTTAAATGTATTAATTTAAATTAATGATAATTTGTACATTATTGAATACTGTATTATGTAAGAAGTAAATATGCAATCAGAAAATATATTTATTATCAGGGCCCATTTTAGAAATACATTCCCCCCAGAAAATACAGAAATAAGTCCCAAAATGACCGAATTACGTGTTCAGTTATATTGTCTGTAAATTCAATTTAACAATATGAAGGTCTCTGTCCTATAGTATGAAAAACATGTAATCCATAATCTATGAAAAGACATTCTGACTTGTGGGCTCGTGACAATGAAATGTTCTGATAATTCAATTGAAGTAGGACTATGTTCTCAAACCGTAAAAGGGACACTCCAAAAACACTGAATCCTACATTTCCCAAAATGCAAGTGGATAGCATCTTTCATTCGACTGTTTTCACAAGCTGAGTAGTACTCCTTGTGATGAGCAAACTGTTCTTCATGTGACAAACTGGTGGAGCACCCCTTTAATCCTACCTATCCAATTTACCTACTCTTTTTTTTTTCATTTTATTGGTTTTCACTGGACTAAATAAAATTCAGGTTGAATTATTTATTGATTTGTTAGCCAAGAAGTAGTCAAAATTCAATATACTGAGTCTCAAATAGCCAATAAAATAGTCACATAGAATATAAACTCCCCGCAGGTCTTTAAAAACCCCAACTTCCCAGAAAAGAAAAATACAGATGATATGACCTCAGTGTCCTCACTGATAGCTACAGCCATGTAGTTAAAGTAATAATCCTAATCATGCTTTAGCCAAAAAATAATTTCATCCCATTTATAAGCTCCTTGCTTGTATTTACTGTGTTCTATCATCATGGAGTCATGTCACGTTTTCTGATTAAAAGTATCACTCTTTTCTTCTGATTCTATTTCTCCATCCAATACACCTTTTCTTGTTTCCCCCCCTTCTTCTCCAGACTGGAACAAGTTGTCCAATCACACACCTATTCCAGTCACTGCTCCAGGCCGGTATAACCTCTTAAAAGCGAGGGAGGGGTGCACCTTCGCACCGGAGCTTAACACTGGGTTCTGATAAAGCTAAAGTGGCTCCGTTTTAGATGGAGTCTACATGATAATGAGCAGCAGTGAGGATGTGTTTATGTGTGAATGTCTGTGACTGCCATTGTGCGTCTGACAATAGTCCTTGATTAAGGTGACTCAGCCACAATGGGAGACTCAAATTTAAAAAAAAAGGATGGAAATGTAGCACATACAGTACGTGCAGGCACACGTGTGCACTCCCATAATGTCCTTGCTGCTCACTAACAATCTGACACACTCTTGGAAGATGCAGTGCGGATATTATTGATAGCATATGTAATATATGTTACTGTTAAATGCAATAATGTACTGTACTACTATTGCTAATAATAATAATAATGATGATACTGATAATAATGTACTATAGTTTTATGCTGACACACAGAGCCTATGCGTACGCCCTCTGATGACGAAATTTACACCACGCGGACCCTAGCGGACGTGGAAAGTATAACTTTGGCTTGAGGCTGTACACGGAACAGCTTTGCTTTTAGCTAAGTGCTAACAATAGCATGCTAACATGCTCATAGTGACAATGCTGATGTTTGGCAGCAATAATGTTTAGCATGCTCAACATCTTATTTTAGCGTGTTAGCATGCAAACATTTGCAAACATTTCTAGGATTCATCCACTGGGGAACATAAATATCTGTACCAAAGTTCATGGCAATCTATCCAATAGTCGTTGCATTTCAGTAACAACCGCAAATGTCAATGTTGTGGTGGCGCTAGAGAAAAATTCAGGGGATCGCCAAAGTCATCAGTCACCAATTCATCCTCTTGGGACCATGAATGTCATTGAAAGCAATTTTGTGGCAATCAATCCAATAGTTTTTGAGACATTTATCTGAAAAACCACAAATGTGCACCTAATGGTGGCACTAGAGGAAAAGTCATTGGATCTAATTAGAATAGACTATCTGGGAACCATGAAAGTCTGTAAAAAAAATTGGTGCCAATCCATCAGGTAGATGTTGAGATATTTCAAGTGAAAACTCAAGAAAAGTCAGGGGATCACCAACATTTCTAGGATTTATTCTCTGGGGAACATAAATATCTACGAAAGTTCATGGCAATCTATTTATTAGTTGTTAAGATATTTCAGTCGTAATGGTGGTGTGACCGTCATTGTTAACCGCCGCTAACGTGGCTAGAGATGTACAATGTTTACATTGGTAATTCATGCTATGTAAAGCAACTTTCAAATTCCAAATTCATACAAAGTTGTGTGCACTTCGCCTCATAAACGATAACCAAACTCTACATTAATAACTGTATTTACCGCCTCTCAGGTGGATCAAACTGAGTTTGCACTGTTCATAAAAAGTAGATGACTCATCAGCCAATAACTATTATGACAAGAGAGGCTATTAATTTTCCCAAACCACCAATGCACTCTCCCTCGTCTATCTCTTTCTGTTAACACCTGCTTTATTTGTTGCAAAGCACAAAAACAAACAAATCACACTCACTCAACACGTATTCATTTCTGTTTTCAGCTTGACAAGGTGGCTTTTAAGCGCCAAACAACATCAACCAAAAATGAAAGAAAGGAAAAAAAAAAAGCACTGATAAAAGCTAAATTTCCCTCAAGTTTTAATTATTCCCCCCCTCGCCTTTCTCTGTTTTCTGTGTAGCCGTTTCTCTCAGACACGCACACACTCTCCAAAAAATTGTTTTCTGATGGAAATGAGATGAAAAAGCTATTATCTTGAATTATAAGAACGGGCTTGTTTTGCTTATCTCTACTTCTGCTGAAGACTTTTTGACTGAGGTGAAGACGTGTCAAAGCAAAATGACCTTCCACTCTATTGCCTCTACAAGATTACAGATACAACTATATAAATAAAGAGAGAATAATAACAAAACATCTTTTTGGCTGTAACAATAACGCAATAATTAGTATATTGCAAATTACAATATTACATATTTCTTGTAACATGTATAAATCAATATGAAAGGCGGTTTGTAACCCTGTACATTCAGTCCAAAAAAGGTTTGTAAAAGCAAATAACATACTCTTTATGAATCAATAGCAGCAGTCCAATTGTTCAAGGCATCTGTAGTGAGGTTTTTGTCACACCTCTGCTCCCTTCAGGCTCTACACTTCCTTCACAGTGGCCTTTGCACAACAAGCGCTCTGTGCCTTCCCTCTGGCTTATGGGGAATTCTCCTAAAGGTCACATTAGGATGGCAAGCCAAACAGAGAGGAAGAGGATAATCCCTCTCCAGCAATTCAAACTTACTCTCTTGACACGTAAAGCCGCGTCAAAGCCGCGTAATTACACGAGGCACACATAAAAACAACCTCACGCCTGCCCATTGACGGAGCCCGAGAAGTGACAAAATGTAGTAAATATACTGTTTTGGTTCACCCTCACCACTCTCGTAGTGTCGTTTAAGCTCCTAAAAAAAAAGACTGTACGCTACCCGTACAGCACCAAACAGCAGACAGGCAAAGTTAGCGACTAACTGATTAACACAAAGGAGCATTTAGCAGCTAAAGAGCCAGATATTTCCCTCAGGGGTCGGTGGAGACCAAAAACAGAGCTAAAAGAGAGTGAATGTTGGACTTACATGTATGTTTGCTAGGTGGCCAAAACATGACTCCAAATTAAGTGAGACTTGGAACACACAAAGACCATTCTGTTGGCGAAAAATAGAGCACCCTTGAGAAGGGGGTCCTTCTTGATGCATAGAGACGCACTGTTCATGTTGCTGGATGTATAAATATGCAACTGTTCGCTAACTAGTTTGCCATATTAACTTAAAATGTGATGATGTGTCAAAGCTGTTTCCACTTGTTCCTGCTGCCCCCAAATGGCTAAATAAAATCTGTGCAGGTTCAAAAATATATAAATTAAATATGAAATATATTATTGATAGGGCTGTCAAGGTTTACGCAATAGTAACGCGTTAACACAAATTCATTTTAACGCCATTAATTTCTTTAACGCATTATCGATCTTCCGGGGGTTGTAGCGGAGTCAGTTTTGAAGCTAGAGTGAAGATACTGGTATCATATGAAACGAGAAAACCTAATGAATCCATTGGTACCAACAATGTCATACTAGCTTGTTGCAAAGAAGGCTAAATAATGCTCCAAACTTATACTAAATTTTGGGAAACTTATCATGGCCATTTTCAAAGTGGTCCCTTGACCTTTGACCTTTAGATATGTGAATGAAAATGGGTTCTATGGGTACCCACGAGTCTCCCCTTTACAGACATGCCCACTTTATGATAATCACATGCAGTTTGGGGCAAGTCAAGTCAGCACACTGACACACTTGAGCTTGAGTTTGCCATGTTATGATTTGAGCATATTTTTCTATTCTAAATGCAGTACCTGTGAGGGTTTCTGGACAATATTTGTCAGTTTTGTGTTGTTAATTGATTTCCAATAATAAATATATACATACATTTGCATAAAGCAAGCATATTTGCCCACTCCCATGTTGATAAGAGTATTAAATACTTGACAAATCTCCCTTTAAGATTCATTTTGAACAGATACAAAATGTGCGATTCATTTGCGATTTACATTTAATCCTAAATTAATACTTTAATCGAGTGACAGCCCTATTATCAATCTATATGCTGCATCTTTCACATTTTGTAGATGTGTGTGATTTAATGTCCCTTTCCTCGTACTGTCAAACGAACTATACAACACTTCTAAGTATAGAGTAACCTTTAACTACATTTTGTCAGTTTTCGGGACTCCATACATATGTATAAATCCAGCAAAATTTGTATTACTGTCGATTCCCTGCATCTTTACATTTTTGTGAGAGCTTTTGGTACTAAAAAAGCCACACACAGACACACAACACAGCCCAAAGTGATAATGATATAACCTCAGAATACCCAACTTTAACTAACTGCAGTTACTGTAGGGAGTCTTCCCGGGAAATGTAAGATATGCAATGTGTTAAGTGAGACTTGGAACACAAAGACCTTTTCTGCTGGCGAAAAATAGAGCACCCTTGAGACGGGGGGGTCCTTGATGCATAGAGACGCACTGATCGGCTCCGGGGTCCCAAAGGCTCACTTTTAAGTCCTTATTCTCGCTGTAGCTATGGCTCCGTGCCTGAAGTTACTTGGAAATGTCAGAAGAGACCTATTAGCTTATGATAATGGCTGCCACTATACAGTATGTCACTTCATACCCTTATTCCTGTACCGGGTGCTAATGAGATATCTTGGGAGTGAAGCACCTCTTGATCTTCAGGTGAGGAAAATCACACAGTTGCCACAGGTGTTAATTCAATGCGCCGAGATTGTGCATCAAACAAAGCCTTTTTAAAAAAAAAAAAAGAAAGTGTAACCGCTACATGATTGTTCAAATTAGCTGATTTATTTCCACACGACTGACTCGAAACCTCCGACACCCGTCACTTGTTTGAAGATGATTTATTTCAGCCTCGGCGTGGCCTTCGATGCCATAAAACATACTGTAGATGCTTGGCGATATCCTCCGCCAGCCCAAAACGAAGATTAAACCCAAGGTGTAATTTCTCACTGTCATTCCGGCGTATTGTTTCATTTTCGCTGAGAGGCCGCGGACAGTAAAAAAAAAAGTGTGGCGAGTTCACAGACGTGGCTCTCGTAATTGCTGGCAAGAGTGGCAGAGTGATTTCTGTTGCCACTAAACCCTCCTGCGAGATTCACAGCTTGGGCCTTGGGACCACCGCCAAACTAGTTTAAGGTCACCTTGCTGAACAAGCTGGCAGGAAGCGGAAAGCTCCTGTACAGCTGCTCATCCAACATGCTTCTCTCGCCGACATTCGGCTCGAAAGGAAAGGAGGGGTTGCTTGGCAATCATCCGTCTCGCGACGCCACCCCGCTCGTCGGCTGGATCAACCGCACTCCCACGCCTTCGCCGAAGCCGTTTTCATTTCTCACCTTCCCAGAGTGTGCAGCTGCGGCCTACTCGTTCTGCCCCTTCTCTGAACCTTACAAACCATTTCCCCCATCGCTGTTATGTCAAGCCCGTGCTCCACCTAACACGGTCCCGCTGACCTCGAGCTCGTGTCCTCTTCAGTCCTGGCCTTGGAAGCCGGTTCCCCGCCGCAGGGTTTGCAAGTTTAATTAACCCCGAACCGGGAGCGGGCCAGTTTCGACAGCTTTCTAGCATCTGGGCTGCCCGCGAGTGGCGGAGCAATAACGCGACGTCCGTAGCCACACACCTGTCTGTCTTTGCTCGGCAGCATAGAGAGGACGAAAAGTTAAGGGTAAGAGCTTATCGCTAGATGTCTCTCTATGTCACAACGTTCAAATCGGAGATTTTGGGAGGGTTATTTATGGCTCTTCGTGGGGTCCAGAGATTAAGTATTGCACATAGACGGCTTAACACCCGGCTTTAGCTTGAACAAACCTTCCAACTCCTACTACTAGTAGTATTTCTTCCACTACTTTGTGACGTTGCCTAACAGTTCAGGGGGCTGATGTCTCAGGGAATGTAATAGATTTATTTATTTTTTACAGATTTTTGGATGGTTTTGAGGGCTGGACTCTCTCTGGAAAAAGGAAAATAAAGTTTGTTATAATGAATATTATACTGTAGGGAAGGAACCAGGATCAATTTATAGTGTAATAACGTGATGTACCTACTGTATATTTACTAACTCACAAAAGTGGATTTAGTGTTAAGTTGCACTATAATCGAGTAAAGAAGGGTTCAAATAGATGTTTAGTCCCTTGTGTTGTGGGTCAAGAATCCTGGATCTTACATTTCCTGTAATGCAACCTATACTTTTTTAACCCAACCATGCTTGGTACCAGTGGGCAACCTCCGGGTCTGAAAAGTGAAGCCAATGCAGAAGTGCCTTAAACTTGCATTCTTTCTAATAGCCAGCAGGTGGCGACTCCTCTGGTTACAAAAAGAAGTCTGATTGTACAGAAGTCTATGAGAAAATGACCCTACTTCTCACTAGATTTATTACCTCAGTAAACATTGTAAACATGAGTTTATGGTCTCAATCGCTAGTTTCAAGTCTTCTTCAATACAGCATGATGTTCATTTAGTTAATTATAGTCCCATTTAGAGTCAAATAGACCATAAAGCAGGGTATGCTTTAGGGCGTGGCTACCTTGTGATTGACAGGTCGCTACCACGGCGTTGTCCGGTCTGGGAGTTGTCCGTGTTTTCATCTTACAATTTTAACCCTTTCACAGTGTGTTTTCAATTCATGAAAGTTAATTATAACCTTTTTGTCCGCCTAAAAGTGTCTTATTCAGCGTTCGGTTGTGCACAGCTCCACCCCTGCAGAGCCACAGAAGACATTATAAAACTGTTTTCACAGGCTAAGTAGCACTTACAATGATGAGTAAACTAACCTTTATGAGTAAAATTCATGGAGGGCCCCTTTATTAGCATAAATTGTTGTTCAATGAATCATTTTCAAGAACTGCCGCTACGTGTGACATGATTTGAACTGCCCACCTGGTTAAGTTTGAGAACAGGTGGGTTGGACAGACGCACGGAACAAAGCAATCTTTCACTCCTTAAATCCCTCCAAACTTTTAAAACTAGCGCAGCATTTAATTTAAGTGAATACATTTCAAAACATCATCAAATAGCCCAGACTCTCTTGGGCAAACCAGCTGCACTCTCTAAAGTTCAGCAGTTAAATGAACAGATAAGCGAGTGCTCTTCTTTTTCTTTTTTTTTTTTCCTTCTTCCTTCCAAGGATTTATCAAATGGGCCTTCATTTGCATGCATGAGGGTTGAAAGGAAAACATATTGAAGGAAAATACAAACCCGATCTCTCTTCGCAGATATGGGTCAGCTATATTTCAGACATCAATAAGATTTTCTTATTTCAGGACATGTGCAAGGGCAAGCCTTCTGGGGGGTGTGGGGGGGGAAGTCGGCGGCGGAATTGCAGACGTTCGCTTGTATCGGCCGTTTTGCAGCCCAGATACTGTATTCAACTCACAGCTGAGGACGGGAGTGAAGCTAATCACCGGCAGACATACCCAATTCAAAGCTGACTTTGGAGGGAAAATGTAATTAACATAATAACGAATGAAATGGAGCGAGGAGAGGGAAAAGGATTGTTTTCACCTGCCGGTTGGAGAAGCGGGGCGATCGTGTCAAGACGACGGAGAGAGAGAGAGAGAGAGAATTAGCCTTGTTTAACTGTGGAAGGTCAAAGGTCATACAGTTCTACACTGGTTAAAAAAACGGAGAAGTTGATCTTTTTTATTTCACTAATGAATGCCGACTAATGTCTATAAAGATGTGATAGCAGTGGTGTTGGAGTATGTGACACCATTGGTCAGATCTAAAATTATTTTTGAAGATTTTTTTTTTTTTTTCACATATCACATTATTAATAATGTCATTTACTCAAGTACTGTACTTAAGTACAATTTTGAAGTGCTTTTGCTTTACTGGAGTATCTCCACATTATGCTACTTTATACTTCAGTACAATTCAGAGAGAAATATTATACTTTTTACTTTACTATATTTATTTAATACCTTCAGTTACTTTGCAGATTCAGATTACTAATAAAAAATGTATTTAACAAATAAATTATGATGTATTATTTTGACTTTATTGCTCCCTTGGTGATCACAAGCCACCAAGCATTATATAAAATAATGAAAAATAAGCTCCACTTTTACCAGCTGCAACATTAAAGTGATGTACACATTAAAGAGGAACTACTGTGCTCATTTTCAGGTGCATACTTGTATTTAGGGTGTCTACTAGAACATGTTTATATGCTTTAATGTTAAAAAAAAAAAACCCTGCAAAGCCCACTCTGCTCTGATTGGTCGGCTGGCCCACTCTGATACGATTGGTCAACCGAACCGAACCCTTCGGACTCCGCTCCAGCTCCGCTCTAACTAGGTTTCTTTGAGGGTGTGCCAAACTAGCCGCTAGGTAGGTATGATGCAAATGTGTTACTTGGTGACATCACCATGTTACGGAGGAAAAGGCGGGACTTCCACCAAGGCGTTTCAGGCAGTTCAGGAGCAGTGTTTCTCCCTTTGGCGTGGACTTTGGGCTTTATAACTTTGCAGACCTTTTACATGTACAAAAAAACTTTATAACACACTAAAGGAAAGGGGAAAAAGCACAAAAGCATAATAGTTCCTCTTTAATGCATCGCTAATTATAATACAATAATAGGAGACATGTTATTACTACATCACTACATTATTGAAATGGATGAGTAGTGAGTACTTTTACTCTTACTTTAAATATATTTTGATCCTAAAACTTTTGGACTTCTACTTAAACACACTTTACTTCTAGCAGAGTATTTCTACACTGCGGTATTGTTATTTTTCTGAATACTTCTTGCACTACTGCCCATTATACAACTAAACTGATGGAAACAGAAGACGAATTTGTTGGCTTTCATATTAGTCCTCCCCCCTCTTTGCCCTCTCATCCCAAACTCGGTTGACAGGTGGAATCTCATTTGCGAGAGCTTTGCGAAAAAAGTGAAATAGGAAGTGGGGGGGAAAAAAAGCGAAATTCAACAGCCAAGTCAGCACTGCTCTGTGAATACCTGGGCAGTGTGGCACCTTGGAGTTCTTGTCACTGCTGTCACGCATCACTGTCTCATGAAATTGGAAACACAGAGAAATACAAATCTTGACATTGCCGGATATCTGTGTGACATTGGGCACGTTGAACTAACCGTCGCAGTCTGCATATGCAAGCACTTACCGGTGTGCATACCAAACAATGGCTTTTTGTCGAAAGCGCTGCAACTGAGACAAAGAAGAAGCGGCCGTGAATGGGGGAGTTTTTTGTCCTCCTTACAATATTATCTAATAATCCGGATCTGCATCTGCTCCTTCTCATCTGTGACGGTCGAGAGCTTGGCCTATGCATTAATTATAGCCTCTTTGCCAGGTCAGCGCCGGGGCCAGAGGACATGGGGAATTATTCATCGTGTCAGCGGAGCCGCTGGACCCCAGTGGATAAGGAGACCTGTTGATGAGGGCACAGGGCACATATATCTCCTCCCAAAAAACACTCACACTTACACTCATAAAGCCTCTGGCTCCCTCCTATCTTCGCCCTCCTTTTTGCCCTCCTTCCCCTCGAGCTCGCTCTCCTACTTCCTTCACTCCTGGATGTCAAGGAGGGTGTGAGGAAGACAGAGCGTTCCTTTCTCTTTCTCCTCTCTCAGTGGGAAGCCCTCTTAAGACACAGCGGCATCTCGCGATTATTATTCTCTCCCTCCTCCTCCCCAAGGCCTCTTTAGCGGGTAACTTCTACCTTTTTCCTCGAGTAAAGTCGCCTTACTCCCCGGCTCTCATGGAAACGAAAAGAAGTCTCATCCAAGAGAGGGAGAGAAAAGAAACGAATAGGAAAAGAAGGTGGGAAGGAGCCGCCAGATTTCCTCTCAACGACTCCTCGTCGCCACGCAGCTGTCTTAATGAGATCCGTAAGTGTGTTAGCTCTGAGGTTAATTTGCCCCTAACTGCGCCCACACAACACACCACTCTCTGGATTTACATTTGAATAAAAAGAAAATGAGGAAGGGAATTTGCAAGTTTGACCAAAAAAAAAAATAAAAAATCTGCAACTGCTTGGATTCAAGTTGTATATATAGCTAACGTCGAATAGTATCTAATCCCGTGTGTGCCCGGCTGAACAAAAAGATGTGAATCAGACACAAGGGGGCCGCTCGCTCGGCGCAATCAGGGAGTTCAGCTAATGACAGGAGTGCCAGGTGTATCGCCAGGTGTGGTTGATTAGAGGGAATGAAATGCACGGTGAAGGTGACAACTGGCACTGCGCTCCAACTGGGAATTTTCTGATCAAAGTGGAGCAGAGGACAAAAAAACATCTGACTGATGTACAAGCCGACATTGACGAAAACAAAAAAAACTTTGCCCTTGATTGTGTTTTTTCCTCATGCTTTATGTGTCGATTTTATATGACTGAATTTAAAGGCTAAGACTAAGATTAACACTGAAATACGATGGAAATGTTACTGCTGAAAATCATTGCTGGTTAACTCAATAAAATTGGTTATAAATATTCACCATACTGGAATTGGAGTCATAATTGGACCTGATTAAAGGCCTGGTCACACCAGCATTTCATTTTTTATGGAAATCAATTGACTCTAATGGCAGCAAAGCTAATTTTTTTTATATCAATTTCAATTTTGGTGAACTTTGACCAGCAGATTTGCACGCCGTTTTGATAGTCCTGCTGTATGAGGGAACGGAGAAACCAAAACGGAGGAAGCTATTGTAGCCTGCTAGCTGTGTAGCATCATACACTAACCATTTTCTGTCTGAGTATAAACTGCTCCAAAAAAAGAGGAATGTTTTGCAGACAGAAGGCGATGGTACAAATACGTCTTATGCATAAACTGAACTGTTGTACAGTTAGCAACTGGGCTAATGCGCTTGCTACCTGACAGTTAGCAAGCCTGTTAGCTTAGAGAGCATTTTTTCACCCTGTTCCAAGCACCAATAGCCACTATTTTTTTATGATAACATGTATATTGATAATATAAAAACAATGTTTCAGCTCTTTATTTAGTTATCCAAAACTTAAGTGATTGGTTCAACAATGGCTCGAAAAAAACACTGTACACTACAGTACCTGCTCCGCTCCAAACGGCCGACGGAAACAGTCAGAAATCTCCCTCAGGATTTAGTACAACATCAAAAACAGAGCTAAAGGAGAGTGAATATTGGACTTCACCACGTGGCCAGAAACACGACACAAATGCTAATGTTGCTCCATAACTGCTGGTTTCTAAATATTAAGCAACTGTTTGCTAAAAAGTTCACCGTATTAACTTAAATGGTGATGATATGTCAATGTTGTGTTCAACTTGTTTCTGCTGCCACCTAGTGGCCAAAAACTGTTATTGCAATAAAACTCTTCATTGAATGAAATTATGTACAATCCCATGAACAAAATAAAACTTTCGCTGACCCCCGCAAAAAAACATTTCACAGGTTTTTGAGTATCTGTTGGTGTTTCTGAATAAATAATCCATTAATTAAAATAATACTAAACTGGGTGACTCTGACTTTACTTTGGGAATTACCTGTGTTGACTTAGGACTTGATTAGGGACTTCTGTGGGAAAACATGGCTTGCAAAACGGGGATTTTTTTCCCACATCTGAGTCAAACAACTCAAAGTGGGCGAAGAGCTCCAAGGTTAGAGGTGAGAAGTCTAATCCCGCTCCCACTCCACATGGTGCCCTTAATATCTGATCACAGTTGATGGTGAAATCTCTAAAACTGTCGATGAGGACATTCTACTCTAATATCTACAAGTCATTAATACCAATGTCTACGAGGGTTACGTCTGCGTCTGGGTTTTCGTCTGATTTCAGGAAATAATCCGAGAGGTCTGCAGTGATTTTGAAGGCCACGGGCTTTTATCACTTTTTTTTCCTTTGTCATTTCCACTCAGTTTGCCACACATAATGGCCCTCATTCATCAGGATATTGTATGCTCAAATTGGATCTCAAAGTGTTTCTACATTTCCGTCACTGTAAAAGTCAATATTTCTCGATGGCTACCTTGTTCTGGCAATCTCATACAAGCTCGGGAAATATTTACAGTCATTTCAAAGACATAAATTGAAAAAAATATATTGAAATTACATTCGAGAATTTCCTCAGAAGTGTGACAAAACACAAGGACATTATTTGTTCGCACTATTTAAGTTTCAGAATAAATTATGGAAATCTTCTCTTGATTTTCGCATCGAAAAGAATAAATTGTACAGAAACTGCATCAGCATGTTTGCAGGGAAGCTCAGACATTTGAGCCTAAAGAGCTAGAATAGCATTAATGAGCTATGTTCAGTAATTCATGGGCACATTTTGTTTAATATCATACTGACCTTCATTCATAAACAATGGTGGTTGTTTGGAATGGGATTACTGGAAAAAGCAAAGGAATATCTTGGTTCTGTTAATGCTGTGGGTATGATTGGGTGGGGGGGGGCTTTAGGGTGTTTGTATTTTTATAACCAAATACGATTTTCATCGGTGGTAGTTAAGTCAAAGCACCAAGCTTTAGGGGTTGAACATACGAACAGTATGTTAGACCTAATTATCATCACAACCATTACTGAAAGTATCAGTATCATTATGGTCTCCGAGAAGTGTTTTACAAATAAATGCTCACTTGCAAAAAACGATTTCAAAAATGGAGCCTCTAAAATAGTCTGTAGAGGAGCTCAGTAGACCTATTCATCCCATAAAAGTTTTCTTGTTATATTGAACTCCTGGAGAACATTGTGAACAACAAAAACACTAAATTGTAAAGGTTTGATACGTTTGTTAGCCATTAGCTAACATTCGTTAACAGCTGGTAGACTTTTAATTTAGACATTTTCTGGACTTAAAGAGAAAAAATGTGGGAAAAAATTCCATAATAACCTTTCAGCATATTGTAATTCAAGTGTTCTGAGAGAAAACTAGACTTCTGCACATCCTCATGGCTCTGTTTTCCGGCTTTAGAAAATCTAGCCCGTGACGGACGACTTTGACCAATCACAGGTCATTTCAGAGAGAGAGCGTTCCTATTGGCTCTGCTCCGGCCATGTGAGTGGTGCTTGGTATTTCCTCAACTGATCTCAACATGGCTGACGGGTCACAAACTTTCCAATTTTACAGCTAAACAATACACTACAAGATGTTTCTGAAAACATTTGAGGCGAGAAATAGGCATTACAGTAACAGAATATTGATCCATATTTGATCAGCGCTGCCTAGTTTGGCCGTTTGGTCGGAGTTCGCGAGTGATTGACTCGTCATAGCTGGAAGCTGAACGGCAGACTCCAGATCAGCTCTGACTGGTTGTTTTCCTCCGGTCAGTGAAATTCTGCAGATGCCGTTAGGAGCACCGGAGGATACAGAGATACTTGATTTTTTTCAGATTACCTGTCTCATACACTACTGTCAGGATATAGTGTTGTGTTAGTGTATAGTTTTATAAAAATAACATTTTTAATCATATTTGCTCCATTTCTACTCACTGCAGCTTTAAAGGGATAGTTTGGGTGTTTTGTGGTGGGGTTGTATGAGGTACTTATCCATAGTAGGTGTATTATCTAAAGTAGATGAGGGTTGGCGTGGCCAAGGCTTGGAGAAGCAGACATGAGTTACCGACACCGGAGCAAAGCAATACAGTGCTGTGGATGGGGACGGCAGAAAAACGTATTTTAGCCACCTAAAAGAAAGGCTTACCTAAATAAATCAATACCCGTTTAAGCGTACGCTATATTTAGAGTATTTTCACTTAATTTTCCTTCTCCTTTCTGACGAGGAACTGAACTGAAAGTGAAACTTATCTATGCTCTCCCCAAAGCCAGCAGGCTCAGATGACAAAAACAGTAAAGATACGTTTCACTTTCAGTTCAGTTTGCCGTCAGAAAATATTCAAAATATAGCGTACACTTAACCAGATATCAATTTTTTTAGGTGAGCCTTTCTTTTAGATAAGTATTTTTAGAATACATTTTTCCATCTATTCCATCTATTGTAGGTAATTAATACCTCATACAACCCCATTTCAAAACACCCGAAATATCCCTTTAAATTCAGCTCCAGAGGCAGGTCATTTTTATCAACAAAACTTCACTCATTCTTTTCACATACTATATGAAATGCTCTAATATTAACAACAAAATGTGTAGAAAAAAAGGCTTAAAGTCTTAAAATAAAAATATCTAACTGGTCTAAAATAAACTTATTTATGTAAGATCTGAGAGAAAGATCACTCTTTCCTTTCAACCCTTTTACTTTCTTCTCTCATCCATCATTCCTATTGTACGTCTGACTCATCTGGCTCTCAGTCAGCAATGACACTTGAAACAACGATGCACAAAAACCTACAGCAAGAAGAGTATTTTGATAGAATTGAGCAGGTGTACTTGAAGAAATCCTAAAAAGTTTGACATCACTGATACAGAATGCTTTTTTTTTTTTTTTTTTTAAAGAGGACAGATTATGCTTTTATGCTTTTTCTCTTTCCTTTAGTGTGTTATATAGTTTTTCTGTGCCTGTAAAAGTTCTGCAAAGTTACAAAGCCCAAAGTCCACGCCAAAAATCAAAATAATCGCGATTTCACATGATATAAAGTCAACGCTCCGCCCTGTACCTGAATGTTGCATTTTCATATGAACGTTTCAGTAATAAGCGGCCCAGTTTCATTAGCTATTCCTTTCAAATCCTTTCTGCCGTCTTAACCTGATTATGAATCAAACGAAGCACGAACGACTAACACTCGAGAGCTCAACTCAGACTTTAGGTTGGCATTTGGCAGCTTGCAGGTCCGATGATGCCGAGAGTGGAGGCACACACATACATACAGTAGGTGTCTGCCTCGGGCAATGTGCAGTCAAGTACAAGTGGGAATGAACGCTTCTCCGGCAGTCCCCCCCGAGGGCACAAAATCGGTCAGCGCCACAAAATAGAACGAGGTCCCTTCTTTTTTTTTTTATGACCGGCTTTTTCTTAAAAAAATCTAGCACCGGCTCAGTCAAAAAAACTTTTTCTGACAAGACGTCGGGGGGGGGGGGGTGATGCGAGGACACTGAGAGAGCTTGAATGGGCTCTATGCAAAACACGGAAGGAAAAACAAGACCCATAAATGTCAGATTCCTAGAGATATCTGATATATCCCGGCGCTGCAATCTGTTTGCCGGGGCCCGCCGTGTCATCCGGTAGAAAATACTGTAGGTCGGCTCGAATGAAAGCGGTTTGTGTGGGCTCGGAGATTGGGAACGGAGACAAAAGGGAGCGCCTGTGTGTGTGTGTGTGTGTGTGTGTGTGTGTGTGTGTGTGTGTGTGTGTGTGTGTGTGTGTGTGTGTGTGTGTGTGTGTGTGTGTGTGTGTGTGCTTGCAAAGGAGAGGGGAAGTAGAAATAATACGAGACAACACTGTTGTCTTCTACTTGCAGAGAGATGAAAGAACATTTATAACAGAGAAGTGTATTTTGAGACGGAAAGAAAATATTTCCAGCGCTGAGGTATCCTGCAACAAAAAAAAACCTTTTCACACCGAACACAACGGCTCTACCTCTCTTTGACCCTTCTTCTTCAAGGTCATCGATGTGTGCACAGTGTCTGCCGCTTCTATTAGCTCCTAAAGCGACGTCCCTCCCCATCAGCGAGTGTGTGAAATATTAAGCAGCGATGGAATTGGACAGGGGCTTTAAACTGCTTTGAGCAGATGCTCGGTGCTTTTAAGTGCTGAATAATACATTTTGGTTCAACGTCTCTGTCTCCATTAATGCCCCAGCTAAACGCTGCCGGGATCCTGCGTTATTATTTCTCATAAACACTACTCACACCCTGACAATCAAGATATGTTAGCACTCATGCTTGCAGTAATGCGTGCGCGTGCAGACATGCACAAATACACGTGCGTGCGTGCGTGCATGCACACATTCGAGTCTGGCTCACATCTGTACCATTACGGTGATGATGCTCTGCTGCAGAGCCACTCAGGCGGATTCCACGAACGGTCAAAATCACCTGCTGCCCCAAAAGGAACATTAAACCTCATTTTAAGAGTAATAGATCTCATCAGTCAGTGAACCTAAAGCATTATACTTCGGACACGCACGAGCGCACGGCCATTAATTCAGTCGTAGTGATACTTTGTCACGAGCGCTGACCGCCTTGCAATTACAGCACCCACTATAGATTTGATATATATATAGTTTTTTCCAATTGCCTTTACTTAAAGCAATATTTTCTTTCAGGGAGAACGGCGCGGCTTTGCTCGGGCGGTCCGGCGTTACCTGACACTTAACAAGCTATTAAATCATTCTTCTTTTAATGGTTGATACAGGAAGCGATGTGCAATTAGAAAGCCATCTTTTGCTCACAGAGACATCGCATGGTTGTCCATGATTAATCGCGATTAATTGCAAATGAATCACGCATCTTTTTTATCTGTCCAAAATGTACCTTAAAGGGAGATTTGTCAAGTATTTAATACTCTTATCAACATGGGAGTGGACAAATATGCTTGCTTTATGCAAACGTATGGATATATTTATTATTGGAAATCAATTAACAACACAAAACAATGACAAATATTGTCCAGAAACCCTCACAGGTACTGAATTTAGCATAAAACACATGCTCAAATCATAACATGGCAAACTGAAGCTCAACAGACAACAACAGCTGTCAGTGTGCTGACTTGACTATGACTTGCCCCAAAACTGCATGTGATTATCATAAAGTGGGCATGTCTGTAAAGGGGAGACTCGTGGGTACCCATAGAACCCATTTTCATAAACTATTAACCTCTTAACAATACGACAGCCCGGAATCGATTGGTACCAACTGTGTCATGTTAGCTTGTCAGGAAGAACACTAGATAATGCTCATAAGTTACGCTAAATTTTGGCAAGGAAAAACTGGCATGGCCATTTTCAAAAGGGGGCCCTTGACCTCTGACCTCAAGATATGTGAATGAAAACTCTGAGATGAACAGAGTGAAAACTGTATCTTATTAGATAAAACAGATGTTGACAAAATACATAATTTGCGGAAGTAATAAATCGCAAAATATCTTATCGCAATACTGAGCATTTCGCCAAATGTTTAAAATAGCAATAAGCTCGTATCATAGGCCCTCTGGTGATTCCCACCCCTATTGCATCCTGTCATTTCTCGTCATTTCACACTAATCCTCATCATACAAGAGCATCTGTTCCTTTCGGTCACACTGCGCAGCACCTTCTCAGCTTTTACCCTCCGAAAACCCCTTTTGTGTGTGTGTGAACCATTTATCATCTAAGTGGATTGACAGAGGATGGAACACATCTCCCGAGCCCCGCTGATGTAGCCGCCTCACTGTTATTCAATTACGGCGCAGCTTGCTTCCCGGAGACCGCGAAGGCTAACAAGCCCCTATTCTAAGGAGTAGGGGAGGAGATGATGTGCAGTTATGTCAAGGTTCACAGAGAGCCGACGCTAAGACAGTAACCTCCCCTCCCCCCCGCGACATCTCTAATCCTTCACCGGGCCGGGTCGATCCGCGCCTTGCGGATCGATGGGCATTGGCAGGTCTAATTGATTTCTGTGGGAAAGGCGATGCAGGCTCATCCAGCTAAAAGCCTGCGACCGCCACACACACACAAACAAGCCACGTGCACATTTGGATATATGCGTCTGCGTCAAGCGATGCAGAGTAGATCAGGATCAGACTGACTAATGTTCTGTACGCGCTGCTGATGAAAAGTGTGCGAAAGTGTTAAAGTCTGACATTTTTCCCCTTCCGCGGGGGGATAAAAATGTAATTCAGATGTAAATAGTAGAAAATCAGATCCCCAGATATGAGACCTATATGTGATTTATTAACGCAGGATCTAATCAGAATTTGTCATGGTTGACATAACATAAGTTATCATTCACCTAAGAGACAAGGGCCTGGGTGAAAAAAAAAAAAAAGTTTATGCAACATTTTCCCGGTGTAGCTCTTACCTCGTGTGTCTTTTTGATAGTCATGTCAGTGCGTTTCATCCTGCAAGAGATATAGAAATAGAAAAAAAAAAAAAATCATTAGTAGCAGTGAGTGTTGCCGGTACACACGCACATATATCTCACACATGTTATGCCTGGACTGAAAAAGGCTCGTTAGACCGAATCCCAAACGGGAAGCGTTTATCAAGCCTCTGGACATTCGGACGTCTTAATCAGTGAATTCAGACCTCGCCGCACCAGTGATGTGTGATTTACATGGCTGGATTGACCTGCTAGGGGGGCCCCGGGGCAGAAATGTGCTCCTGGGCCTCTATTAACCCCTGCTCCTTCTACTCTCTGTGCAATATTATGTATAGCTTTTTTTAATGCTACCATAGCCCATTTACCTTGTGGTCATTTAGATGAAACATTTATTTTGGAATATGCAACATACCGTAAAGTTAAAGGGGACATATGATGCTCATTTTCAGGTTCATTTACATCTTGTATCTCATTCTTGGGTTTCTACTCCAGCATGTTTACATGTTTTAATGTTCAAAAGACACGTTATTTTTCTCATACTGTCTGCCTGAATGTACCTGTATTCACCCCCTCTGTCTGAAACGCTCCGTTTTAGCGCCTGTCTCTTTAAGACCCTCTCCTGAAAATCCCCAGTCTGCTCTGATTGATGGCAGTTATATCGAGTTTGGTTTTACTGAGAACAGTGACGGGAGACCAAAATGCATCATGTGTCTTCAGGTGCTAGCGATGAATTCATGAAGCCGACCAAGCTAAAGCGACATCTGATTACAAAACATCCGGAATATCAGGGCAGGACAAAGTGATGTTAACATGATTCAAATTGAAATGTGTTTCTGTTTATCACTATGAAACAGGTTTGAAGCATTTAGGCTGAAAAGTTTAAGAATACAAATAGTTCCAATGGCATCTAAGAGAACAAATGGTAGTACGCATTATGATTTATCTGTATTATGATTAAGTGGGGGTCCTTGGAAATGATGATCTTCCCTGTAAGGGGTCCATGGCCCCAAAAGGTTTGAGAACCCCTGTTTTAGGCAACAAACCCATTTAGCTCGGTTTAGCAAAAAGCATCATGGTTGTGCTTAAAATTATTAAGTTTATCACATGGAAATTAAACTTAACGTTGTGAACACGGGACACAAACAAACAGTGGATTATAAAGCGAAAGTGAAACTTAACGCACGGAACACTTTAAACTCTTTAAACTACGACACCAAACTCCCTGACCACTCTCTCTCTCATACTGGCGCTAAAGGGTGCCTTGTGCATCTGCATCACAAGCCGAGGGGCGTGACAAAGTGTCGGTATTTTACGCCCTGGGAATGAGAACAGTTCGATGAATCACATTTTCTGATCTAAGCAGCCTGCAAAATTCTGACTGGGTTGTCTTATTTCACAGTTTGTGGGTTGGTAGGCAGTTGACACACAATAAGCATGGAGCTTTTGTGAACCCCTGGGGAACTCGCGATCTATGTCAATATCCTCCTTCCTATTACCTCTGGACATGATCAAAAAGAGCTGGTGCTGACATTTCCATTGGATCCCAAGAAGTAGCCTGGTTCCAGATCTCTGAATCACATCTCAGACTGAGACACATGCGTTTGATCTGTTCTATTCAGACTTGCCAACACGAGGTAATCCGTCCCCCGATTGTCCGTTCTCGCTCATTATTGCCTGGCCAAGTCGCTAGCACGGTGACGGCTCGTGTTACTTTGCGTAACGCGCCGAGGGATGCCAGTCGTGTGATCCAGCCCCGCAAGTGTTCAAAAGATGCAACAGCTCACTGATCAAGACCCAACCCAGTGCAGGAATGCTTGGATGCACTGGGTGTATGTTAAAACTCAGCACATTTAAATGATTTTCTTGGCACACTGTGTGCACCCTGGCAACGCCGGCTCCTTTGATTATCCCTTAAACTTGAGCACATAAATGGCAGGACATGTTTTGATTGCTCGAGAGTCTGCACACTCCCTTACACACCATTCCAATTTTTTATAGACCAATCAACAGCGTTGCACTGCCTAATTAATCTCCTTGAAGTTTTTTGTGATTCATCATTTCATATCTCATTGATGTCTTTGGTGTTCAATAATATGCAGATTTCTTGTTTTACCTCAGCAAACAGATGGCAGGGAGAGACATGCTGTATGTTTTTGGATGGCTAACAAAGCATGCAGTGGAATGAATTTGAGCTTAAATTGAAATCTGTGGAGCATAACATGGACGGGGTCACACTTATTTGTGTTTCTTAGCTTAAATTCAAGCTGAAATAAAGAAACAAACTCGCCATAATGATTTTGATTCCACTTTAAAGCTGCTAAAATCAATATTTTTTACATTAACAACGGTTCCAATGCTTCTCTGTTTTGGTTCAGTCTCACCCAGTGGGCAACCTCCGGGTCTGAAAAGTGAGCCAATGCTGAAGTGCCTTAAACTTGCATTCTTTCTAACAGCCAGCAGGGGGGCGACTCCTCTGGTTGCAAAAAGAAGTCTGATTGTATAGAAGTCTATGAGAAAATGAGCCTACTTCTCACTTGATTAATTACCTCAGTAAACATTGTAAACATGAGTTTATGGTCTCAATCGCTAGTTTCAAGTCTTCTTCAATACAGCATGATGTTCATTTAGTAAATTATGGTCCCATTTAGAGTCAAACAGACCATAAAGCAGGGGATGCTTTAGGGCGTGGCTACCTTGTGATTGACAGGTTGCTACCACGGCGTTGTCCTGTCTAGGAGTTGTCCTTGTTTTTGTATTAGAACCTTAACCCTTTCACAGTGTGTTTTCAGTTCATCAAAGTATAATTCTGGTTGCCGAAAAATCCCTTATTCAACATTTGGTTGTACTTAGCTCCACCCTCTCGTGTCACGTCTGGTTGCAAATAACCAAGATGGCGACGGCCAAAAACCAAGATGGCGACGGCCTAAATGCCGAGGTCGAGGCTTCAAAACGGCAGTCCACAAACCAATGATTTACATCACAGTGACTACATCCACTTCTTATATACAGTCTATGGTCTTACCACTCCTGTAGCGTCGTCTTCGGCCATAACAGGAAGCTGTTATCAGCAAAAAGCTCTAAAATCCCACCGCTATCAGCCCAGCACCAAATGGCAGACAGACAAAGTTTCTAACTAGCTAGTGGAGCATCTAGCAGCTAAAGAGCCACATATTTCCCCTCAGGAGTTGGTAGAGACCAAAAACAGAGCTAAAAAGAGAGTGAATGTTGGACTCACATTCGCCAGGTGGCCAAAAACACGACTGAAAGTGAATGCAAATGTTGCTGCGTATCTGCTGGACGTTTAAATAAGCAGCCGTTTGACAACATGTTCACCATATCAACTGAAATGATGCAACGTATCCTCATACAATGGTTCATATGATATCTTACGAAAAGTTATTCCTCATTTTTCGTGTGTTTTCCAACGAATGTCCAGCAACACATGACGAATGTCCAGTAACACGTGTCAATATCCGCTTCTTACATGCTTACAGTCTTTTCAAAATAAACTTCCATCTTTACAGGAAATAGCTCGGTTAGGTTTAGGCAACAAAACTACTTGGTTAGGTTTACGAAAAGATCGTGGTTCGGGTTAAATCAACCTTAACATCTGGGTTCACACAGGATATGCTCTTTATACTTCCTGGTTCACAATTACATGGATTACATACGAATTGATTTCGTGATATATAGATGATTATTGCGGGTTTAAGATTTATTGCAAATTAAATTAAAACAATTGTAATTTAACAACGGGAACATGTGTATCTTTTAATTATTTTATCTACTGATGTTGATCGTAATCGATTTTTTATTGTATATATCATATTATTACTTACAAGAAAATATGTTGTCTTATGAGACGAATGTACAGAAAGACAAACCTACCATCACAAAATCATGTCTCCCCACCAGTTTCCCACATGTACAAAAAGCTGTGTTATGCATGCAGAATCTTACCGTAGAAGAGCAAATTAAATTGATTAAAAAGAAGTCTGACGCCTTCTAAAAGCACCTCCCCTCCTGCAACATAATATTAAATGCAGTTTGAATTCAATTAAAAAATATGTGCTGGAATGCAAAGAAAAAGCTCTCCCATTAGACGTGCAATATTCTTTTTTTTTTTTTAATCTGAATTTAAGTAGGCGCCTGGAAGCCTTTTGTAATTGCATTAGGTTTAAAACTTCAGCTGCGCAAGTTGTTGATTAAAAAAACACGAATCATGGCGGTTAATTCTTTATTATAAAGGATCCCTGCATGTTAATAAGTCTCTGAATAAAATCAAATATGCCCGCCCTGTCATCCACATATGTATGCATATGCACGCACACCGCATACACAACCCAACATATCTACTATTACATAATACAAATGTAGTGGTTCAATTTGAAAAAAAATACCATCAATCTTAAGCATTTTCTTTTACTGACTGGATCTGATTAATACATTTATGTTATTCAAGTTAACAGGAAATTATCTGCTTAGCATTTACTACGTGTCAAATTAACAACACAGGACTTTAAAACTTCTCCTCGGCATAAATTAGACAGAATCTCAGGGAGCCGAATCTCGGTGGAAATGTTTTCTGCCACGCAGTTCATATTTCATAGCACACCCGCTACCATTAATTGCATTCGCAGATATTCAGACGCAAACCGCTTTTAATACAAATTACTTCAGACAGCAAGTAATGACTTTTCCCCTCTTTCACAACAGTTGCAGTCTCGCACATCTTTTCATATTCAGGGCTCGTGAGAATACACCCACGGCCTTCTAATCACAGCTCGTTCCCCGCATCTCTCACTCGCGCTCGCGGTTTTTCCAAATGTCACTCGTCTCGACGCAGGTGGAGGTCGGATCGACTACATTTCCCCATCGAAAAGATAATCTGTGAAATTAAATTCACATCCTTATTAGTATTATTACGATATAAACATGGCAGATTGACCAGCACATATTAATAATTGCGCAGCTTTGGTCTCATGCAGCCTTGTCCATGGTCCTTTTTTTTCCCCCTTGATCTCCATCCACCTCAAACCCCCTGGTAGAGGAGCATCAAGCGCCGCTCTGTCACGGACATGCTCTCTCCTTTTCACCCACGGGTTAGGCCGTCTATTTGAAATTCTGCGGGAGTGTGGCTGTGGCCTGGCCTTCCTCACCTGGCTACCCCTTTGTCCTGCTCTTCCAAACTACCGGTGTCTATTAAGGTCAGTCCGGGGAAGTGGCCAGTCTGCTTTGATTCAGACCCCCTTTTCCTCGCCGCTAAGTTGGCCCAAAAGAACTAAGAGGGAAAAACAGAATCATCGCTGCAAAGTGCATGAGCTAAAAAAAAACAACAAAAAGTAGAAAGAAATGAATGCAGCTCCTCCCGATGACTAATGGGCGATCTAAATAAAGTTTTAATTGGCACAGAAAACACCTGGAGTACAATTATGCAGTTTTATGTGCTTTTTTAACAGCCTCAGGACTTATTTCAATAAACAAAAGAATGACAAATTAAAGGAAAAAACAATGCAAAAGCTTCTATATAAGACACGAGGGATCGTAAAAACGGTTCGATGACTATGAAAATGATGTGAATCATTCACAGGCGCCGGTCCCAAGTGAACACTTGTGGGAAATTTTGAAGCAATGTGTTCAAAAATACCAAATGAGGGAATATTGTCTGGAAGAATGGTGAGCACTGAAGCTGTTCTGTAGGCTGATATTGGCCCGACACCTCACTGAGACACTTTATGATGGTTTTTCCTTTCATTTGTCACTAGTCTGTACATGTATGTGAAAATGTGCTGTAGTGGGTCCATTGTGTGGGTTTTTTTGAGGGTTTTCTGTAGCTTTACAGTGGTGTTCCTTATGTATTCAAATCCGAACATTCAAATTTTGGTTTTAAGTACGTATGTTTTAGCATCAAATTGCTATTTTCCCAAGCCCATCTGAAAACTTTTTCCCACGTGACCTGACGTAGGCTTCTGCGTGATGATGTACTACATATATATACATATATCCTCCTTAAACATTCAGTGTGTATAACCTACAGTAACTTGGTTGGCTGTCGCCAAGTTTGGAGAAGCAGACAGGAGTACCGGCACAGAAGCTAAGCGATGTACTGCGTGTATTTCGGACATTTGTTGCTGCATTAAAATGGTTTAAACGTGAAACTCGATTTATTATTTTAATACTAAATAACAATTCAGTACATTTATATGTATTTATTTGTTTGGAAAGCTTATTAATTAAAGACTGGTATCAGATCGGTACTTGGTATCGGGACGAAAAATGTTGGATCGGATATTTACAGATTTTCTACTTTAAGCTGAGCCTCTTTGTGTTTCTTAGATTTTTAAATCCATAACTCCAAAAAAAAGTGCTCTCAAAAGCAGCCCATACAACTACCGCATAACAAGTTGATCTTTCAATATTTCCTGTTAAGTCCTTTTAAGATTCTCCCAGTCTTACATGAAAGACTATGACGCAGCGGGAGGTCCGTTTTCCTGATGGCGGGGAGTGTTTAAAGAGGGAGAGGTCACCGGCAGTGCAGCGCCAGCCTTTCCTTCTTAATGACGCCTCAAAGTGAGAGCCCATCTTCCCCCCTAATTATTGTTGATTGCATCCATTATGTCATGTCCTGGTATCTCGGAGGCGCCGTTGGTGGTTCGGGCTAAATGGCAGCTACAGGTTGAGCTTGTTTCTCAAAGCTAATTGGACGTCAGTTTTGGAGAGGCAAATATAGAGAAAGAAGAAAGCGTCTCTCGTCAGCAGGCTGTCCGTTGTCGAATGTATTTTTTATGAGCTGGCGGACCCCCCTGGCGGAGCAGACCGAGGCCCGGGGTTGTGACGCTCGCAAGATGTCAAGCACCTCGTCGTAGAAAAAAAAACCCCGGAGCTCGATTTTAATGAAATTAACGAGCCTTTGCTAAAGAGTCTTATTAAAAAAAAAAAAAAAATCTGCCGCATTGACATCTGACACATCAGTGGTCTACATTCCTTAAATAAAGTTTAGAAGAAGTAACGGGAAGTTCACGGCGAGCTAAATGGAAATTTAAAAAGAGAAACATCTTCATTATTGCAGCTATCCGCTGTTTAGGATGTCACGCTCTGGACCGGCATCTCCATTTATTACTCTTAAACTGCATTAAAAGAATAGGAATAAAAACCAGCCAGTAAATGGATATAAAGGTACCGAAGGGAAACATTTCTGTCTGTGGGTTACATTCCCCTTTCCCCCCCCCATCCCGAAAGAGAGAAACAGAAAAGATTAGAAAAGCACTCTGGGAGCAATTCTAAATCTCACAGATCAGCAGTGAAGGGACAGCCAAGCTGGCAACAGAGATATGGAGGCACAATGGTGAATCACTCCCACGCGTCCCACAACAATGCAAGACAGGCCCAGTGACTCAGAAGTACTGATTCGCCTATACTTGTACGTATGCGCTCCCCGCACTCCCTCCGCCATCCTCGTGTTAAAAGTTATGAACATGTAGCAATTTGGCTAGCTCAGGCTGGTGTTTCTGGCCGCCCTCCAAATCTAGTAAAAAAATCATAGAGAGAGAATCACTGTAAGGACTTACCGCTGAGGGTAATATCTTATATCTGAGTACTCAATTACACCCCACTACTGTTCCTAATGTGTGTAATATTAGTGGAGCCAACAGACACTATTTGCATTTTTTTACAGAGCTCACTTTCTTAAGGTGAAGCGGAGAAATTCCTCCCTATTTTTTCTTGCTCCGGTTTCCCCTTCATCAGCTTACTTCTCCCAATGAAATCTCCCCTCTGTCCCCCTTAATGCAGCTTTTTGCTTGTGTCTGCATGTTAAAAGAGCTCAGGGCTCTTCTCTGCATTACTGAGATTGAAGAGAGAGTGAGAGCATAAGAGAGAGAGAGAGAGAGAGAGAGGAAAAGAAAGACGTGATCCATTTCTCAGCCGCTTCTCTATCAGCAGACCCGCACAAACACTTCTGATGTGTGTGTGCACTTTCCCACTTACTGAGCACGCTGCTGTAAATTGCATGATAAATGCCTTATAACACATTTTGCATGTGCAATAGTAGGCTATGTATGAAGAATGCATGCAACTTGGAGGGGCTGCATGTGTAAAACCTCACAACTGCTTTACAAAGCTATGAGAATTTGAAGTAGGAGAGCATAGAGTGCCACGGTAAACAAATAACTTCTTAGCGGCTAAGCTACATAGCCACATTTAGCAAATGATGTAGCTTAGCTTCTAATAGAATTTCAGTAGTAGAGCCAGTAGTGTGGCAAACACTTAAACCACACTAATATCTGTGAGGACAGGAGGCAATTAGCATAGCTTAGCATAAACCGAGAAGCAGGGGGACACAGCTAGCTCGGCTCTGTCCAAAGTCTAAAAATACTCCTACCAGCAGCTCTAAAGCTAATTAACACAATATATCACATTTGTTTAATCTGTACACAAACAGTAAAATTTGTAGTTTTACAGCGACATACATGCTGTAACTATTTCTTGTCAAGCAGTCAGTCACAGTGACTTCCTGGAACTCCAATGGTTGCCTGGCAACCTCATGGCGACAACAAGACTCGTGAGATGTTGTTACATAAAAAAAAAGGGACATTTTTCATATTACAATCCACTTGTCATGAGGACATATTTTAGGCTTTTCGCGTGTCATTTCTACGCCACGCAAAACAAAACTACGGTAACGTCGGCAGTTAGGTTTAGGCAACAAAACCACTTAGTTAGGTTTAGGAAAATCATCATGGTTGGGCTTGAAATGAGCACGTAAATTGAGTAAAATACGTACAGAAACAACGTAACATAAGTACAAAAAACACGTCACAAACGTCACTAGAAAACACATGACAAGCGTTACTAACATAACTTATAAAACAAAACACGGGTTTCAAACATCGGTCTCCTGGTTGAAGGTCCTGTGTTTGTTGGACCCATCCGCCTCCCCTTCCCGCCCACCATAAGTGGCCTTTCTCGCTTTTTATTCTACGACACCAGCTCTGAGAGTGGCATATTAACGCGGATGCATTTACACTGCAGTCAGTATAGACTACGTGATGAAAGCACGAATAGCGTTCTTATTGCACGCTAAATGCCTCGCGCGTCATACGCCTTTTTGTGCGATAACGAGCTGAAAATGTCCCATTTACTTGCATAAAGTACAAAACAAAGAACCACATAATCACTCTAAGTCATATATGCTGTACAGTGTGGTGTGGTGAAGATGGTGCAGCAGCTTCTATACCAGCTTAAAATATAATGTTCCAAAACCCAAACCTGTGTGAGTCACTCCCAGCAGCAGAACATCGACTGAGTTGACTGCTTTTTCTAAACTTGATGGCTCTTCCCACGGGTGGCGAGAGATAGTGCGGTCATACCTCAGGCTCTTTTCAAACACACATGCACACAGTACACAGATAGATTCCTCAAGCTATCCGTACAAACAAATATGAACGCCGCATTCCAGCACATCAATAACGCCTGAGCAACGAAGAAATTGTTGCCAAAATTGAGGGAAGCTTTGGGAAAAACTGTCCTGTATTAAGAAAAACCAAGAGACAGCGAGTGCTCTCACAGCATCTCAGTGTGTTATATATACTTTGCCACCGGACTGTGTGATACTCAGCGAGGGGGCCAATTTGAGGAAGATGGGTACTGACGATGGCCCTCGTCGCCACATGGCACCTGTCAGTGCCTGCGCTGACATGTGGGACTGAGGCGCACCTCCTCCCCGGCCGAACACTCGGGATAGAGAGAGAGAGAGAGAGATATATGGCAGGTAGCCTTTAAAAGTCTGCCACTTGGCAACACTGCATCATTAACAGGGCCTGCTGAAGGCCCGACGCTTGGCGCGCTTCCAGGAAAAGAGAGGGAGAGTTCGGCAGTCTCCTCGCCACCTCCCCCCCCGCTGCCTCCATACATCATCCTCTATCTTTAGAGTACTATGCAAAGTCAGCACTCCTCAACCATCTACCTTTAACACATCAAATGCATGCCCGCCAGCCTCTTTTTCACTGAGTAAAAAAAAAAGAAAAAGAACAACAGGAGAAGTGCAGGGGAAGGTGGCGGAGTGTAACCATTAGGATAGTCACCTGGCAGGTGATGCCGCTGCTCTCATTTGTCCCCCATTCCCTCCCTCTTATCCCTCCGATTGCACTGAAACAAACCACAAAAAAGTTCCAATTCCCCCATCTTGAGTTTTAGATCAAGTGGCTTTCCTCCGTAATACAATCCAATTTACTGTAAGATACCAATTACTGGTAAAGAAAAAAGGCCAATCCATTTAAAGTGAAAGTTGCATTATTAGAGCAGTAAGTGGTGTCTTCATGAGAATGCAGGCTTAGCAGAACTTAACAAGCGAGGCGGGCTAAGCGAAGGACATCAAAGAGGCCTAACTCGAGGAGCCGCACGAGCGCACAAATCACTTATCATAATTATCGCCGCTCCCTCTCCCTGCCCCGGGCCCCCCCGATTCACAAATCGTGATCCTAAGCCATGTTGAAATGCCACATTCGCGAGGTAGTTAATTAAGGAGGGTCCAAAGCAAAAACAACATAAATGAATGAAAAGATGGCGATCGTCAAGAGGTTGGCCTTGATGAGATGCAGCCAACGGGGGAGATACAAATCCAAGAAGGATAATATAAAGAGTGAGGGGGTGAGGTCATCCGGTGCCCTTTACCCCGCAATTTATAGCACCTTGGGATGAGCACCGGGGGAAAAGATGGGTTGGTTTGATGTGTTTTATGAGCCTTGCAGGCCGCCCAGTCAGTGGCCATTACAGGAATGTTAGAGAGTAATCCATGAAGTCGACACCTCCCATAAATGATTTCCTGACAGCAGCTAGTTGCTCCTCAGCCATGCTTGTGACATGCTAGCAAACCTCGTTAATTTCAGTCGCAGTTTGTGAATAAATACGAGCCTACTCGCTTTGCTTGGACTTCTTGTGTGCCATCATCTTTTCATGCGTTCTGTGCGTCCGTTTCTCCACAATGCAGAGTGCCAATTATGACTGGTCTGACGGGGGGCTCCTATGAAGGGGGGCTTGTATGAAGTACTTATGCATAGTGAGTGTATTACCTACAGTAGATGACGGTCGGCACGCCACCAGTTTGGAGAAGCAGACAGAAGTTACCGCACGAAACCAAAGCAATGTACTGCTGTGGACGGAGGCTGGCAGCAAAACGTATTTTAACCACCTAAAAGAAAGGCTCACCTAAAAAAAAAATGTAGTGTATGCTTTATTGTTCTCGCCAAAACCACCAGACTCCATAAAAAAAACTGTAATTTTACCTTGATCGAGGCAGCGGTAGACCATCAGTTTAAGTGTACGCTATATTTAGAATATTTTCGAAGGTTTACCTTGCCGTGAGACAGCTATAGAGTCGGTCTCTGACAGGGAACTGAAGCTGATATCTATGCTAAGCAACCAGACTCCATTGAAAAAAAACTGTAATTTTACCTCGCAGAGCACGGGAGTTGCTGATCTACCGCTGCCTCGATCAAGGTGAAATTGAATTATTTTTTAAATGATATCTGGTTGCTTTAGCGGGAACATAGATGTATACAATGACTTCAGTTCCCCATCTGGAATATTTGTCTGACGGCAAGGTAAACCGGCAAAGTATTGTAAATATAGCATACATCTAGATTTTTTAGATGGGCCTTTGGGGGAGATTGACAGTTGCAGCAGTCATCTGAAATGTTCGTTCTGCTCTTTCTCTCTTCAAGGCTGCTCCATCAGCACCTCTTATACACGAGCTGCATTGTAGTTCACAGAGTGTGTGTTGTCTCTCAAGGGAAGACTTTACCCTCCAGTTATGATAGAGGCCGACCTCAAAGAAGAGCTATGCATATGGGTTGTAAGAGGAGGGAGCAACAGTGGCTGGCTTGGGGGGGTGGGGGGGTGGGGGGTGGGGGGGGGGTAGACGTCACAGGTTATTCTGGCAGTTAAGAAGCTTTTAATACTAGATGAGGTGGAATTTTGCACTCGTGCATACAAGAGTTTGTATCCAGGAACGCGCATACATGTTTCATAATTTCTGGGAATAATTTTGTTAACGATGCTTGGATGGCCAGATTGGACATTAAAAAGAGAAAGGGTGTACTCCATCGCTTGAAGCATTACTGCAGGTCGAGTTACTCCACTCCATCCTCACGCTTAAAGAAGCACAAATTTTGTCAGAACTGGATTAGGCAGGTTGGAAACTATTCAATCCGTCTGCGTTGGGTCCTCAACATTAATCATTAAAGCCCAGAATGTTGCCATTTTGTACAGCTCACTTTCTTCTGGTCATGTTCTTCGTGTACTGCATATTCACAACCCGATCTCACGGGAAGGCGAATAAATAGCACGACATTTGTCCGCGTGTCATGATAATAACGCATTTTAGGCTTTTCGCATGTCATTCAAGGCCACTTCGTTACCGTGAAATGTTCGCAGTTATGTTTAGGCAAAAAAAACACTTAGTTAGGTTTAAGAAAAACATCATGGTTGGGCTTAAAATAACTACGTAAACTAAGCAAAACACACTAACTTCAATAAAACTCAACAACACTTTGGGACAGGAACACCGGTCTCCTGGTTGAAAGTCCTGTGTTTGTTGGATCCGTCAACCATTATTAGTCTTTCTCTGTTGGATGATCTAGTTTGACATTTATAACAGTAACTTCATCGAAGTCAGTTTTGTGTGGAGAAAAACAGCAAAGGTGAAAAGACATGATGAAGCTGCCTGCACATTGTGTGCCTCAGCCATCCAAAAAATAGAAAGTGCAGGTAGACAAGGTTCTGAAGGGAAAGTCAAGTGTACGTCTTGACTGAAGCCCAGTCAGTCTGAGATTTGACATTTCACTGTCAATACTTTTCCTCTATTTTTCCACTCAAAAAGTTCCTCCTCGTGTCTTTGCATCACCTGCGGTGGACCCAATGGAAAACTAGCATCTTAACCAGCACAGAGCTGTTTTTCTTCTGGTCATGTGCTTCTACTTTTACATTATTCTCTGTAGATCTCTTGTTAAATTCACATAATGTATTTCATTGTCATAGACAAGCAACAGAACAGCTGAAATAGCAACAGAACTTTGTCCCCATTGTCTGCAGTGATGACGCAGCAAACAGAAGGGAACATATTGTTCGAGGCTTTACAGCAAGGTCTAGATTAAGTTGCTTAACCTCATACATCTGTACAGTATGTATAAACACGAGCTGTAGGATCTACTGCATAGTTACATGACTCAAACCTCCTCCATTCTCTATAAGAACCATCCTCCACTGGTATGTATTTTACCTCAGAAAGATCTGGCTTCCTATTAAACTCATGGTAAGACATGCAGATAATTGCTTTTCTAATGGTGGCGTGGCTTTTAGATGACAGATTGTGCCAACATGCTGTGGTAAAATGGTGGGATTCGCAGGTAGTGCAGTGGATACATGGCAAATTGAACGCAAGCCATTTAAGGTTACTTCAAAAACTCCAAGTCAACAACTTAAAGGGGAACACCACCTACATTAAGAATTCCCATATGTTATTTCCATGGCCGAGGAAAGTTCAATCAATATTTGTGAGCATGAGCTCCTCTCTCTCAAAGCCAGAAACCAGAGAAGTAAGTCTCAAACTTGTGATGTCATCGGGTATAAAGTCTGGAGCCGCGCCATAGACAATGAATGGGAGACTGATTTTGTCGACCCACAGTCTTTTTTATACCGATATGAGCTTTATTATATTGTAGTGTTTTCAGTTGTGAAACAGAGAATGTTCCCACATAATCAGATCATTCCTCTGGGTGCTCTCAGCATCATCTATAACATCTCTCCCCATTCACTGTCTATGGAGCAGCTCCACACTTTATACCTTATGACATCACAAGTTTGAGTTTTAGCACTCTAGTTATTGGATTTGGGAGAGTTGTTCATGTTTACTAATATTTTTTTGGACTGCCTTAGACCATAGGAATAACATGTATGAATTTGAAAAAATGGGCATAGTTCCCCTTTAAAGGGTAACTTCAGTATTTTTCAGACCAGATCAAGCGAAATGTAAGCAAAACGTTTTATTTCTCTGTATGGTCCTTTCCATAATGTTATCAGAAAACTTAAGCACTTTTAGTGGACGTACATTGACGGTAGGAATTGCCCTAAGCGATTACATTACAGCCCATTTAACGGCTGGCGGCTGCAGCGTTCTCCCTCAATACTGGACCAATTTCAAAAATTGTTGCCCCCATTAGTCACTTGGACACAAAAGCATGGGAAAATAGATTGAAAAATACCTTTAAATGTCCCATTATATCAATGACCTATGATTCTCTGTATGCGACCAAGGTATCTTCATTAGACATTCACAAATACATAACTATTATGTAATAAAAAATGTCTCTCAGTGCTTTAAATTTCAATTTATTAAATAATTCCAAGTGTTAATTATATTTTGAATGCCACTATTTCAAAATAACCAAAATAAATGAATGCTCGTGAATTTCACTGATCTAGACTTTTATATCTACTCATCATAGTCGTGAATTGACGCATGTAGAATATTTTTTTAAAGGTGCAGTATGTAGGATTTGGCGGCATCTAGCAGTGAAGTTGCAGATTGCAACCAACTGAAACTTCTCCCATGTGCCAAGCATGTAGGAGAACTACAGTGGCCGACACGAAAACACAAAAGTATTTGGTTTGTCCGTTCTGGAGGAACCCGCTCCCTATGTAGATATAAACGGCCCATTCCAAGGTAACGAAAACACAACAATTCTTATTTTTAGGTGACTATACACTCAAGTAAACATACTTATAGATCCCCCTAAATGTTACACACTGTACCTTTAAGGAAAGGGTTCCTTAAATGAAAAGGTTCCATAAAAAAAAATACTGATTTTACAAAAACAACAACAAAAACGCCACAACTGCATGTTTTCTACAACTATTGATCTCATCCACAATATTTTCAATTACAACCAGTTGGAACCCAGATTTAAATCCCACTCACGTCCTGCAAATCACTCATCAGCACCCAACAATGAGAGTGAAAACAAACCCTTATCATGTTTCACTGGCTCTGTGTTGAAGTGTGCTTACATTTCGTGCGGGGATGAGGAGCTGAAACAGCGTAACCGTGGTCGTACCCTGTGCCAATTATTTCGCACATCTGATGGGGGGGAAATGCCCGAAAGTGCTATAGCTTCCCCCTAAAAACTTGGTGTTTCACTTCTGCACAGGCATTGATCTCAGCCTAGTGAGGTCTTGCTAACAGAGCTTCGGCCATGTGTTAAGGCTAACAAGGTGAAAAAATAATAACGAGCAAACCCAAAGAAGAGGTCTCTGACCTGACCGCACTGCTACTATTCCCTCAATCCAAATCATCCAATGTATTACTCCTGCCGGAATAGACGGGCGCTAAGTGGAAAGTATGGAAGGGGGGTGTTCGTTATCCGTGACCCGGCACCGCCTGACCCTGAACTGCAAAGTACCGAAATTAGAGGAAAGCTCTTGAAAAGCTTTCGAGTCTTTTTATCTGTGTGCTTAACGACATGAATCATCACAGGCTGAGGGAAGAGGCTGAAATAGCGAAACGCAAAAAAAAAAATGGCAGGTGAACTGAACAACACCACTCAGCGCTGCGGCATATGGTGGCCGGCGTCCACGGACGTCTTTTTCTCCCGTATTTGTTACTCCAAACTCTCTATGAAGAGCTTTTGGCATGTCAGCAAAAGCTGTTGGAAAAGCAAATAGTCATTATCTCCTACCCGGGCAACTTTGAGCAGCTTGTTGCCTAGCATGAGGCCGTCTGTTGATGATGTAAGCCCGTGCACTTCACAAGCACCTTCAAAAACATATTATTTTATCACTCGATGCGGCGCTTCATGTCTCAGTTTTAGTATTGTGAATAGATTCATTATTGACCAAAGCATCTACAAGGACACTCTCTGAGCACAAACAACAAATAATGTAAAAAAAAAAAAACCATCCTTTCCTCTATTTAATTTTGTCAGGCTACAGTAGAAAAGCCTTGAAATCATGCTCATGCTCTCTCAGATCATTTCATTTAAAGCGAGTCAATGTACCTTTTGCCGAAGAGGAGCCACTGTGGCTACAAGTGACAGTAACAGAATGATGGTAAATGCCGAAAGGTAGTCTAACAGTAATACAAGTAGAGTCCTAGCATCAGCAAACTGACTCAGTGATGTCTGTTACACAGTAATATCTATCTAAAGTTCGCTAACATTAGCCACCATATGCTGGTCATACCAGACCAAGTAAGCCAAACCCCTGAGCGAATGTGTGTTTTATTGCTTATGAATTCCACTTTTAGTTTGTAGGAGAAACAATGTGTTATAGTTACATAGGGAAAAGTACAAAAATGAATACAATTTTGTATAGTAGAATTTTGTTCTCCTTTCGTACTCCAATAAACGTCTCACAACCCCCTCAGATTTATCTTGTGACCCGACCTCTAGACTGGGAACCACTGGACCAAACAGCTGAACAGTACATAAAGTTAAAACCATAGACTGTATACAAGGAGTGGACGTAGTCACCGTGACGTCACCCATTGGTTTGTGGACTGCCGTTTTGAAGCCTCAAGTTTGTCGCCATCTTGGTTTTTGGCCGTCACCATCTTGGTTTTTTGCAACCAGAAGTGACACGTGAGGGTGGAGCTAAGTACAACTAGACGCTGAAAAAAGCATGTTTAGGGTTGTCTCTAGAAGGGGACCCACGAGTTGGGTTAGGGTTTAGGTCAGGTTAGACATTGACCTTGAATAGTTAAAGTTAGGAAAGGTCGTCGGGCAGCGAGTCTCGCTAAAGATTTTGCAAGTTTTTGCCAGATTTCGCAATTTGCGGGTTACCTGCTAGACACGACAACGCTGTGGTAGCAATCTGTCAATCACAAGGTAGCCACGCCCTAAAGCATACCCTGCTTTATGGTCTATTTCATTCTAAACGGGACCATAATTTACTAAATGAACATCATGCTGTATTGAAGAAGAGTTGAAACTAGCGATTGAGACCATAAACTCATGTTTACAATGTTTACTGAGGTAATAAATCAAATGAGAAGTAGGCTAATTTTCTCATAGACTTCTATACAATCAGACTTATTTTTGCAACCAGAGGACACGCCCCCTGCTGGCTATTAGAAAGAATACAAGTTTAAGGCACTTCAGCATTGGCTTCACTTTTCAGACCCGGAGGTTGCCCACTGGTTAAAACACCTCCACCAGTTACAGCAGTGAAATGCTGCTTAAAGTATGCATTGATGCATCAGTTGTGTTACAGTATTTTCACATTGTCGTACTGGTACTTCTACTTAAGGAAAAAATCTGAATGCTTCTTCCAGCATATACAGAAAGACGTCAGTATTCTTCACTCTCCTATTGCACAAATTGTTAAATGTGTTTTGTTGCCTCTTCTACAGAGTTAAAGTAGAACCTTGGCTTAAGGTTTGATCTTGTTTCCAACAAAAGGCATTACTGACCGCGCTGACCACACAGTGATATAACTGAAAAAAACAACAACAACAAGCAGGCAGGCACCTACCATACTTGTGTTTAGTGTCGAGTTTGGGTTAGGAGGGGTTGCGTTTCCCATTAATCCATTTGTCGTACTACTCCCCCTGCAACCTGTCAGAAACACAGAATAGGATGCCTTTGTATCAACTGGCATTGAGGGAAATTACACTGATTAGTGACTTACTTAGTTTTAAATACACTGATATCAAAAGGGAGAATTTTTTAGGATGGGAATAAACAAGGGTCGTAAAAGCACAAAACTACATAATTAAAATGTCATAATCCGCAAGGGTGAAACTGGGATCTAATTCATTTAATCAGAAAATTACTCCGATTGAACAGATACGAGGAGAGAGGAGGGAAAAATAACTTTGTACAAAAGGTCATATATCAACAGAGCAAAACTCAAGGGCCTTTTTTTTTTTTCAGCGATCGGGGGCCTGTTTGTAATGGATTTCGAAAAGATTGGCTCCTATCTATAGGGTGCCATATATCTCTCCTGGCAGCACTGTCATATGACATTCGAAGGCCTGAAAGTGACAGATATTTACAAGTTTAATTTAAGACGGCATCATGCCCTCCGTGGCAGGGAAAAATTTTGAAAAATAGGCGCTATGCTAGCGTGGACACTGGGGATATGACAATCCATGATTAGAAATTGATTTTTTTCTTTAACCCCAGGTTCAATTATCGGGCTTTATGTTTGATGGGACCATAATGGCGCCTATCTGCAAACACAGCCCCGCCGCGGCTCGTGCCTTTTTGTTTTCTTTCCCATCAGGTCCGATCGAGCCGTAATTGATTCACTAATTGCCTTTAATTATAAAGCAAATGACTTCTTTCTGCCGCGAGTTGGGTTATCTGTTTTGGTGGCTATCAAAGGAGAAGTTAATAAACTGGATGATAGGGTTAATAATCGCAATCAGCGCCTGTAATTCTCATTAGATCCAAATACGCATAAAGAAATGCAATTACTCCACGAGCATATAATTGCTTCGTGTAACATCTCCGCAATCTCGATGACGATTATATTTGCAGAATTAAACCTAAATCGATCATGTATTGCCTCGAACGTCACCATTGTTATTTCTTGAAATATTTTGCTTTTCCCTTTTCCCTTTTGTTTGTCCTGTGGTGGAGGTTAACGCCGGAGCAGCGGCCACCGCTGAGCTATTTGCAGCTTATTGAGGGAAATGAATCACAGGACGGACGTTTTTTTTCTCTAAACGTTATTTCTAAAACAAAAGTTCCCCGGCTCGTCGAGGGGGCGGAGGAGAAAAGCACGCTGAGATTTTCTGCTGCTGTTGCGGTTGTTGTCGAGTTAAACACACCGCTTGCTTTGCCACCCCTGATAAATAAAACATCGAAGTGCTTCGGGAGGAAAAAGAAGGGGCTGCTGCCTCCCTGCCTGCATTTCCCTGAATGCACTGTGGACACTGTGTCTCTGCTTTGACACCACGCACGCTGGTTTTCACCCTTCGGCACTCACCCCGTCCCACCCCCCCAACCCCCTCCCCCGTATTCACTCTGAAAAATATTCATGATTATTTTGAAACTTGTAATCTCCCCAGAGTGTGCACAGCCTTACAGGACACCCAGCAAAACTTACTGTACTCATCATATGCATTTGCATGAACGCCCGCGCGCACAAAGACAAAGATTGAAAACGGGAGATAATTCTGCCGCATTAGCCCCCCCCCCCCCCTCGCTTTACTGTTTGAATAATCCCCTCAAACATTTATTGTTTTTTCTTCCAGATAATATCATTAATAAATGTTTGAGCTGCAAAGAATGAGCTAAACTGTAGCTGCGAGAAAAACACAGTAGAGACCCATTTCACTTCCTGGCCCACGGACTACAAAAACGCGACCATTCCTAAACACCCAACACGGCGCTCTGTCAGCGTGCTCTCAGACGCCTCGCCGTGTTCCACACAAACACTCGCCGAGTGCTTTCTGCACAGTCAAACATCATACATTCATAGATAAGAACCGCATGAATAATTGAAACCGCACCACTGAATGGCATGACATGAAGAGAGGAAAAAAAGAAATATCAATGCGGGTAGCGTCTGGGTGCCTCCTTTTACTGCCTCGAAAATAAACAAGAAAATGAACAAAATGGGGGGCCCAGAAAAAGCCCTATGAAAATTTAATGGATGGATATTATTTAGCGGCAGCTGCGCTGAAAGGGCTGTTGTAAGGTTCAAAAGATTTTTTTTGTCTTGGGCGAGGACCACATTGCAGCACGTGAGCTGAATACGGCGGAAGGGTTTTTCCCGCTGTGGGGATTTGTTCGAGAGTCAAACACTATAATGGTGATGAACTACAGATGTAAGACAGAGAGCAAAAAGTCAACCGTCTGGTGAAATACAAATGCTGAAAATTTTAACAGCTCAATGTGATGGGAAAGCCGTGCGCGGGGAAAGGTTTTGTTTCAGAGAGCTTATTTCAGAACCAATATAAAGAGAATGTTTTTTGCTTTTTCTGTGCTTTCTATTACCTTTCAGGATCTAAATTGTCCCGGTGTGATGAATTGAACCAACGCTTCAATTATTTGCAAATTGTAGGGTTGGCACATACGAAAGCAGAGGTGTTATCGTGTCATGTCGTTATCACTCACGCACAAGCAAAGATCAAACTTTTTTATAGCATTGCATTTTATGTTACTCTTAAAGGAATTGTTCAGGAAGTTAGGGGGTGTAAGAAAATAAAGAAAATAGAGTATCCATGCGAGCTATTTCCTATTTTCAGGCTTTATGCTAAGCTAAGGTAACCGGCTGCTGGCTCCAGCCACATATTCACCGTACAACTGAGAGAGTTAAAAGAAAACAAATAAGCATATTTCCCAAAATGTGTAACTTTCTTCATCTTTACATTTACCAACGCCTTCAGGTTGAGCAATCAGTAATAATTGTCATTTAGGATTAAATCCAGTGGGACGAAAAGATGTAAAAATAATCTTTGAACTAAAATGCCTAAATCCATTTGGGGGCATTTAAATCTAAGATAGATGGAATAATTGATTGGCACTGAAGACTAGTGAAGTTCAGTTTGCTACTGATCTGCTCTCGCAGCTCCTCTGTTTGTTCCTTTGCAATATTGATGAAAACGTAATTGCCGTGGTGAAATCACGATCACGACTAAACAATATTCCTCAGCAGACACAGACTGTCTAATCCTGTTTATATTGGCCGCCGCTCTCTTTTTCGTTGTGCCGCTCCCACGGATTTGTCCCTCCTCAGCGGCAGGTTGTTTGCACCTTAAGATGGCTGCCATCTGTTGAGGATCCGCTGAGGACGTCCTCCTGCTTACCAACATAGTTGACAGGATATAATGATGGATTACTTTATTAGAGAATATAATGAGACAATATTTAACTCTTCACCTATTTCAAACAGTATTTTAACACTTATTTCAACAATGCTTGCAGCTTTTCTTGTGGTGCTTTTGAATGAAAACAGATTGCATGTCTTATGACTCGAATTCAGCTTTGCCTAAGCCATTCTCCAGTCCTAAAGCTGCACTAATAAATACTTTACTAGTGATTTATTGGAAGAATAGGTATTGTAGAAGTATACTAAGTAAAATCAATTTACGGGTGAGAGTGTAAATGTACTAATACTGTACTAAGTGAAGTCTTTTAGGGCTTTTCCATTGGCACTTTTGGCCGCGCCGCGTCAAAACATGCAGCGCTGATTTGCATTTCCATCACCAGTTTCCGCAAACTGAGTTGTGACAAATCGCACCCGAGATGGACCATCTCCGGAGTCTGGTCAAATACCAAAATAACGGGGGACTTTTATTCTGAAGAATTTATAGGAAATTAAATGTGTTTATCACCGAATCTCCGGAGCTTTGTTAGCGGCTATTCTTCATTCATGACAAGTACACCAACACTGCCAGGAGGAAGAGTACAAGCAGCAAAAATAACGGGGGACTTTTATTGTGAAAAAATATAGGAAATGAAATGTGTTTATTGACCGGTTTACAGCCGCTCCTTTGACTACTAGTCACAGCCATGGTTACACACTCCTTCAAGCGGGTAGCCCTGTTGTAATGGAGATGCAAATCCCTGCCGTGAGTCAAGCCAGCACATGTGTATGGAAAAGGGGCTTATGTCATTGGTTTCCAGTCTCAAATCTAGATATAAAACAACCCAGAACAAGTAAGAGTCGAGTTCTGGTTGTATGTATCCAATCTTTATCCAAAATATGCAACCATTCATTTTCTATGATTCCTTCTGTTTAAGACTGGGGGGGCTAGAACCAATCTCACAACCCTGTAGAGGTCGCCCATCTATAGAATTTCCAATTCATCCACTCAGCATGGCTTTAGATATCCAGGGCAGAACTCCACACACAGAAAGGCCCCATGGGTCGGCCAGTGGATTTGCCTCGAGGCGACAGTGCTAACTACTTATTTTCAATGGATTAATTGCACAAAAACTAGGATAGGTTTCAACCTTAACGTATGCTTTTTAAATAAGTTGGAAACTGATTTAAGTAAAGTCCAAGTATGCTCGAACTCTTTCTGGAAGACATTCATAGTGTTGTACTTGTTTGTACACACAAACGGGGACAGAAATAGTTGTGTGAAGCATGAAAAAAAAAGAAAGCCTGAGAGAGAAGTTTCTTACTTTCTCCCCTCCACATAGCCGGCCAATCGCTGCGTGAAGTGGTCGTGAATGTCGGCTCGTTTCCAAAGCTTTTCAGCATCCGAGAGGGTGGAAATTTCCATTAGTTGAAATGTATACTGTCCCCGTCATGATATAAAAGAGATTGAAGGTAGTACGTAGCCTATATATGTTATGGTTTTCACTGGAAGTACAAGTGGAGCCGTAGAAACTGACAATTATTCTCTTTTCATTAAGTGGTTGATTGACTCGTTGGTGAGTTTTTGCTTGTGCTTCCAATTACACGCGTAGAATGCAAAGCATAGAAAAATAGAAATGACATAACGCCAGAGAGAAAAATAGTAGTGTGAAAGTGAGTCAGCTGCCAGAAACTGCTTTCCCTTCTCTTTTTCTATTTCTGAACTGTACCTTGCTGAGAAGGTATTGTGAGGAATAACGGCTAATCCACTGGGAGGATGTCTTAGACTATTCCAGGAGAAAAAAAGGCTGCTTCAGCAAGTAGCAAAGTACAGGAGCAATGGCAATGACAAGGCCCCCCCCCCCACCCCCACCCCTCCGTACTTTACATACAAATAGCTGTCAAAATAAAATTGCCTATTTTGAATAAGAGTATGCCTGGGACGAAAACACAAATATATGAAAGGACAAAGCAGCCCAGTGGAACAGACAGAGAGAGCATGAAATAAGATATTAATGTGTTCTAAATTGAAATACATTGCGTTATGACTTTGCAAATAAAGTAAACTCATGTCACTTTCATCACTTTTTTTTTTAATATAAATGTTATTATTAGGTTTGATATTTTGTTCCTGGATGCCTCCCATTGTGGAGCATGATGATATTTTTCATTGTGAGAGGTCACCGTGGTGTCTTGATAGAGGTCAATACAAGGTTGGCCACTTGAAAAAGCAAGATGAACATGACTATTATTTGCTACAGAGACCATGTTAATGGTATCAAGTGCTCATAAGGTAACTACATTTACTATTGTAAACACATAACAAAAAAAGAACTTTAAAAAAGCATTTTATTTTATAAAGAGCTTTGGTTTGTCTGCTTTTTTAGAAAGATCTTAAAGTCAGGGTAGAGCAAAAATGAAAGTGTTCTGTCTTTGTCTCAATTTTAATAATAATAATTTTAAGAATATTAACCACCTAGCCAAATTAAAATGATTATAAAAATCAGCATTTATACAAAATTAGCAGTATTCTCTGCTCTGAAATGCTGAGGGTGTGTCCACTGAAGGGAGGGGGGGGGGCCTAACTTCCAGCTAACTTTTTTTGTTTTTTTATATATAAGTATGTAATAATAATGTGTAAATCCCAAAATAGCCCAATAAGACATAATCCCACAACATTATTCACATTCAACACGCTGCGAAGCTTCGAATAGCTTCGAATATTTCTCACCGAAGCGTCGAATGCCCAAAAAATGGTCTTCGGGACAGCTCTAAAAATGTATACTCTGTTTAGAAACAAATCTCTGATTTTACTTTACCTGGACTGTAACTTTATCAAAACTGCATGCTATATACACTCAGTGCAATCTAATACAATCCAATACAACAAACTTGCCATAACATGAATCTCTACGAAGCTCATAATGTTCAGTTTTTGGTGACAGAAATGTGTAAATTCAATTATATGTGTATTATTGAGGTCATAGTTAAAGGTGTTCCTGTACAGGACTGAATTATATTGAGGAGTGTTTTTGTCCTCCCCATTTACAAACATCAGGGGGGCAGAATATTAGAAACACCTCTGAATATAATGCAGTCCAGTACAACACCATCACTGACTATGACCTCAGTGCTAAAACACATAATTAAATTAACAAAAAACATGACAGGCATCATGAAAGTAGACTTTATGGCATTTATATTGGATTGCATTAGGGTGTATTTATTAAAGTGGACACTGTGTGTACTATTTCATACTATAATTCTATATACTTAGTATGGAGTTGGCACCTTCAGGTGTAGGTGTAGGTTTAGGAAAATAAATTACAAGACAGTTCAGAGACATGACATGAGACTGCAGTTTTAACGCTGCCGAGTCCTAAACCAGCCGTATAAGATGGAATTTGAGCTGTGATCACATTCATGGCCGTCACTATAAATCTAGCAGCTAAATTTGATTTGATTTGATTTGAGCAAAGCCCGCGAGGTCAAAGGTCAAATTGCACTCGAAACCCTCTGTAAGCCGCCACTTAATTTGCTTTCTGGAGTGCCGTAATCACTGACCATTATTAGCTCCCATCACGTAATGTAAGATATATGAGGCGAGAATGGCCGGGGCATTATGTTTGTGATATTCATTTTGATTTTAAGCAACAGCCATATAGATAGAATAATCAAGAAAAATGAGACGATTATCCATCAAGGGCATTACGCGGCAGGAGCCAATTTATCCCCGACGAGAAGGCTCTGAATGGGCTTGATAAATCATCAAGAAAGGGGATATCATTTGGCCTCACAGCGGAAAAGAAAAAACTGTAGCGCAAGCATATTTCAAACCATTAAGGGGCTAAAGTTAGCTCTCACACCCCCCTCCCGCCAATCTATCAAAGGGTGTGCAGTCTTTAGTGTGAGCCTAACAGCAGGCTGGGCTGTGTGCTTGTGAGGTGCCCTAAAGAACAAATGTTTCATTTTCATTAGTTACCAGGTAGCGCGTGCCTCCGGGGCCCCGGACAGGCTTTCTCAATGTCTCAGTGTAAATCGCTCCTGGGAAGATAAGGGATGGAGGAAAAAGTTTTCAACCACTTTCCAGCTGGAACAAGGCTGGAGAAAATACCGAATATCATAAGAGGATATTCATCTCACTTTAAGTAGTTCTTTTTTTTCGCTGCTGATATGGCTTGGCTTCCTTCTGCAATGATTATCACTCTAGCCTGTAAGCTTATAGATATAGAGGATGTGATGGTAACTAATGACCAACCCTTGGTGTAATGGCCTTGTTTTTCTTACAACAGTTTGTTCAAACTTGCTCACATTATTGATCATATACTCTCTTTTTTTTATCCATCACGGCCACTCTAAGCTGGTGAAGTACACCAGCAGATAATGAACTGAAGGCAAAATGAAAGTCAATTGAGAAAATAGACTACTTCAACTATTTGGAAAGCCTAGGACAAGCATTTTGTTTCATCAGCTAAAACAACTTTGGTGCTGGGTAACAATAATCTGCATGACAACGCCGAAAAATCCCCATAAATATAATATTTCCAGTTCTTTATTTATTCTGCATGAAAAGAAACCAATTAAGATGCAGTGTGCAGGTATTTTCCCATATTTTAGGGTAAAACTTGGTGATTTTGGTCATGAGGTAGGAAAAAAACACGAGTCTCTGGAATAAACCTATCAATGACAGTTTTCATAGTTAGTGGCGGAGTCCGCCATTCCCCTCATGAGTCATGAGTTGGGAAATAAACATGTGTCTCTGGAGTAGAGCTGAAATGATTAGATTCGATTAATCGATTAGTTAGGAGGAGCAGAAGTCTAGTTATCTCTCAGAACACTTGAATTACAATATGCTGAAAGGTTATTATGGAATTTTTGCCCAATGATGCCAAAAATATACTGCCTACTGCCACTTTAATGACAATGATCGATAGTTGCAGTCCTACTGTGGAGATGAAGAGTCAATAAGCAGCAACACATCTATATAATGTTATTGCAACACTATGCCGCCTTATGAGTTGTCTTCTTTCATAAGGGTGGCTTTCTTTCTTTTTTTAAACTTTCCCTATTTGCGTTTTTAGACATCATATTGTAAGACCGGGCGACTGGTAGACAGGACAGGCACCGGGAAGTATGCCTAAACACATTGATGCTACTTAATTCTATATTTAAGAAATTGCCAAAAGATTTCCTCATTCGCCCGCCTATTAGCTTATCTGCCTTCTCCTGACACGAATTTCACCTGAGTTGACTCGGTAATCCCGAGTCAATCACCCCTGTGCTATTTCCCCGCTCACTCCTCCTCAGCCTTTTTTATCTGAACCTGTCCGTAGGGCGCCCGTCACCGCATGCTATCGCCTCAGGGCCGAATTTAGATGAAACAAATGGAGGGAATTTAGACAAATGCGCAGGTGAGACAAACAACTCCTAACTGCCCGAGGGCTCTGTGTTTTTTTTTTTTTGTTGTGTTGTTGTTGTTACTGTAATTCCCTTCCAGAAAGTAATAACTTTATCTCAGGGAGGCTTATGAAGAAGAGACCCTCCGTTTGTGGATTCTGACAGGTCTGGTAGAAACGGGGCTTTATGTGTCCCTTTCATTTTCACAGCGCTCGTCCTCTGCAAGCGCCACACGATTTGTTGTCCTGCAAAAATGTGCCATGTGGGCGGCACTGAGGCAGAGACGCCGGGGAGTGTCAATCTTCCCCTGAGATTTGTTGGGAACTTTCGGAGGCTATTGTGAGTTTAACACCCCTGAAGGTTCACGAAGTTCTTTTCATACAAGATATGTAGGCCAGCACGGTTTATTGTGAATAAAATATCACTATCATAACCTTCCCTGGCTATTCGCTCTTTTATTGCATTGTAAATTTAAAAGGCGTTATACATTTTCATGAAAACATAAACAGTGGGTAGCACTCACATAATAAAAGCATCCCGCCCGAGAAGCTTACACTTATGTATTTGTTTATGAAATTGCCAGTTTTGGTCAAGCCGAACAATCAGAACGGCCTCTGGTGTCAAAGCGAAGCCTGTGTTCTCTGTTGACAAATTACGGTATAGCGAAACCGTTGATTGGGTTTTTGAACAGGCGAGTGAACCCGAAATGACAGGTGCGAGGAGACAATTTACAAATCCAAATCAAGTGACAGCTCTGCAATCATTCCGCTCTCGATTCATTTGCCGCCGGTCACGTTTCGGAGGGCTCCTCTGGTGGTACACGAAAATGAAAAAAAAAAAAAATCTCAAAGAGCAAACAAATATACGGCTGCATAATTGCGCTCTATAAGTCGATTCGGAGAGAGGCTCGCTGCCACATTGACGCACTTTCAATGATTATCGATTGCCTGTAATTGGACTGTCAAAACGCTCTCTTGTGATATTGGGAATGGATAAAAGCAAACACAATGGTTTCACACAGGAGAAGCAATCATATACAAGCATGTTAACTGAGTTGTTAAGTGGAGGAAGAAGTATTCAGATCTTTTTCTTGAGTAAAAGTACCAATACAATACTTTAGAAAAGTTATAACTCTTTAACGCCCTCAAACCTAATTTCTTAATTAGCCTTTTTTTCTATGAGCAATGTGCTTCCACATGAACACAATATTCTGCCAACGTTTAAACATTTTTAGTTATTTCACATATTTCTGTATGTGTTTTTTTCTCTCTCTGTCTCTGTCATTTTACACCAAGCTACTGAAAATAAATTATTGTATTTATATTTAAATATTTGCTTTGATTAACAAAAAATCTTGCCATCAGTTTTTTTTTAAAAATGATGTATTAATTATTAAAAGGGGAGCGAGAGAAGGGACGACATGCAGCTACCAGGGCGCCCCGTGAATTGAGTTTCTGAATGTTAATGAAAAACATTCCCCAGGCTTTAACTTTGATTGTTGCTTATTTAGCCATGAATATTTAATATTTAATAGAGAAATACTTGAGATTTTAAACCAAGTGTTTAGGGGCTTTTAAGTTCTGGTTGATATGGCGACACCTGTGGTTTACCGCTGGTTAGTGTGTTGTTCAGTACATGCATGCACGTACTGGACCATGAGCATGTCATTTAAATCCAAAGCGAGAATGGCGGACTCCGCCGCTAACAATGAAAACTACTATATAGAGCGTTGACTGATCAGTGTAAATAGTACGGCTGTCAATCGATTGAAATATTTAATCACAAATTAATCACACATTTTTTTTAATCAGTTCAAAATGTACCTTAAAGGGAGATTTGTCAAGTATTTAACACTCTTATCAACACAGGAGTGGGTAAATATGCTGCTTTATGCAAATGTAATATGCATTTATTATTGGAAATCAATTAACAACACAAAACAATGACATATTGTCCAGAAACCCTCACAGGTACTGCATTTAGCATAAAAAATATGCTAAAAATTATAACATGGCAAACTCAAGCCCAACAGGCAACAACAGCTGTCAGTGTATTGACTTGACTATGACTTGCCCCAAACAAAGGGGAGACTCGTGGCTACCCATAGAACCCATTTTCATTCACATTCTGTACCTTGAGGTCAGAGGTCAAGGGACCCCTTTGAAAGTTTGGAGCGTTATTTAACCTCCTTCCCGACAAGCTGGTATGACATAGTTGGTACCAATGGATTCCTTAGGTTTTATAGTTTCATATGATGTCAGTATCTCCACTCAAGCTTTAAAACTAAACCTAAAAACCACAAGTTGCGTTAATTTGTTAAAGAAATTGGCGGCGTTAAAACGAATTTGCGTTAACACGTTATTATCGCATTAACTTTGACAGCCCTAGTAAATACATTTATTGACTACAGTAAAAATAAATACAATCCATAGTAGCATAAAAAATTGTGTTTGATGTGATGAAAATCTACAATAATTTCCACCCATGTCCACTTTTTTTTTATTTTTTTATTTTTTTATAAATATTCCACTAAAACCATCAAACTTTAATGCTGTAGATGAAAGTGCATATTACAGAAAGTGGTTTAACACTGGATAAATTGCTAACTATAATATAATCTATAATATGATTCATCTGGTCAAGCAGCATGGAACTAGCGTGACCCCGGAGAAGGCTGATCTCATGCATTTGCAAGAGCGCTCCACTGTGAACCCCTCCTCGTCTCCTCTCGAGGTTATTATGCGTTTGCTCAGATATTATAGGTTATAGGCGAGTCTCTTTCGCAGAGTTATGCAAATGTGCACATTTTTAGTTGGAAATATTGATGATATATATATAAGATTAAGAGGTTTTTTTATGCAGAGAGAGATCGAGCTGAAACCTCGGCGTGAGATGAAATTACACAAATCCATAGCAATTAAGTCACTCTGGGCTGTACTCATCTAGGAGCTAATTAGATATGCTTTGGCCATTGTTTCCAAGTCTTCAAGCACACACGTGAACAACCAACGCACTTCTATGCATTCGTGCATGTGTGTGAGAAGCCTCCGAGTTGTAGTGGTCATTTTCTCCTTGATAGGAGCCAAAGAGAACGGCTGTCAATGAGAGTGACCTGAATGATAGATAGCCTACTCTGCAGGGGGGCCAGAGAGGCAATTTCGACACGGGGACATTCACTTAGGAAACACCCCACTTCTCCCGTACAATTTATACCCTCCGTCCTCTCCAAGAATCAAAAGCCGTGCGTGTCAGTGTCATTTTCACTACGAGCCTATAGCGGGAACCGCATGAGGTGCGAAGCAACTTCTTTCCTCGAAAACAAATAAGCAGCACAACACAACACAACAGAACCTCCCCTATGGGGAATCCTTGAAATGGATTATCTGTCTTTTAAACACCCACTCTCCTTCCTCTCTTCTCCTCTCGACATCTCCTGTTCTGTGATCCAAATTATGAATCTCAAGAGGAAGGGTAAAGATAAAAAAGTTCCCACAGGAAAATCAGATTTTATGTAAAGAAGAGGGAGCGGTAGGTGGTCGTTGGTGCAATAGGGGGAAGACACAACACAGAGATGACTGTTTAACTACCAAACCGCACTATAGTTTTCCCCTCACGTAAAGTATATTATTATAGGTTTGTCTTTTCTTTAGTAACCATGGCCACAGTGTAAAAGGATAAACCATAGCAGTAGCAAGTTGCAATTGACTGACAAGTGTGTCATCAATGTCATCAGAGCCAAACATTGTATTCTTTCACACTTGTACTCCACCATGTGTTATTTTCCATTTGTATAATATTATTATAGATTTCATGGTGAATACTGGCCCACTTTCAAAACGAGTGTGCTTCTTTTTTTCTTTGAAAATACACACTTTACACAGAAACCGCACCACCTATCATTACCTCCTCCTAATGGTCGGATTTCGGGGGACATTTCTCCACAGGAGCAGATTGGCTACCATGGCAACAGGCGTAGGCTCGCAGGAACCCGAGGCCTGGCCTTGTTAACCTCGGCGCTGCACATGACAAGGAAACACATTGCTACAGTCATAACACGATGTCCACACTTATGTTTTACTCGCTACATGGAATTATTGTACTGTGAAAGACATTCCTCATATTCTTGTCCAAATAATATGAAAAGATCTTTTTTTGTTTTTAAAAAACAAGAACTGGAACTCTCTTCTCCCTTTCTGTGGGAGGAAATAAAAACTATAACAATACTGAAGCTGTTATGCATATTTTTCCATTTCTCAAAAGAGGATAAAAATGTTTTTTTTTTAGCATACTTGTGAAGCTAGCGTTTATACTTCAGGTCTCTTGGTGGAAAGTTCCCATGGCAGCGGTTTGAGAGCCAACCTTGCTACTGCCAAATGTTGATAAAAGACAGTTTTAGTCCATCCATGTCCATGGCTACCAACTGTTAGTGATTTAAACTGCCCCGTTATAACATGCGAGGAGCATTGTGCAGCTCGAATTGGTTCCATGTTTGATGACAAAAACTGACCCGAGTGTCAAAACTCACAACATCGGGTAATCCTGTAACCTCAACACCCTGCGTGTTACCCCGTGATTCGAATATCAATTTCACAGTACCAGTTTCGTAGTAGAGAATATCAATAAACGGCTAACAATGTCGGTCCCCCAACTGGTTAAATTTCTGTGGCTATTGGAGTGGGAGCGTGTCTATGTTTTCTCAGGTCTATGTTTTCTCAGGTCTATGTTCCCTCAGCCCTATGTCCCCTTCACTCTATGTTCCCTTAACCCTATGTTCCCCATGTTCCCTTAATCATAATTCCCTCACCCCTATATTTTCTTAACCCTATGTTCCCACAGCCCTATGTTACCTCAATCATAGTTCCCTCAGCCCTATGTTCCCTGAATCCTATGTTCCCTCAACCCTATGCTCCTTCAGCCCTATGTTCCCTCAATCACAGTTCACCCACCCCTATGCTCCCTCAACACTATGTTCCCTCAATCATAGTTCCCTCAGCCCTATGTTCCTTCAACCATAGTTCCTTCAGCCCTCAGAACATAGGACTGAAGGAGCATAGAACTGAGGGAACATAGGAGTGAGGGAACATAGGACTGAGGAAGCATAGGGCTGACGGAACATAGGGCTGAGGGAACATATTACTGAGGGAACATAGGGCTAAGGGAACATAGGGCTGAGGGAACATAGGACTGAGGGAGCATAGGGCTGAGGGAACATATTACTGAGGGAACATAGGGCTAAGGGAACATAGGGCTGAGGGAACATAGGTTGGAATTGAAGGAACAAAACTATTTTTAGTGCTTGCACCAATAAAATTACATTACGAGATTGCCAGGTGGAACCAGAAATTCACGCCCACTGGAAAATGCAAAACAATAAAACGAAATTCAAATTTCTTCTAAGTGAGTATACAGGTCAAAGACATACCCACCAAGGATGTATACTTATTTCTTAGGTTCAGAAACTTTAAAATCTGCGGTTAAAGCATGTTAGATCAATTACTGGTACTTTTTTCCAGCCTTGACAAGAACATAATGAGCCTAATTCAAACCTGTTTCTGCTGGCTTTCACCACGTTCCACCGCCATGTGACTCACATCCAGCCTTGGCTAGCGCTCCCAGTTGTTTTATTTTCCTCTCATAGTGTCACTGCTCTTGTTTAAAAATGAGTTTATGCTTGTTTGTTTCTTCCCTGACCTCTATTAACACTTGGCAAACAGGAGCACCTTCACTATTCATAACGCCTCTTTGAAATAGCGACTGGCTACAAGCAGCCAACCGAAATATATGCTCTGGCTTCGGCGGCCGGGTCAAACATTTTGCTGACTTCATATCAATCCATAAGTGCCAAGACGGCGAGAGGGAGCCAAATGTTTAAAGGAGAGGGATCAAAACTCCTTATAGAGCAAGAGTGCATCCCATAAAAGTCGACTTTCCTGGCAGACAAGCGGTAATGCACCAGATGACCTAGCTTAATTGGCTTGGTTGGACACCGGCGCGGATTTTGTACACACTTAGACATGAGTGATTTAGCATTTAATTTTTGACCCAATGGAGCCGGAGACATTTAATTACATTGAGTAGAGAATCACAGGAACGACTCCGTATTGAAATATCAATTTGAATGCCAACCTGCTACGCAATTAACAACATGTTTGGAGATCGGAGTAGTCGTGATTGATTAACGCGATGAATGAAACCATCACGCGCTTTTAGAGACATAAATCAAGTTAGAAGACATTTGGTCACGTGCACTATTTTTGCTGCATTGCTAAAAACATAGAATATATATATCATTTATAAGCTTCAACATATTCCAACTGCTTCATTCCGAGGCCCTGCATTTAGTCTGTGGGCTCAGGAGCATCCAGTGCCATCCCGTTATGTTTGCTCAGACTGTGCCAGCATAAACCCTCTCCTCCTCGTGCCTTCATAACTCTGTGGGAGTTGATTAATGAAGCAGATTTCCAGCTATCAAGCTGGGTGCAAACTGTTCAATTATGCATCTTGGAATCTCCTTATATCATGTTTTAGTAGCCTCGCTAGCTCCGTGGGACCGGCGTGCGTGGGAGGCCTGGCCGGAGACGAGCCTCAGCGGAACGAGCTATATTTGTCTGAGCGATGACCTTTGCCGTTGCGACAAATTATAAAGCGCAGTGATTGGTGGAGTACTGTCAATTTGCTCTTTCATGAGGTCTTTGAGGTCTTCGCCGGGGTTGCCGCAACGATCCTGGCAGGACTCAATTCGTATTCAGAGTTAATCAAAATGCATGACTGGGGCAGGCGAGGAAGGCAGCAGGGCTCTCGCTGTAAACAGTAAAGAAGCCGTTTACAACCTGACGCAGGCATCTGTCCTCATCAGGCACAGCTGCTCCGAGACTGCCTCATGATTGTTTGGTTGCTTTTGCAGACACTCGTTCCACTTTCATATTTTATATTGGAGCACGCGATTTGTTAAACAGCAGTCTCTTTAGCTGATATAATTCTTGGTGGATAAAAAGCCTTGGGTGTTGTGCTGGTGGGCTTTGAGAAAACAACACATTCACATCTCAGCAGGTGAAAGTTAATATTATACATCTTGTAAGCACTAGGATTTGTAATTCCGTCTTCTCAATTCAAACTTCAAACACAACAACCACCAGTGGCCTCAGAGACCCGCTTCTGTTTTGTTAGTCTATCTACTTAGCTAGCGTTGCACGGTATATAGTTACTAGAAAGGTATCGCAATATCCTGCCGTTAAAAACGGTACAGTACCCCATTTCATTAGTACCGGTACTTTAAGGATGATAGTGTTTTTATTAGAGCCGGTTTCGTCCCACAGTCCAAAGACATGCAGGTTAGGTTAATTGTTGTCTCTAAATTGCCCGTAGGTGTGAATGTGAGCGTGAACGGTTGTCTGTCTCTATGTGTCAGCCCTGTGATAGTCTGGCGACCTGTACCCCGCCTTCGCCCAATGTCAGCTGGGGTCGGCTCCAGCCCCCAGCCCCCCCCCCCCCCCGCGACCCTGAATAGGATAAGCGGTTACAGATGATGGATGGATAACCACAAGGATGGAGTCAACAAATGAAGTGGAAAAGAAGATTAAAGTGCCATGTTCTGTCATCTATTATTCCATTACTTGTCCTGATGTTTTAGATTTTTGCTGCGGTATCGTTTCAGTATCGGTATCGAGATATTTAGTCAAGGTATCGTATCAAAGTTCATATTTTGGTATCGTGACAACACTATACTTGGCTCTGTCTTGAAGGGACCTTATCTGTAAAAGATGTGATGTCAAATCTGCTGAGATAAAATGTCGTATGCCTGTAATATTACATCTGAAATAGGGATGCTTTTCATGACATAAAGCTTGGAGGGGTAGTGATTGTACACTTTTAGCCAAATAGGTGAGGCTGTAGGGTTGGCGTTGCGGCTGGTGTGATCCCATCCCCAGATCTCTAGTTTTTTTTCTGTATCTATAGTGTCAATATATGCAATGTTATAATCAAAACACAGACATGCTCATAAGGTAACTAGCAACAGTATAAATTAACAATGAATTAAGTATCGCACCTTGGCAGTTGCTGATTGAAAACCCACATTCACTACTGTGAATTGTTGGTGAAACTATAACACAATTTCTACCCATAATGACAATAGCTTTATAAGGGGTAAATGAGGAAACAAATCCATAGATAACCAATCAAATACTAAATCATTAAAATGACTCAGGCTTGAATTACTGACGATATAATGTCATATTTTCCCAGTCTTACGAGTCTTAGACATACAGTTTTAAACAAGAACCACATCAAAATCTAAAGAAATCAAATAGAGATTGTTGCCTTGCAGATTTGTGTTAAATATATTAATATAAATGTGTCTATTATACATAAATATACAGTTGTCAGTTTATTGGTTAAACTAATGCAACCTAATATAACAGCCCAACATTATACCCTACCTTCATGAAGGTTATAATGTCAAAGTTTTGTTCAAATTAATCTAGTTTGACTGAACTTTATGGAAAACATAGTTTGTTGTGCTGTTGCATTGCAATATACTGAAAGGTGCCTCTAATATTTAGTCTATCCTCACGATGTAAATGGTGTGAACAAAATATTTTAAAAAAAAAGGGATAAAAAACATCTTTTTTGCAGTACACAACCACCACTTTTCTCTCTGGGCATCTGTGTTTGTGGTTGGTGATGATTCCCCTGCGAGCAATGTAACAGGTGGGTGGATGGACAAAACAAAAGATCAAATCAATAGTTTCAGCCACCGCTTAATTGCACAGTGGGAGCCAGAGGTTTTTTTATTACGTGCTCCGGTCAAACTTTTAATATACCTCCAGCCTCTAGAGTATGGTGTACCCGCACACCTGGCTTTGTCTAAGAAACAAAGGCTTTCTCTCCAGTTTTTTTATACGCCCTGTCTTCCAGTCAACCTTAGCAACTTGCAGTTTTCAGGAGAATAGTTTACAAACGGCAGAGAATGTAATGAAGTCACAGTATCTGAATTAAGCCGCTTATGAGATTAGAGTATTCAGCCCACCTTCTCTGGTGTGGAAATTATTAGAAAACAAAAGGTTTACCAAGCGAAGAGATTTAAAGTGAACTGGAGATTTTCCTCCTCGCTTCAAACGTAATGCCATTGAAAGGTGTGCGCTGCAAATTAGTAATGCAGTCTCACTTTTAATCAAATGTGGGACTCGGGGGGGAAAAAAAGAATGCACCTCCGAAAATACTTGAGGTTGAGTCTTTCCCCCTGTAAGCTCCGCATTTTAGTGTTATGCTTATATGCGATTTTGAGCCTTGGATAATTTGACAAAAACAATCAATAATGAGAATATCATGGTGAGGTGTCTGGGATGCTTATTGAGGCAATCCCAATTTCCAAGAGACGCGCAAGAATGTAATGTGCCCCAAATATGACACAAATGATCCTAGATCTGTGATCCAAGATTACACCCATTGAATGCATCATCTCATACAACTCACAGCTGTCACGACGAGGAATGTCAAGCGTGACCCATCAATTTTATTAATCAGGCTTCCGCTGATATATTAGTAGACTCTCATTAGCTTAACAAATTAGCCAAAGGGCAAGCTTTGGAGATGTACCTGTGCTTGATAAAGCACATCTCTTGTTTGTGTAAACAGCTTGTTCCTTCAGACGGATACATGTATTCAGATTGTTACATGTCTGAAGAGTTAGATGTAAATAATGCATGAGTGTAAAGCATGAGCGGTGGATCGTGTGATAAGGCATGCAGCATCTCAAACACCTGTGTCCTGGGATTTTTGCTCCCTGCAAAACATTCAGAGTGTAACAAGAGTAGTGCCACGAATAAGACTCATCCCGGCAGTGTCAGTCTTCAACACTACTAAGAGTCTACAGCCATGCTGGCAGGCACAACGGTGCTTCGAGCTAAATGCTAATGCCACGAGGATAACATGCTGAAATGACAATGTAAACATGCTGATGTTTAGCAGGTGTGATGTTCACCATGTTCACCATTTTAGTGTAGCGTGTTAGCATGCTAACATTCGCCAATCTTCCGTAAGACTCGCTGCACGACGACCTATCCTGACATTTTGAGGTCAATGCGTAACCTCAATCATCCAAGGCCAATGCCTAAACTTAACCATCCGAGGCCAATGCCTAACCTTAACCATTCGAGGTCAATGCTTAACCTTAATCATCCAAGGCTGATGCCTAACCTTAACCATTCGAGGCCAATGCCTAACCTTAACCACTCGAGGCCAATGCCTAACCTTAACCATCCGAGGCAAATGCCTAACCTTAACCATCCGAGGCCAATGCCTAACCTTAACCATCCGAGGCCAATGCCTAACCTTAACCATCCGAGGCCAATGCCTAATCTTAACCATCCGAGGCCAATGCCTAACCTTAACCATCCGAGGCCAATGCCTAACCTTAACCATCCGAGGCCAATGCCTAACCTTAACCATCCGAGGCCAATGCCTAATCTTAACCATCCGAGGCCAATGCCTAACCTTAACCATCCGAGGCCAATGCCTAACCTTAACCATCCGAGGCCAATGCCTAACCTTAACCATCCGAGGCCAATGCCTAACCTTAACCATCTTACCACATATCGAACCCTCACATTACAGATTCAATGTGCGTGAAAGTATAACAGTGCAAAGGTGAAACACAATTTGTCAAACCTAGAAGTTGATGAGCTACTGCCACACAAGACCAAGTTCCACCCCAGTCAGTTAGGAAAAATATGGAGCTTTAAGGAGCACATGATTACCACATTGAACACGTACATAACACCGACTGGTCCAATGAATATTACAAAGGAAGAATTGGACGTAAACAGCATGAGTCCATGGATCTATCCTACCAAACGTGGTGGAGAAAAGTAATGCTGCAGCAATAGAGGTCAGATGGTGCATTTAAATTAACAATAACTCTACCTAAGTCATATTTACTTAATTTTCATTATGAATCTGGGTCTGCATTAATTATTAGTAAGGTATTACCATTATCATCTCCAAAGTTTTGAATGGATAGCTACTCCTCTTCTCTCAGCTCAAGACTCCATCCCAACTTTAAATTACTGGATTGACTACTGTTTACCTTTTTGAAGCTCTTCATACATTAGAAATACCAATAGGCAGTGGAATGTGACAAAAAGGCAGACTTTTCATTACCCTACCTAATGAGCTAGTGTGGTGTATGGCTTCTAGCTTGACAGATAACAGGTTCATTCAGTAACAGCCGGTTAGACTGTTGTCAGGTCATTAAATGGGCGCTATCAGTGGTTATAAGCCTCATAGATGTGGGTCAGAGACGGCCTACTACACACACTGGTAGGTTTTATCATCTATTCACATGGTTGATCACCGGAAGAAGGTATGAAAGAAGACGACAGCGAACTCTAGCGATCACAGTTATTATGAAAGGAGCAAAAGCGTAAGTCAGGCGCTGTAGTATAGAAGGTGTGAAACGCCATATGGGTATATGTATAGTATTTTATATAGTATCTTTTTCACATTTTTATTGTAATTTTTCTATTCTATATTTATGTTCTTCATTTTTGTAGTACTTTGCCGGTATTTTTATTTCCTCTTAAAAGGTTTATTGTATGCACCAAACAACAAGGCAAACTCCTTGAAAGTGAAATCCTACTTGGCAATAAACCTTATTCTGATTCTGAGCATTTGTACTTTCTGGCACGGAGAAAAACCACAGTCAGAAAGGTCAAAAGGTACAAACACAGTCTCTCACACAAAAGGGCAGTACAGTGATCATCGGTGTACAGTAAGTACACAGTATTAATGTTATGTGCATTTTGTGGAGAAGTAAAAATACTTCTTTTCCCTTTAGCTTTTGAAGCTCAAACAAGCTCGCTTGTTTCATCTAGCCCACACACTCTACAAAAGAAAGAAAAGAACTTTTTAAGTTTAAAAAAGGACAAAAAGCTCAATCAACTTGCTTTACATAACTTCAGTTTGGTGTTTGATTTGGATTTGTTTCATGCCAGCTGCTCGCAGGGTAATGTTAGATTCAGCGGTACCTCACTGTCCAGCCTCTTTCCCCTTCAGCAAACAGATGTGTGGGCAAGGCACAAACAAGCTCCCGAAGCTTTGGCTCGGTCCATAAATAACCTGTTTGTCTTAATCCATCAAGTTTGTGGATGTAGAAACCGGTACCTTTGTAGCATGTGGGGGCTGAGTATTAGCTGGATGTCTGCAGTATCATGATGTATAAGCTTATTCTTTGAACAGGGGTCTGGTCCACTACAGGGCTATTATGCCCAGCTAGTGCCACCAATCCATCACGCTTAAGCACTGCACAGCCTATTTCACTTGGCAGCCAGCCACCGTCACCCTCTGCTCCCCTATTTTCATACTCAAATCTATGGATGTGACTTATTCATAAGGTTGAGGTGTTTGGAGAAATGGTCAGAAGGTCACAGGGATACATGGGATTTTTACATAAGGGAGCTCTTTCCTGCATTTATATTGGCATACAAACAGTGGTGGAAGAAGCAGTGCCAGCCCTGACCAATTTGGTGCCCGAGGCAAGATTTTAGCTGGTGCCCCCTACCTCTTTTGGCATGCGCTCGCAAAGCGCGCCCTGCCGGGTTCTTAAACAGTGTTATTTTTGAGCATACAGGATTGACGTAGCCTCTTAACCTGCTTATAATATAGCTATCATATTGACCTTGATTGTGAGACATCCCCTTTTTTTCAAGATTCCTTTTTAGAAAAAAGATTATTTGAAGATCAAATCTTGTTTTCATAAAAAAAAAAGGGGAAAAAAAGAATTGAATCTGACCAGAATACACCAGTAACAGTAACACATTGAAAAACAACAAGGTAAGATGATATATATTTTTTAAATTAAATTGCATTAGAATAGGCCAAACATTAGGCTAGACCTATTTTTGACATCATTTAACTATGTAAAAGTGAAAAATAGAACCATAAGTTATATGTTAATTAGACTCTGCCTGTCTCATTGATCTCAAATTGGAATCATTCTCCTCCTCAGTTCGTGGTTTACTTGCCTGACTTTTTACCCTCTGAAAATGATGGTGGATCATCTGACTGGAATCAACATTACTGTCATTTGAAGGCCGTTGCAGGTTTCAGTTTTCAAGATAGTGGAAACAATCTTTACCGAAAGGTCCGCAACACCTCAGTGGCAAACGGCAGGCTGTTTGTGCCCCATTCGTCACTTGGTGCCCTACGCAAGGAAGAAGTACTCCAATCTTTTACTTAAGAAAAAGTAACATACAGCAATGTAAAAAATACTCCATTAAAAGTCTTGCATTCAAATAGACAGGTCAGAAAAACGTAAAGCTTTAAAATGAAAAGTACTCGTTGGCCCATGAAATAGTGTATATATTATATTACTTGATTGTTAATACTGATGCATCACTGTGTAAATAGCATAGCTAGTCGGACTGGAACCAGTTTACTGTGCATACTGTTATGTAGGCTAGGCCACTTGTGCCCAACCTGGGGGTCAGGGCCCTCCAATTGGTCACAAGATAAATCTGAGGGGTCGTATGATGATTAATGGGGTAGGAAAGAAGAAAAAAAAAAGTTTCAAGTTCAGCTATGCATCTCAATTATTTTTTTATTTTTTTGGGGGGATAATACTGGATAATTTGACCTCTTTGGGCCTCAAACGTAAGAAGGGGCCCCCAAGAAACTGTTTTTTCTAAGAGGTCACAATACAAAAAGGTTGGGAACCGATGGTTTAATATTTAACACTGCTTTGTAGTTTATAAATATCATCATATGTAGTTGTTCGTGACATCTTAATCTGAAAAGTAACTAGCAACTGTAGCTGTCAAATAAATGTAGAGGAGTAAAAGTACAATATTTCCCTCTGAAAAGTAGTGCAGTTGAAGTATACAGTATCAAGTACCTCAAAATTGTACTTAAGTACAGTACCACCATTGTGTATCTATCTACCTCATGCAAAACAATGAACTGAGTGCATTTCCTATTAAAGCACTAAAAGCTTGACACATTTTTCAACTAAATATGGCACAAAAAAGGCCCATCTGGCTCCACACAGCTCCAATATTGCTCCGAGGTGTGTCTTTTTGGCCCACTTTGGTTCCAGAGACACGAGACAAAAACAGACGACATGCTGCCCTCGTCCCAAAAAGTCATTTTACACTCTGAGCAGGAGTGTTATTTTTCCACTTTCTAATTATATCCTTTTATCAGGCCACCCAGTGATTGGTTTTAGGTGATAAGCAGGGAGTCACAATGAAAAAAACAAGCAATCGTAAAGTTGAGAATTAGAGGGAGAAAACTGCTTTCTTGTTATCTCACCGGGGAGTAAAATGGGAAGTAGAAGTCGATTTCGAAATGTTACGTGAGCATTACTGCAAGGTGACAAGGTGTGGCATGGCAATCAGCTACTCCCTTTGTCTTCCAGGAACTTGTATTTTTTATTAATCTTTGCAAATATATCCAGTGCAAAGATTTTTCTTGTGGAACTTAGTTGAAACAGAGGTTGTAGACTTTTAAAAAGAAGAAAGAAAAAAAACTCTCCTCTGAAGTTTGCTCACTTTTTCATGGCAATCACCTCGCTGATTATCCCGCTGAAAGATCAAGACGAGCGGGTTCCAGAGGCGGCGTCTGTGTGGTAGCAACCACTCCCACGGGGGCACATTTATGCATAACTGCTCTTTTTGTGGAAATTTGGTGGAGCTAGGTGGGAGGATGTGAGCACAGGTGCATTATTCAAGCGATTCCCTTTCACTTAGACATCACTCGGGGTCACATTAGCATTGCTAATAAGTGGTGGTTTAAAGGGATGTTGCAAGCTTGCTATGTCTTAATGATTCAAAGGCAAAATGTTAAAAAGCAGGTAGATGGGGGATATTTTTTCTCTATTTCTACCATGAGTAAGAGACTTTTTTTCTGCATGATATGCGTGGCAACGCTTTTAATAAAATATTCCTATGAAGGTAGGAATCTCTGTCTGTGGGGTATGTGGCCTTTGCATATCTCGAAAACCATTCATCCAACCTACTTCAAACTTGGCGGGTGCATTGCTTGAGACCTAATGACGTGCAGTGTCGAATTTGGAGCAATTTTGAATAAGCAAGCGATAGTGCAGCAGCAGGGGCGGGGCTCTAGGAACTGAGTCCAGATGAGTATGTCGTCCCGATCTCATGGGAAGGCGTATAAATAGCACGACATTACAAGGACATTCCGCGTGTCATGAAAACGTTTAGCATTTGGTACCTTAAGTCATTTGTACGCCTCTTTTCGCGTGTCATTTTTACGCCACACAACGAAACTATGGTAATGGCTACAGTTAGGTTTAGGCAACAAAACCACTTTGATTTAGGAAAAAACATCATGGTTGGGGTTACAATAAGTAGGTAAACTAAGTAAAATATGTACGGAAACAACGTAACTGAAGTTTGGAAAACGTGTCACAAATGTCACTAAAAAACACGTCACAAACGTCACTAATGTACCTCCAAAATAACTCAACAACACTTTGGGACACGAACACCGGTCTCAAACATCGGCCTCCTGGTTGAAAGTCCTGTGTTTGTTGGACCCATCCACCTCCAATCCCTTCCACCATAAGCAGTCTTTCTCACTTTTTTCGCGCTCTGAACAGCCACGACCTGAACGGGCACTGCACTAATACGAAGAAAGCAGGACAATACTGATTATGAAGTACATTGTATGCTGTGTAATCTTCATAAACAGCATGGTATGGTGGGGAGAGACGGCTCTCTCAGAGACCTGCTGAAACTCTGGAGCCCCTACAGTCTGTTTGTTTTTGAATCTTCTCGAAAAGAAACTCCAGATGCTCAGTCTGAGAACAGAATGAAACTAAAAACAGCAGACGCTTGTTTTTTTCCCCCCTTCCCAGCTCTGAAATAGTGGCAAATGGTTTTTCGGTGCCAAGGCACATTGTTAGAATGTTGATGGGTGCCAACTGCTTTGGAAATTGGCGAGGAAATGGCCAAGACGAACATCTGAAGCAGCGCCTGTAACGGGGCCGTTTGTATATCAAAGATGCACCATCTAAGTGTAATGAGAACGAAATAGATATTAAAATTTAATCCCACAACTTGTATTCATACAGGTTTGTTGTTGCATGGCTGCAATCCACTTTGTACTGTTTTACCTTGTTAGCGCTCAGACTCGGAAACCAGCAGAGTGGAGAGACACACACAGCCTGCAGGTTTCCTATATAAAATCCAATAAATTACCTGTTTCAGACATTATTTATGGTCTCACAGTGTGTTCTCCTCCATTCTCTTCTAACCCTATTAAAACACAAGTATCTTCTAAATCAGACTATAGCAGCTGTTGCACAAACCATCAGTTTTCTATTGTAATTGATCCTTTACGGTCATGAATGGTCAGCAGCCTTTGGGACAAACATGACCTGGACAACATTTCTTCCTATTTTCAATCATGGCATATGAATCTGATTAAAGTATTTTGCCTTACAGTGTAAACTTCATCTGTCTCTCTTGCCTGATGCAGCTTGCCAGCACGGTCTATCGGGGGTCAATAGACACTCCACAAATCAAAACATGCAACACTCTAAACACTCTTTATTTTTTTTTCCCAAAATGAAGCAACAGTAAATAGATGCCAATTAAAATACTTTTTTGCCATGCCTTTAGTGTGAAGTTCTGAAGCTACTTTAGACCGTGCCTTGCACTCAAGTGACAAAACACTCAAGGCAGAATAAAAAGACTGTTGTGCAGTGCGAAGTCATTTAAAATAGTTTTGAATATTAAACATATTGACTTCACAAACTTAGCTTTTATGTGTTACAGTGTGTTTTGGATGAATATTTTGGTTACTTGGAGTGCTTATTGGCCATGTGTCGGAGCAGCCCTGTCTCCTAAAAATTCCCATACAACGAAACTGCATTGTGAATTATGTTGCAAGGGAAACATATTTTGTCTCGGATTCCGTTTGTTTTTGACAAATCACAAATATGTTTGTAATGATAGTCCGTGGAAGTCCGCATAGGCAGGATGTCAGGGTGGTGGATGGTTCAACAAACACAGGGCTTTCACCCAGAAGACCGCAGGTCATGTCAAGTGTGAAACCAAAAGTCAACGTCCACTTATTTTAATGTACGTCCGTAGCTTAAATAACGTAATAAACGTAGTCTTTTTGAGCCGAACCACGATGTTTTACTTAACCGAACCAAGTAGTTTGGCTGCGTTTTGTTTTGTTTCAATTTACAACATTAACCACCTGTTTACAACTCTTTAAAGCTGCGACCGTAATCCGGGAGAAAATATGTTTCCCTCAAAACGTAATTCAGAATGCAGTTTAGTTGTACGGGGACATCATTTTCTAGGAGACAGGGTTGAGATGACCAGGGAATAACGCAAAAGCGGCTGTCAAATAAATGGGGTGGCCTAAAAAGTACAATATTTCACTCTGAATTGGAGCAAAATGGAAATACCCAAGTGAAGTACAAGTACACCATTTATACTAAAAGCTTGGAACAGTATGGAGCTTCTCCAGACACGAAACTAATATTCTCATACTGGACGCACAGAGAAAAATGTGATTTAGAGATAGTATGATTTACACAACTACATTTGCACGGCATTATAATAAATCTAATGAATAGTGTACTGTACTTTTACATCACTGTGGCATAATGAGATGTACTGTAGATCGTGAACATATGTATTATTTGTCGAGAGGATATCTGCCAAGGAATCTTTGAATATTGTACAATCTTTATGAATACTTATGTCTAGTTCCTTTTCCACTAAGACATGAAAGCCAACATTCAACCCAATATATCAGCACATCAAACATAACACGAATCCCTCGGGGGGGAAAAAAGATGCCTGCTTTGCACTCGTCACTCTCTTCTAACAAAACGGTTGGTAAAGCAGCTCTTATGTGCGTAACAAAAAGCCCTTTGAAACACTCTCAAACAAGTCCGTTCAACATTTAATTGCGGAAGAGAAGAAGAAATGCACTGTGAATGTTTGGAACATTTTACTCGGAAAATAACTGGAGGGAAAATGAGGGCTATTACAGCACTATGTAAGAAAAGTATGAATGCCCAAGGACAGGTTATGGTGTCCCTGCTAGCTGGTAGATTGATAGCTATAAAAAAAATCCTGGATCTGTTTACCACGCAATCATCATGGGACCTCGTTTGCACAAACAAATCTGAAAACAGCATCTGAGAATATACTAATGGCTCACGCTTGCGAGGCCCACACAGGTCAAATCGATGGGATGCTTTGGCTTCGAACACTCGTCTAATGTATTGCCAAGGGTTTTCCCATGTCGCCCAATTTACAAGTTGCAAGATTTGTATATGCCGATAAGCCAGAGCTCAAACTTTTGATTTTCTTGCCCTTGCTTGTCCTAAAATGTTCCTTAACATTAAAGGCAAATAAAGCATTGGAAAGTATGTTTTTGTGTGGGGCAAATGCCAGCTGATATGTCTTGGATGTATTATTGACATCTGTTAGCATGTTTACTGTAAAATATGAAATCCTACATTCACATAATCTGTACATCTGCATACCCAGAACTCGCATTTCCTTACCTGTGAGACGTACTAGAGCTCAAACAGATTTAAACAGAGCTCTCTCACAGCTATCTGTTTAATTTGCATGTATTTGGCACCAACAGAGCTTCCCCCTTTTTCAATCTGAATTCCACGATGGTTACCAAGAGCAAGAAAATAGGTCAGGAGGAGTTAGGAAAGGTTGGAGAGGTGATGAGAATTATAAAAACTGCACAGTGGAAAGGCATTCAACTTGGTTTTTTTTGCTCACAATGCATTCAGTAGTGTTGATTTGACCACTGTGAAAATGACTGCAGTAATCTATGAGAGAGAAAATCTATTTCTCAGCATGCATGGACCTTTCCTACACCTGACTAAACAAACATCTCTCGCTGTGCTGTCATTCGTCTTTGCCTTGGATTTTTCAAACTGTGAAAAACATGGGGGCGTTCTGGAAATATCTTTTAAACTATCCATCAAAATCTCTTAATGAAGAAATCCGAGGCGGAAGATAGGCCGTGTCATTTTAACACCTACGGTGGTTTAAATAATTCACCACATGGTTTTTCCGGTGGTGATTTTTTTAAAAATATGACTTCATTAAAAATATACTGAAGCTGCTGTGGGTGACTTTTGACAACTGGGGAGCAGAAAGAGTCCAAAACAAACTCACAGCAGCACACCTCGATATATCATTTATCAAGTTTATGGCTCACACGTTACCAGACAACTGCCTTGCAGACCCAGAACAACACAGGACTATTTTTTACCAACTGTCAGCCCAGTAATGGCTGGTTGTATCCCTGGTTTGGTGTGCCAACTCCCTCCCGAGAAAAATATCTGGATCTTTGGCTTGCTAAATATTTTGTGGTGTTTCACTAAGCTACTTATTTTATTCATTGTTGGGCAGGGAGTAATGGTGGGAATCACCAGAGGAACAACGATACGATATTATCCCGATACTTAAGTCACGATACGGCCTTATTGCGATTTCAAACATTTTGCGATATGCTGAGTAGTGCGACAAGATATATTGCGATATATGTAAGGGATTAATGTACAGCGGGCCGGTCATTGTTGTGACATAAACCCCGACACATATTGCATTGGGGTTTATTTCACAACAATGAGCCACAAGCTGTACTTTATCCCGCTTATTACACGGCTACTTACTTAAGAAATCAAATAGTTTGACACAAAAATGGTCCGCCAAAAATTAACAGATTAGTCCCTCAGAGGAAGACAAGGGTGTTAGTTTCTTTAGGTTTAGGCCCCAAAACGAAAAGGGAAGGGAGGGAAAAATTGTGGTTTGAGTTAAAAGGACCTTCGTAGTCATGGTTACAATAATACTTGTATTATATTGTATTATATTATATTGTATGATAACTTCCCTATTTATCTTGACTTGGTGATTTAGAAGACTAAAGGTTCTTGTTGCTAACTTAATATATGTGCGTTTCAACAACATCGATTCATAAAATCTTTTTACAGAGGCAGTGTGAAGCATCTCTGAGGACACTGTTGCTGGTTATTTGTTATCGTTGTCCCTTCAGTAGTCTCAGTAGGACGGTCCAGGCTTGTTTGTTGGGGAGTTTGGGAGCTGCTGTCAATTTAGTGACATTAGTACAGTGCTAAAGACACTGTCGATGGCTTTTTAATGCAACACTAAATGTGTTGCCAAGATAATAAAAAGCACAAATCTGACACATTATCACAGTTCTAATTAATATAATTAAAGCTGGGGGGAGGCAGTTTATTTTTGGCATTATTGGGCAACAATTCCATAATAACCTTTCTGCATATTGTAATTCAAGTGTTACTCCAGGGTAGGCGGTTTTCTGGAAAAGGCAAAAAAAAAAAAAGCCAGAATTTGGAAATACAGCCCTCATCCTGCAGCTCTCCTCTCTTCGTCCTAAGACCCTAGTACTCGTCATTCATTACAAATATCACCCTTCATACAGTAACCTGTACGAGTACTAGTCAATCATTTCAAACGTCATGCCGTTTTATTTGCAAACTTGTGAGCCTGTGAAGCCGTTTCAAACATAGAGAGAAAATGTTGCTAACAGTTTAGCCTTCTGCTAACCGTGGCCGTCACGGCTGCGCCACAGCGGTAAAACCTACGCAGAGGGCTAAACTATTAGAGAGATGGAGAGGAAATGATGCCTGCCCCAAGCTGCTGCACGTAGCCGTGAAGCTAGCTCACAGTGCTAGCCGCAGCCGTGAGCAGAAGGCTAAACTATTAGCGTCATTTTCTCTCCATCTCTGAAACGCTTCGCCGATATTGTCAGACGAAGTCCGTCTTCCTGTTTTCGGTTACGTTGCAGTGTAGGCAGTTGTTGTCGATGCTGGAATAGCAACTTTTCCAGCGGGATATTCCACTGTTGAATCAGGCTTTTACGAAAGGGACGTGCATCTGTATTTGTGGAACAGCCAATAGGAACGCCCTCTCTTTAAAATGACCTGTGATTGGCCAAAGTCTCCCGTCACCGGCGAGGTTTTCTAAAGCCTGAAAACAGAGCCAAGAGGAGGTGCGGAAGTCTAGTTTTCTCTCAGATCACTTGAATTACAATATGCTGAAAGGTTATTATGGATTTTTTTGCTTAACGATGCCAAAAAAAAAACTGCCTACCCCAGCTTTAAACAGACAGCACCGTTCGTTAGCCCTCTCAACAGTCAATTATTTTGAACTTACTTCTTACATATGCAGCAACTGTGACAACTCGGACTCAGTATTACTCAGTATTATGTACATTTTCATAACATAACATAAAAAAATGTATCAGTAGTAAGTGGTTTTGACCATTTCTGCCATGAGTGTTGCCCACCCTCAGTCCTTCAGGCAAGAGGAAAATTTGCTCAGTGATGAAATATTCATGGAAATGGTAAGGATTCAACTTATGAAGTAATTTGCTATACTTCATTTGAAGTGTGTCTTGAATTTCTAGACGCTTTGAAGTGAGTGCTTTTTCTATTTGTATGTGCAGTGAGAGTGACAGAGCGCACACATGCACACACGTGGTACTTGTGGGTCTCTCGGCGGCGCCGTTCGCTCCTCGGTGTCACTCATTTCCCTTGCTCTACGAGTTTTCTCTTCCCCCTGCGGGCCCTCGAGGATCCAAAGAACCTGTGGTTTATGTACACTTCATATCTCAGCTGCAGTCGTCTGAGGGGGGACCTGGACTGTTATCCCAGCAGAGAACAACACATCATTTTCTCCTGTCAAGCCTTCGGTTAGGCCTCATCACAGAGAGCAAGCACTCAGGATCCATGATATTATTAGTCTCCCAGGGAGGGTTGTTCATTCAATTTTCCCCACAACATTGCACTGTAGCGAGGTCTCTTCAGCGCGGAGCGAAAAAAAAAAAAAGTGAGAAATGGGAGATAGCGCCGAAGCACAGCTTGTGTTAATCTCTGTGTTGAGAGGTATATCTTGGAAACAAGGTGATCCACGATCTTAGAAGACGATCTGGGCAAAATGTAATGAATGTTTTCCCCACTGCCCCGCTCTCTACGGAGTCTCTGCCCACTTCTTAGGGTTTGGTTACGAGATGCTAGGCCGGTGTGATCAATGGAAGCCCTCAAGTCTTCCATACAACGCCGTGACACGGTCAGGGAGATTCTCCAGCTTGATAAAAAAAATTTGCACCTCAATAGACGCAGGAAATGTTGCTTCCAAACAACTTCAATGAAAAAGGGAGTGGATTTTTTTTTTTTCCCAACGTACACCGGATCCAATCTAAGGCATCTGGAACATTCAGAAAAAAAAAAAAAAGGTGCTTCTGCTGTATTTTCAACAGGGGCTGCACAGTTCAATCCCACTCTAACTTTCAAAGCCCAAGGCTTAATCCCCTCACCGGTGAAGGCGTTTGTTTGAGGATCGCCCTCACCGCTGGCGCCCGCCTCTCCGTCCTTGCCATGCCCTCCAAAGGCGTACTGGCAGATCTTCACTCAGGATTCCTCTTTAAAAAAAAAAAAAACAGCCTTCTCTCCCAAGCCCCTCACTCCATCTTCTAATTTATTTCTCGGTTTTGTTTTGTTGACAGTCGCCAAGTGGTATCCCATCAAAACACCCTGCTAAATGTCGCCCAAAGCTCCACTGAGGTATCTGAGGCCTAAATGTCAGCAGTCAGCGCAAACAAAGAATTACACCAACTTAGTTTGCCTATTTTAATAATAAAAAGGGATATAGCTTTCAGTAGTATGAATGAACCATGGCCATTATGTTGCTTTTTTTCCATTACGGGAGCAGTAAATAGTTTTTTCTTTGATGAACTTGTGGCCTTTAAAATGAACAACAAGCTAGTATTAAAGGCCACTGTCCAATAAGGAATGATGGTACGCTTCTAAATTGTGAGAGGTTATTCATTAGAGGCAAAACAGAAGTAAATTATATTGACCTTTTATTTTTTTTTAAGATACTACAGAGGAGATGAGGAGAATGGAAAATCCTAAATAAATATATATTCATGTATTTATGATTTCTACGGGAGCCCTAAACGGACATGATTCAAAAAAGTTTTTTTAATACAGTTATCTCTAGATCACGAGTTAGTTATGTTGTTAACTCAAGAAAACAAGCTTTGTTATCTCTGTTTCTTTTATTACTAAATTTACTACTAATGTTTGGGTCAAATCAGCCGAAGGTAAATGAATTCAAATGGCCCAGATCAAGCCGACAGCATGGATATATACATCCTGACAGTGATGGACTTGGCGAAGTTAATGGAAAGATTTTGTGTCTGTATATATGTATGTCAGGAATTATTCATATATTTTTTTCCAGCAACCAAAAATCAACAAATAAAGACATTTCCCTCACAATTTTGTGGTATTTTCTTATATTAATATATTAGGGACTCAAGTAACATGTTTTACACTTCTGGTGAATATAATCCAATTAATCTTATTTCCATTTTATTATTAACATCTTATTTTGAAAACCTGACGAAGTCATACGGGTATCTGTCCGCTAACTTCATCGAGTCCAACACTGTTAGCCATGGACGTATACATCCATGCTGTCAGCTTGATCTGGGCTGTTTGAGTGTATTTACCGTCAACTGATTTGACACAAACATTATTACTAGGGCTGTCAATCGATTAAAATATTTAATCGCGATTAATTGCATGATTGTTCATGATTAATCGCAAATTAATCATATCTTTTATCTGTTCAAGATGTACCTTAAAGGGAGATTTGTCAAGTATTTAATACTCTTATCAACATGGGAGTGGGCAAATATACTTGCTTTATGCAAATGTATGTATATATTTATTAATGGAGATCAATTAAGAACACAAAACAATGACAAATATTGTCCAGAAACCCTCAAAGGTACTACATTTACCATAGAAAATATGCTCAGATCATAACATGGCAAACTCAAGCCCTACAGGCAACAACAGCTGTCAGTGTGTCAGTGTCCTGACTTGACAATGACTTGCCCAAAACTGCATGTGATTATCATAAAGTGGGCATGTCTGTAAAGGGGAGACTCGTGGGTACCCATAGAACCCATTTTCATTCACATATCTTGAGGTCAGAGCTCAAGGGACCCCTTTGAAAATGGCCATGACAGTTTTTCCTCACCAAAATGAAGCGCAAGTTTGGAGCGTTATTTAGCCTCCTTCACGACATGCTATGACATGGTCGGTACCAAGGTTTGAGAATTATGTCCCAATTGTTTATTATTTCCAAGTCATTTTTCCAGGGGCATCGCAATAGCACATCATTTGGACTGTCTCATATGTCTGTGCTGCTGGCATCTAGAATAATGGTGGTCTGGTCTTACTGGAATGTTTTATCCCTATCTCCTTGATCACAAGGCACCCTTTCTTGTTTCAGGGGCATCATCAGTGACTTCATTACCGGCGCTTGAACAAGTGTGGGCCGTTATAAATCTCATCCGAGCTGTCCGCCAATCCCAACTGGCGGATATGATTGTTATCCTTTGAGAAATTTCCCCGATGCCTAACGAGGCATTTAAGCTGCTGCGGTCGCCCTCGGAAAGGAAGTGGGGCTCAGAGAGAGGAATAATGTCCTCATTCAAATTTGACACACTTGAAGTAAAACGCTGACCATTTTGAAGGCATAAAAAGTAGGAAGTGGGTGAGGAAGACACAGTCTTACAGATGATTTTCACTCCTATTCAGCAGTTTCGGACCAAAGGGGTATTAGACAGAGGACTTTTCTATTTGATTTAAGCCTGGCTTTTCACCAGCCTGCCGAGAGAAATCCCCCAATGGTCTGTAGAATCAAGGAAAATCATCTCAATCCTTGCATCATTTTTCATCACGTCCCACTGCTAACAGCAGGCATCCAATACCAGTTTGTTTTTTTCACGCCATGCATATGAGATAATAAACAATCCACATGTAAATTAAACTATCAGCATGTAGATCTCTCCTCATGACTTATTATCATTCAAAGACATAGATTTCAAACTGCAAACGCAGCTTTTTCTGGAATGCTTTTCTATATTCGGTTGACCACACTCTCAAGGTTTTCTTTTTAAAAAAAAAATAAGCAGCAAAGTAAACATTTTTTTTTTGTGTGTCGACAGCCCAGATAATATGAGTTTCTAATTCTTGAAAATCTGCGCTGACTCACACACGCTATGGGGGATAGAGCAGGAGAGGAAGGAGGAGAGCTGCCAGTGATTGATCGCTGAGCCGTCGAGCGGAGCTGCGGACGGGGGATTGGAAAAGCTCGGATTTGAGAATATGCCAATAACTCATTTCCAAAGAAATAAACATCAGATGCATTTACAGCAAATCAGAGATGCACCGGAAAGGAAAACATGTTCATTTTTATCCACAAATGCCCGACAACTCCTACGCTGCACAAGGCAATCAAGTCATAAAATCACAAACACATCTGCCTTTATCAAGCCAGAAATAACGTGGATCACAGCTATGAGATGTGGGTGGCGATTTGATTGTTCTTCCGCTGTTGTTTGGTTAAAAATACCAGGAATGTAATGATTCAGGTGGAGCATATATATGACTCCTGTGTTAGGTGGTATACATTAAACATTGATAACAGGTTGCACTTAAAAGAGTGATCATGTAGACTTGATAGCTTCAGAATGTGACAATAAAGGGAGGCCTCTGAGGTTGTAATTGGGGTGTCAAAATACCAGAAATTTAGTAGTTGACACCAATACCAGTGAAATTCCATGATTCCAGGCACCAATTAATACTAATACTCATACTTTTTACTGAATAGAGCTTGAACGTATCACATCGAAACTCAATGTGACCACCATTAATGTTAGCTGTTAGCTCCGTGCAGGACAGTGCCGCTTACCGGCTGCTAACAGCTAACGTTAACCAGCTCTCGTCCTGCTGATTTCAACACGGATTTGTTATTGATAACGTAGCATTATCAGGGAAAAATAGGCTGTGTCCCTTGGACGCATCGATACTGAGTTTACTATGTCCTTTCGGTTTTAGACGCCGTTAGTCTCAAGCCCTGATGGTACCTATGGTACCTGCGGTACTGTAAAAAAACAGACAGTCACGTTTTCAAAATTTTGTCATCTACTTGGTACCGAAGTATCGGTTCTCGTGACATCCCTACCATCCAACGATTAATCAATTAATCGATTAGTTGTCAACTATTAAATTAATCACCAACTGTTTTGATAATCAATTAATCGGCTTGATTAAAGTCAAAATTCTCTGATTCCAGCTTCTTAAATGTGAATATTTTCTGGTTTCTTTACTCCTCTATGACAATAAACTGAATATCTTTGAGTTGTGGACAAAACAAGACATTTGAGGACGTCATCTTGGACTTTGGGAAACACTGATTGACATTTTTCTCCATTTTCTGACATTTTATAGACCAAACAACCCATTGATTAATCAAGAAAATAATCAACAGGTTGGCACCTTGCATCAGTGTATGAATGTGTGTGTGAATGGGTGAATGCTGACATGTCGTGTAAAGCGCTTTGAGTGGTCGGAAGACTAGAAAAGAGCTATATAAATGCAAGTCCATTTACCATTTACCATTTGCTGGAGGTATCAATTATTTTTGTACAACTTTTCAGCAGGACCATGAAGATACCTGGACCACTCCCCCTAGGACAGAAAGCTACAACTCTAAGCCTAACATGGTACTAGTAAGTAGTGACAAGAAATTGAAGTGACTAATTCCACCTTAGTAAGTAACCTTGCAAAGTTTTACACTTTAAATAATACATTTACTTGCTATTTTACTGAGTTAAATGAGAGACTGATACCTCCATGTCTGAGAGTGGTATTGATCTTCCCACGTAACTCTCAGCAAGAAGTTGGATATTTCCCAAAAAGGTTAACTTTCCCTTAGTGTTTGGGTTGGTGCTCATGGAGGCCCAAAACTCTTAGCATTTAAGTGTAACAGTATGTGATACAAGTCAAAGCTTCAGAAGTTGGTCCCTGGGGTTTTTCTTATTCCTTATTTCATTTTTCCCTATATTTCCCTCCTTCTCTGTCTGGTGATCCCACTGACTTCTGGGTTGTTTGTCTTGCAGCAATCTGAGAATCGGAGCCAGTGCTCAGTGAAGCAGCTCAGTGTCTGCCCAGTATCAGAGGCAACCATGTGGCTCTGAGGAACCTTTTCTCATGCAACAACAGCTTTGTTTATGCTTGGGTAGAGTCTTGACACCATACTGTAAAATAGCATTATGCAATCATACAGGTAGCGAGGGATGTTTTGCCATCTGCTAACCTCCACTGCCATCAAACTCTTTTGGACACTAAACAAGAAAAGTTTTAATTGACGTTTGAACAAACTGTATTTTGTATCAAGACAACTTTTTTACTTTAAATGAAATTGGAATTGGTGGATGGGTTTACTAAGTTTAGTTAGATAATTAAATATGATAATGTCTGTTAGTTTTTTTAACAACAAGTAATGTAAAACTACAGTTTACAGCATCCCGGTCGCAATAAATGGCATATGAATGACACGGCATTCGCAAGTCATTTTGCGTGCAATAGGAACACCTTTCTTGCTTTTGGCGTGTCATTTGTATACCATGTAGTCTGTACCGACTGCAGTCTAAACACATCCGCGTAAATATGCTACACTCAGAGCTAGTGACGTAGAATGAAAGTGAAAAAGACTGATTATGGAGGGCAGGAGGGGAGACAAACCCAAGACTTTCAACCAGGAGTCCGGTGTTCGTGTCATGTTGTTGTTATTTTGAAGTTACATTAGTGACGTTTGTGAGGTGTTTTTTAGTGACGCTTTTGACGTGTTTTCTGTACTTCTATTACATTGTTTCTGGATGTATTTTACTTAGTTGGTTGGTTGCAATCAGGGTTGGAAGTAAGCACCAGCCAAATGCTGGTAAAACGGCTCATTGTAACGTAGCGAAAACACAACGATTCTTATTATCAGGTGATGATACACTAAAGAAAACATACTTATTAATATTATATTCCATTTCTGACAATAGATCCCCCTAATTGTCACACACTGGTCCTAAATACCAAGCTGAAAAGCAGCGTTTCACTCTCAGTTGCGACTGTAACCACACCAAGTATTGAAGTCATTATGTACCAACACGCCCTTGAGTACATCTCTACATCACTGCAGCAAGTTAAACCGCTGAGGTGAACAAAAACGAGATTGTCAACTCTGCTATTAAGAGCTAGTAGTAGAGTTAATTTAGTTATTAAACAGATAGTTATTAAAGATATACTGAAGGTGGAAATTGAAAAAAATTATAATTCATATATCATTATAAATAACTGCAAATTCAGACACATTCTTCAAATCTAATTAATTTACTTATATTGAGATAAATAAAAGGTAAAGCATGTATAGAAATGCCTTTAAATACCATTTATGTACTGAATATACACATACATATGTCATTGTTATAAGCCAATATTTACCATCACAGTGTGTGCATGTGATAGAGGTACTACAAAGCTGAAACCTGGCAACAAGAAAGAGAAAAAAAAAATTGTTTATCGCTTTGCGAGAGGTCAAAGTACAGCAAGAAAATCACACTGATAATATTTATTACTGCATCCTGGAAACGTGTGCCATATTTACAGAAACTGTAAATGAAACATCTGCTGCGGAGCCGAGATCATGTTTGTCTCTCGCAGTGAAAGACTCCCATTGAGCAGGAAGTCTACTCCTGGCTGCATGTCAGCCAACTAAACTATAGTGAAAGACAGATATGTATTTCAATGTGATCATTTTGCGGCATTTTATATTCAGGAAGACGCGGGGCTGGGATAATACAATAATACTGACACGGGGTCAGTTTACATTCTGTATTTGCTCAACTGGATTGAATGATATCAAAGTGGAAATAGATTGCATTTGACTTGAAAGAGGGAAGTTCTGAGCCTTAATTCCTCGGAGGAAACGAACATCTGTACTTTTATCCGTTTCATTTCTCTTTAAAAGGCCCTTTTTCCATTTCCCTCTGGAGGGAAAGGAACAAAACTTGTCAAATATGATTTGTTGATGTGTTCCTCCATTTCATCCTTTAAAGCTTTCGCGGCTTATATATATATATTCGAGCCTTCAGACTGGGTTATCGGAACTGACAACATGGCGAGGGTTTTCCAAATATAAAGACCATTCACAGTGTGTGTGAACGCTCACAATGATGCAACTTGTTGAGCGTCGACGTTCATGCCTTCACGAGACGATTACTCGAGTCACATCTTGGCTTTGATTATGCTCAGAGTTCAGCGGAGTACATATGGAGAGCATGGGGGTAATGGGAATGTCAGAATCACCAAGCGTTGGAAGGGCACACATACAGTATATTTGATTCAGACCAGTTTACTCAGACGGCTTTGTTACTGTATCTCCTCCACTCCCACACAGCATCGCTGCATAAGCCCGATAGTCCTCTGAGTCAGAGTTGATGTAAACAACAAGAGAGCTTCATGTCCAGCCAGAGCCTAGCAGGAGAATGGATATCAACCCAGCGACATGTGATTTGCATAGACAGCACAGAGGGATTAGGGGTATGATCTGTGTAGCGTCTCAGAAAAGGGAGAAAGAAAAAAAAAAAAAATGTGTCGCTGTAATTCATGAGCACCACGAGCCCTCAGATTTGTTTTCATGTGATTCCAACCAGCAAATCCTGATCAGACAGTTATCCTGATAGGAGAAAAACATCCCCGGCTTCACATTTAAATATCTGCCGTCCCAACTTTTATCAATGACAGACAGACAACGGCACGTCAGGCGAGCATCATTTGGTATTATGTTCCCCTCCGCTCCGTATCTGTGAAGGCTGTGGCGCGAAACAAACAACAGGTCTCTCAATTTCATTTTCGCAATTTTTTTGGCCTGCTTTTTAATTCTTTTTTATTTCCTGTTGTTGCCCTCTGACAGGCCTGCGGGGACGTTATTTATTTTTTTTTTTAGGGAGGAAGATGTAGTGTCTATCAGCCTGTGAGTGTATTTTTAAAGGCGCAGGCGAGGCTGACAATACACCTGCTCCGTGCTGCGCGAGCTGAAGGGGAATCCCCCAGTGGCACCTTGTCGAGCAGCCATGTCAATTGTTTGTTTGCATACTGAATAGCTCCGGGGCACTATGTTGTCGAGAATAAGCAGCTCATCACTACCCATGGACCATCGGGGTATCTGTATGCCAACCAGGAAGATTCACTGGGATCGACAATCATGTCACTGTCATTAAAGGTGAAGAAATCCATCTGCTGGGTGGAGGAGAGAGGCTGGAATTAAAAGGGGGACTCTGTATTGACACGTGGCACATTTGGAGGTGAATTAGTGGATAGAATTGACACGAGGGATGTCGCGAGAACCGATACTTCGCTACCAAGTTGAGGCCAATATTCTTAAACAGTACCACAGGTACTATAAGTACCGTCGGGGCTTGAGACTAATGTCGTCCCGGGGACTGTAGAAAATGTGTTTGGGACGCAGTAAACTCACTATTGACGCACCCCATCTCTCCCTGATAATGCTATAGTGTTGTCAAAAATATCAAAGTACCTATACATAACGATACGGAATATTTGAAACGGTTTCAATACTCATTTTCCGCAGTATCGATACACGGGTACCTTCTGCGATTTCTGCTCACTCTAGTCTCACACACACACACACACCGCTATTTATCTTTTAATAAAAATGCCCTCAATGTTGTCAATTTTTCACTGTGATATTGAAAATGGTATCAAAGTTAGAAATTCCAGTATCGTGACAACACTATAATGTTACACTGCGAAAAACAAATCTGTGTTGAAATCGACAGGAGGAGAGCTAGTTAGCGTTAGCTGTTAGCTCCGAGCAAGACTGTGCTGCTCACCGTCTATATTAGCTGTTAGCAGCTGGTAAGTAGCACAGTCCTGCACAGAACAGCTACTATTAGCTAGCTCTCATGCTGCCGATTTCAACATGGGAGGTACATTATGATGCATTCAGGCTCTATTCGGTAAAAATGGGCGAAGGTAAAATCTAACGTTATCATGATGCGTTCAAATGTAATCTTGTAAAATGTAGTTTTTGGCGAGGAACTTGAATAAATACAGTTGTTTGAAGGAGACGTTTTCACAGCAATATAGAATAGATAATAGAGAGGGAATTATGGCCTGTTTAACTTCCTAACAAAAACCAGAATGCAAAAGATTATAAAGGAGAGCATGTTGAATCACATGGAATTTATTGTTTTACTTTTGTTGTTTACCGTGGTATCAAATTGGTACTTCTTAATTTCTAGTATCGTGACATCCCTAATAGGATGGACACTTCATCTCATAAAGAGTTTATTGTTTGCTCTTGTACCACAATGAGAGAAGTTGTTGCTTCGCTTACTTAGCAATATCACTGCCCTTGATCGCAACTGAAAAAGGTGGTTACGAAGATGAAAAGCAGCTTGTCTTTTACTTTATTGTTGCCGCCGCTAAGGTCAAAGATTGTGAAACCTCAACATGAAAGCCGCTCCTGTCATTTAATATGATAATAAACTATTTTTTCAATTAGTGTTCACCCTGAAGCTTTAAAGCTAAAACTTTCTAAAAGGGTTGAAAAGGATGATAAGTGTGAACATTAGCTTGGAAAGTTAGCACTGAATGCGAGTCACCAAATCAATCGCTGCTCCTCTCTCTCTGGTTCTAAATGAAAGGGCTTTTGAAAATCAGTGATAGCATGAAATAAGAGAGATACTCGCTGGACAAACGTAATAACACACTCTCCGCATTAGCCTTTTGCTTGTGCTTTAGAGGAGCTTGAATTGAGCTCTTTGTGAATTTAATCAAAACTGTAATAGGACGCTTTTCCATTTCATGCCGAGGTAAGGGCGAAAAAATACTCCACATCAATGCTTTTCTGGTACTAAACAGCCCTCTCGGTTAATACTACATAACACATACAGTAAAAATGCCTTCAACACTGCCCTTATTTGTTTAGGGTTACAAACAGTGACCCCTATTTTCTTATTTTCATTTGTAGTAAATTGAATCTCATGGGCTGCCTGACTGCATCTAGGCCACTCATAGTGACTTTGAGGAACTGCAGAGTGCATTTGATTGATTCCCTCACGACAAGAAATATCATTCTGCCCCTCACAAAACTAGGCCTTAGCATCTTAACTAAATATACATACTTATACTGACACTTGTGAATATCCTACAAAATTCTTTAACATTGAAATAGACCCAGATAAAAATGGAAGCTCCCATAAATTGTGCCAAAGCCTGTATGATACATGACAACCTGTCTTTTCTTTTGCAGCAGCATGTTGTAAATAAACCCTGTGTACGCTGTTAAGTTAAGCAATTTTCATATCTTGCACAGCTTCTTTTTTCTTTTTTTTTTTTATGAACAGCTCCACAGAGAGCGCTATACGGTTGGTCCGCTGGGCTGCCAGCTACATTTTCCCTCGGGATAAATCCTGGTGCATCTCGTCTCAAAACGCTACTTAGATAGGCCCTGTGGGACGCGGGCCTCTGAGGGGCCCTGTCTTCAGGAGGAAACACCCGCTTCTCTTTATGCTCGGCTGCATCCGAGTTGGAAGAAAAATGACAACCTGGATCCAGTGTTGTTCTTACAGCATATCTTTTTTTTTTTATGACCAAAATTTGAATGTTTTTAAGCATAATATGAATTTATGTCACAATCGGCTTTCCGGTTTTTGGCATGAAAATGTAGTTTGATGGGATTTATTGTCTTTTTTGACAGTGTCACATTTTATGTTTCAGCACATAAAAAGTTAAATTAAGTTATAGTTAAGAGTGCATCCAATCCAGTGACACACAATACAGTATGTTATTAGTATTGCACATGCAATCATATTTACATCAAAGGGGACATATTATGCTCATTTTCAGGTTCATACTTGTATTTTTTGTTTCTACTAGAACATGTTTACATGCTTTAATGTTCAAAAAACACATTATTTTTCTCATACGGTATGTCTGAATATACCTTCATTCACCCTCTGTCTGAAACGCTCCGTTTTAGCGCACTGTGTCTTTAAGACCTCCTCCTGAAAAAAAGCCCAGTCTGCTCTGATGGGCTTGCGAGTAAAATATGGTGCACCTTTGCAAGCTGTCAGAGGCAAAGTCATGAAGTTAAGCCTTCAACTATTAATTCTCAGTAGTATGCTGCTATCTTGCCAAAAGTTAGGTGCGCCGATTGATACCACTCACATGTTTGTACGTTAAAGAATGTAGCTAGACTCTAACAGGTGGTTAGCTTAGCTTAGTATGCATGAAACAAGCGGATATTGACACGTGTTGCTGAACATTCGTAGGAGAATTCACAAAAAAATGAAGAATAACCATTGTACGAGGATACGTTGAACTGGCACATAACCCCCCCACAAGATGTTGTATTGTCATTTTTACATTTTGTCTTTTATGCGGATTAAACAAACGAGATAGAACTTGTTACTAAGTAAACTTTATAGGTGCTCATAGGGTAATTTTATTACCTTGAGATAAAGCATGTTTCCCCCTGTTTCCAGTCTTTTTGCTAAGCTAACTGACTGCTGGCTCCAGCTACATACATACATACAACCATAGAGTCTTGAGAATGGTATCAGAATGTTATCATCTGACTCTTGGCAAGAAAGCAAATCAACTCATTTCCCAAAATGTCAAACTATTCCTTTAATTCTAGCTCAATGGCACTGCAATAATTTTGTGGGCCACTTGGGGGCAGCAGAAACAAGCTTTGAACACAACATTGACGTATTATCGCCTTCTGGGTTGACATGATAAACTTGTTAGACAAACAGTTGTCTGTTTGAGTCCAAGAGACATGGAGCAAAATCAAAGAGGGTATGACGCATAAACTGTTAACAATACCAGAAGTAAAATGTGGCTTTCAAAGTTGCCCCGCTCCTCTCTTTTAATGCCCGCTCCCTTTTTAATGCCGACAACGTTGTTGCAATTATTTCAACTTTCTCCCCTTGCCTACTGATGCTCAGCACTCCTCTCCGCAGTTCAGTTGCTCGCTATCTCCCAAGATAATTTGATGGGAAATTTATTTCATTTACACATCATACCACACTGGCTGTAATTAATTGCTCTGCTGTTCGGTGTACAATAGTTCACTGACTCCTTTGTGCGACTACAGGCTTGTTACTGTTCCGTGATATGTGGTGCCATGCTGAAACTGGTAACAGATGCTGCTGTCACCGAAAAAGTCCACCTAGGTGACTCCAAAACAAATAATCCCTGGAATTAATAAACAGCAGCCATTAATGCATTCAATTCTGTTTAAAAGTGAGCCTCTTCAACGAAATATTCTGAATTCTTCTGATTATATTAAGGTTGTTAGTCGATATTATAGAAGTTTGGGGTTTTTAGTATTTGGCAGCTCTTGGAATATTGGCCCACACATATCAAGCAGTAAAATATCTGATCTTAAATGTGCATATGCTTGTTTCTCAAACTCTGTTTTATCTTTTCCATCTGTTACTACCACATATCTGGAACAAACTCTCAGAAAACTAGTCTGCTCCAACTCTCAGTTCTTTTAAATCAAGACTTTTCTGTGTGCCACAGCGTTTTATTAAAGGGGACATATCATGAAAGACTCACTTTTTCAGTGCTTCTACACATACATTTGGGTTATCTGGAGTGCCTACCAACCCAAAAACTGTGAAATAAGACAACCCAGTCAGTTTTTTTGTGGGCTGCCTAGATCAGAAAACGTGTGATTCAACAAGTGGAAAGGTGCACCGTGTTTTTCTTAAAGAGACAGGCGCTAAAATGGTTTCAGACAGAGGGTGAATACAGGTATATTCAGACAGACAGTATGAGAAAAATAATGTGTTTTTTGAACATTAAAGCATGTAAACATGTTCTTATACAAACCCAAAATACAAGTATGAACCTGAAAAAGAGCATTATATGTCCCCATTAAGTTAAGGGCACCTTGGTAGCGGAATGGTTACAGTGCATGCCACATAACCATAACTTCTTAGGTTTGATTTGATTCTTTCCCAGTTTCCAGTCTGCTTCTACACTTCATCTGTCCAACAGAGGTGCAAAATATCACAAAAAAAACTTGGGACTGTTTATTCATATCTCATCATGTATGCACTATAGCTGCACTGTAATTTTTATTCTATCGTTTGATTTGTCTTATTTTATTTTACTCTTATTAAAGGCCTATTTATGTGTGTGTTTTTATATTACCTCGAGTTTCTTTTATATATTTTCTGCTCTATAACAATCATCATATTCGTGTTTTTCACCATTTTAAGGTTTTAGGTTTGGTTGAGAAATGTAATATTTAATAAATTTTGTGCATTTTGTTTTTTAAAAAGGCATTAAAAGGCTACGTATAAATCGTATCAATGCACGGTCTTTATTCAGCCACAGTGCATAACTGGATTATTGGACACTAAGGGCTTTGTATAGTTCAATTCTGTTGCTGAAGCTGTGTTGTTTTGTTGTAGGCTGTGAAAATATAGCTCTGCAGTGAGCCTTCTTTTAATAAGGAAATCATTCCAGTTGTGTCATGTGAAAATAAAAATTACTGATTAATTACCAATCATTGATTAATTAACAGGTATTAAAGGGATAATCCAGTGATTTAGTGATGCAATTCCATGAATTTGGGGCCCCCAGAGCCAGATTTAAAGGAACAATGTGTAACATTTAGGGGGATCTATTGGCAGAAATGGAAACGGACAAACCAAACACTGGCTCTAGATGGGGCCATTCGCGTTTTTGCGTCGGACACGGTAGTTCTCCTACATGCTTGGCACACGGGAGAAGTTGGTTTCAATCTGCAACCTCGCCGCTAGATGTCGCCAGATCCTACACACTGCACCTTCAAAAAAAAGGAATTGTCAAAATCAAAGCACAGACTCTTAGTCTCTATGCTAAGTTATTTTATCAAACTTGAACTTTTTCACGAGTACCACTTTGTGACTAGTAAACTGAGCTTCATGCGGTGGAATACACCATCATATATACTGTATGTTAACACATAGCAGGCGTGTGAGGAGTTATTCTAAGGGTTGGCAGCTGTTTGCTACAGGCTACGGATAAACCCTGCAGGGTCTTCACCTTGACTGGAGTGTTTGGGAGGTGGTAGCACATCACAATTTGCAGCTATAATGAATCTAATTCCATTGCCCTTCATACTCCACAGCTCCCTTTAGTCGAGTCTCTTCCTCTGAATACTTTGCCAGTTTATAGACAGAGAAACACACTTCTTCCTGCCGATAAACATGCCCTACAACCAAGTCTTTTTCCTTTATGGAAGCGGCTGAAGGATGCCCAATAGCAAGTCCTAAGCCTTCCTGTCAACGTCCTACACTCTGTGTTGGGATTTATACTAGTGAAAATCAATAAGTTATCCATTGTTCATTATTTTTTCTTAGGAGGAAAGACATACTATCCTGTAGGAATGGTACATTTTTAAGCTAGTTATTATAATTGTGTGTTATACGTTTATCTCTTGGAGCTACACTTGGGTTTATTGAGACTTTCAACCTTAGAAGAACCATGCTATTTGACTGTGAAAACACATTTTAAACGATTATATTTTTATGCTGCTGACAATAGGTGCGTATATACACTGTGTCACAGCAGCATCCATTATTGCCTCTGTACATTGTAACACCTTGTGTAGCCTTCCTATAGGTAGTTTCACAATCCCATTCCATATAGAAAACACAGAGTAAAAGATCACAACCTCAGATTTCTCTATTTTTGTATTTGAATGAAAAAGTAGAGAAACTGCGTATGGATTATATATTGTTTTCAATCCAACATATTGTTAACAGTTGTCACTACAATGCCTCTATTCGAGATAGTGCTATGGCAACATGATACTGCATACAGTAGATGACAGAATATACACCATATGGACCAAGAAATATAACTAAATAAATAAAAAACAAAACTGGCAAGATAAGCGGTATGATTCAGAGGTGATGAAATAGCAAACAAACAATACAATAAGCCCGACAAACAGCCTTTGAAACAGTAGAAACGACAGCTGAAGATAGCTCAGTAGGAAGACATGAAAAGATGAAATCACAGTTATTTAGTATCACGTATCAAAAGAATTCAGTACACAAAAGGAAAATTAAGCTGAGCTGATTGGAAAAGGCAACCGTTACTCTCTAAATAAACACTGATTTTGATAGTGATGGAAATGCAATTTAAAAGCTAGATTCCTCTCATCGCTCTCCCCCCTCTTGTAATGCACTTCATAACTCATCAATGTTTTGTGCGGTTTCGTCTGAACTTAGACATCACGAGAACAAAAAGTTGCGGCGCCCTTGGGCAGACACGTAAAGTGACTTTGTCACCGCCGGTGCTGAGCTGCACATTTATTGTTCATTGAAGCAAATCTGACAAAAGGAGTGGAGGTCAAGAGAAAGACAAGCGGATGTGGGAATGGAGCATTATATAAGGTCTGTTAAAAACTTAATATGACTGAAGTGACACAAATTATTAAGAGGGCCGTCTCATCTGTGCGTTCCGATGTAGGCAAAGTTCAGAACAGGGCTTTGGTCCCCTGCCATTATGGACTGTCATCGGAGCAAGGATGACAAGAGGGGACGTCTCTAATTAGCCCTTGTCAGCACAAATGACATTCTAATCACGTGTTTCTGGTAATTACTTCACTTTTATGATCTCCCCACTCATCTTAGGTTGACACGATAGCAGTAAAGCGAGTCTCTTTAAATGTATTCGGAGCTTCCTGGCTAAAGCGGTAGAAGGAGTGGATGTAAAAACCGAAGGAATAACTGCCCCGATCCTCCACTTTCAAGCCCTGAGGCGCCCTAATGTGAAAATTCTCACTTTATCATCTCCGGTGCATAAAATTGAGAGGTGTGTGGTGTATTTACGTGGACGTAACAGAGTCTTGACACTGGCAAGTCTGTACTTATCTGTTTGCACACCTTTTAGGTGGCTTTGGTTGATAGCCCTGCCTTCCTGAACTTCTACCAACTGAGCTGGTTATATGTGAAATTAAAAGAGGGAAATTATTAAACAGCCGGCTGAAGCTAAACACGCTTCCTGGACACAGGGCCAAGAGAGTGATTCATTTTCATCCCGTCTTAGCCTGCGAAATTGATTCAGGCATTAACGTGTGCTCACGGAGACTATCTATATATTTAGCAGATAGGATGTTTAAAGGGAGAGGGGGGGCGGGGAGACTGGCTGAACAAAATGGAAATGTACACATTATGAATATCCAGCCAAGTTTTCGAAATTTTGAGGAAATTAATTGTTTTCCCAACCAATGAGTAATAATTTTGTCCTCACAGGAAGCCAAATAGCATCCCTCACTTATTAGACACCAGCCCGGTCGCACTAAATGGCGTATGAATGACACGGTAATTCGCAAGTCATTTTGCATGCAATAAGAACGCCGTTCTTGCTTTTGGCGTCTTCGTTTGTACGCCATGTAGTATGTATTGACTGCAATGTAAACATAGCCGCATAAATTTGCTAAGCTCAGAGCTATTGACTTAGAGTAAAAAGTGAGGAAGACTGCTTAAGGTGGGCTGGGTGGATGGGTCCAACAAACACAGGATATTCAACCAGGAGACCGGTGTTTGTGCCCCAAAATGTTGAGTTATTTTGAGGTTACATTTGTGACGTGTTTTCCGTACTTCGTACGCATTTTACTTATTTACGTACTTATTTTAAGCCCAACCATGATGTTTTTCCTAAACATAACTAAGTGGTTTTGTTGCCTAAACCTAACTGCACCCGTTATCGTAATTTTGTTGTTTTGGGCAGTATTGGACGCATTTTCGATACTGGTATCGACATCGAAACAACTATAGTACAACTGACATGCAAAAATGCGTTCTCATGACACGCAGAACGTCCTTGTAATGTCGTGCTATTTCTAGCCTTCCCATGAGATCGGGTCGGAGAGACACTTTTTTTGGCTCCTCTGGAGGTTACATCAAGAGGGATAACAACAGAGCATGTTAAAAAGCCCTTGAATTTTTCCAGTTTGCTTCTGCGCAGATCTGCTCTACCCTCTGCTGGAACACAACTCCCCAACAGTTCCCAAAACCTCTCCCTGCGGGGAATCATTAGGCGGGACACATGTGACATCGCTTGAATCTGTGACCTTGCAAGCCTTACGGGACCACTGGATCGGTAGACACATCATTGAATAATACACAGCTCTTTTGCTGTGTGAAGCACAAGGGACGGGCGAAGGGGGGGAAGGTGGGGAGCGGCACAGCATTATGCTAAAATATGTACCATTTCCACTGTGGTCCGCTGGGCCTCGGCGACTGTTGTTTGTGCCGCGGTGGCTGTCTCGGCTTCTTGGTTCGCTCCATCTCCGACTCAAGCCTCATTATGTGTGACAGCGCTCGGAGGAAGCAGGTAGAGGCTGGAATGAAAGGAAGGGAGGGAGATGGGCCTTCTCCTCCTCCTGATATCATGGAGGAATCAATTGATGCTGTTTTGTGCACTTTTTCTGCTGACCCAGCGAGAACGGGAGGGAAATATTCGGCCAGTTGCCTATGGCATGGCAGCTAGAGTTTGAGTTTAGCTCACTCTGTCACTATTACACCCCACCACCCCCACGCTTCTTGCCACTGCAAGCACACTCGCACAGGAAAATTTGTGCATACACACACACACTCGCACCATCCCCTTCGTCTAAAATGCATTTGTCGCCTGTGGTGTTATGGCATTGGACTGTCTGCTAGATATTAGGGTTGTGGGGGTAAATCTAGATGATGGATGATTTCTGTTGTGCTGTCAAAACCGGCGCTTGATAAAAGAACAACACGGGACAGACGCACAAGACAAACGGATGGTTGAGGGGAAAGCAAAACTCACATCAATATCTGCTCTTAGCAAATTCATACCACTGAAGCAATTTGAATCGGTGCCTGTATGTGGCATCATGAGGCCTGCCACTTATAAGTTTGTTTACAGTGTCGGATGCTTTAAAACCAGCCAATACATTAAGCACGCTGCTCGCAGCTGCACTTGCAAGGTAAACATTATTATGAGTCCTCAATCAAATGTTTTCTGCTGCACGTTGTGTCAACTCACCAGGCGTCTTCAGCCGACTGTGGGCAGAACAAACGCACCGCTGTCTTGTCTTTAAGAGGAATAAATATTGATATGCTCCAGTGGCCTGGTATGTTAATTAAATACATGCTTATTGAAATTCAATGACAGCTGGAATTTCACAGTGAGCAGGGGATCGTGCCTCTCCCCCAAGAGTGTAAAACATAATTGGTTGACAGCAAAAAGTAACACACAATTAGTTAGGGAGGTTTAATTAATATTATTCAGGCGAGGTCCTCGGTTTGGATGCGTCCTACGGCGCGCTGCCTCGCCGTCGTACGGATGCAGCAGATGTGGCGCTGGGAGCTTTAGGCGATTGGTTGACGCGTGCAACAGGGGTCCGTGGTTGGAGCTGTAACCCCTCGGTGCAAACAGATGAGAGAAAAAATAAAAAAATAAATAAAAATAAAATAATGATGCCATTTTCTGAAATGTCTATGTTTAAAAATATCGTGAAGAGTTGTCTCTAATCAATTGTGGCGCTCTTTAGTTCTGCAGAAATTGCTCAGCAATTAGGTGTGTGTACAATAGTTTGATATAAAAACTATCTTAATGTGCCATCAAAAATACCCTATTTGACTGTTATCAGCTCATTAAATGGGCGTTCTCAGTCATTATAAGCCTCATAGATGTGGGTCAATAGGGGCCTACTACACCTACTACATTGTAAAAGTGAAAGTGTAACTTAAAAGCAACACCTTCTACCATGCTGAAGAACTGAATGAAATGTTACGTTTTGAACACAAACAAAACAGCTTCTTGAGGTTTAGACAACAAATCCACTTAGTTAAGTTTAGGGAAAAAGATTTTGTTTTGGCTTAAAATAACTACGTTTGAAAAGTGAAAGGTTGTGAACACAAAGATGCACGTTCTTGGTTTCACATGGGATGCGAACCCCGGTCTCCTGGCTGAAAGCACTGTGTTTAACACTGTTTATTGCTGAGTTCCATTTGAAAAAGGAAGTCAGAATTTCTGAGTTCCCAGTCAGAATTTTCAACTGCAACACCACCTGAAGTTGGATCTCCTACTTCGGAAAGTTGGACGGACCTCACCAATGCCAAACTCAAAATCCAAGCTGCTCTGAGTGAATGTTTACATTTAGAGTAAGGCGCTTTGAGTGGTCGGAAGACTAGAATGCTCATGTAAAGCAGGTGTGATGTTTACCATGTTCACCATCTTAGTTTGGCATGTTATCATGCTACCATTTACTAATTAGCAATAAACACAAGGTACAGCTGAGGCTGATGGAAATGTCATACTTTTGCAGATGTATAGTCAGAAACCAAAATTGGACAAAATACACTTTTGACCTGATGGCGGCGCTAGAAGAAAAGTCAGGGGATCACCAATGTGATTACAATTCATCCTGATGGGAACATGAATGCTCAAATTCATCACAATCCATCCAAAAGCTGTTGAGATACTTCAGTAAAAGCCAAACATGTCATCCTCATGGTGGCACTAGAGGGAAAGTTGGGATCACCAAAGCCATTAGGATTCCTCCTCTGGGTACCCTGAATGTCCATACAAAATGCAACACACACAGACACTTGGGTCTCACTTGAAAGCACCGGCTACACTGATGAGACTGATTAAAGTCTAATAGGTCTGAATATTTTGCACAGGTCTAAACAAAGCTTCAGTTCAAGAACAGTTTTATCAGTGCGGCTATACTCCCACAGCATATATCCCACAGTCAGTCAATCCAACATGAAGATCCCGAAAACCCATACACTTAATTAATGCTCACCTTCCCCTATCACCGGGGCTGTCGCCTATTTCTTCCCACGGTGGCATTGACACCTGGAGTCCTTTGTGAGTCATGTATCACACTCACTTAAATGGCCTCGCACGGCTTCTGGACAACAATCCGCTTTGTTTTGGGCTATTGTGCGAAACATTAAAAAGCAATTTGCTGGCAGACCTATTGAGCAGACCTGCAATCGCTCCCCCAACATCACTCCCCTGGTGGATTGTTATTGTCATTGAGTGTTCGGGGGGAGGGAGACCTCTGACAATAGGCGGTTGGGAAGTTTCAGACTTTATTGAGCTGGGCTTCACAAAAGGCAAAAAAGGAAGTGAGTTAAAAGGGAGGTTTGCTGTGATAATGTAGCACAGTACAAAGGGCCATTAGACTGAAAAGACCTGCCTGATAATTATGAGTTAAGTGTTGTTCCTGCTCTGCATTACACAGGTCCTAACAGGTATTTGGCTTTACTTGGTCAGACCTGCCAAATCAAGACTACACACCTTAGCCCATTTCAGTATGACCACGGTCACGGAGCTGGATCTGTACCCGAAAGTCAACCCCAAATTGTCCTGACTGTGGTCACAGTTGAGGTTGGTGAAAAGTCACAACATCCAAGACTTGAGATTCAGCACCAAACAGCATCATATTCACATGCAAAGTCACCAGACAATAAAACCAAGACAATTAACAACAGAAAGAAGGTATTTCATACTAATAATTATTAAATCATGATTACTATTTCTAATACAATCATGGGAGATATTTCATCTTTAAAATAACCTAAATGACAATGTTTAAATACTGCTTGGTTTCCAATTTTAAAAAAAGGGCTATGTATAACTGAATATCTCAAGTTATATTCAGCAAATAATCATAAAGTATATTACAACTTTGTGCTGTAAAAGCGGCAGCATACAAAACTACTGTGAGAAGATATTGCAGCTACAGTAGAACATAAATCCCTTCAGACTCTTGGGCTCGGTACTCCCATCCTGTCTTGTTCCCCAGGACACAATCTAACAGCATCCAAATCCAAAGGGAATTCGGTACATCTTGTGTGGGTCGACATGGGATCCCCAATCCAGCACCAGCTTCTACTTTTGTCTGCATCAGCCTGCTATCAGCACACACTCATTGTTTATTTCCCCATACAGAAGACATCAAACAAACCTGACCTGCACTGCACTCTGTCGTGCCTTCATATCACACCTACCACCAGATATTAAATCAAACAAAATGCAAAATGGGACATTTCAGTTGCTGGACTGTAAACCAAACATCCCTTTAAGTAAGCTCTCAGCTACACAAGCCGGCTATCCAAGTAACAAATTGCAGATTAGGGGAATGCTGGATGGCCGCGTATTTGCATTTGTGTTTGAAGGAATGCGGGTAAAGGAGTGCTGAATGGGGGTTGTTTAGATTTAAGCTCTCTCTTCATTAGTCGAGCCTTGTTGCAGATGGATGCTCACCCCAGGCAGGCACAACAATCATTCAATGACACTGTTCGTTCTTCTGTCCAGGCACTGACGAATGATCCAGAGTGTCTCCAACATGGATTAGCTGCGGCACATGAAACAATAGCAGCAAGACTAGAAAACACTCGCTGAAAAAGGTTTTGGAGTGGTCGCTAAACCTTTCCCCAAATAGCAATTGTCCAATATAGCTTTGCTACTGTAACGGCAGGCATTGTTGTCAAGCGATACGATATGTATCACGATATAGGGGTAACTATTCAATATATTGCTATACTGTAAGCGAGGCGATATATTGCAATTTTTTTCAAATCTAATTTTAGAAAAATAGTATAAAGACACACCACCATATGTATATAATCTGGGTAAAAAAAAAGTCACTAGGTGAAATGGCTACTATGGGGACTAACATCATTACACATGAATACAATTGGACTCACCATTGGATCCACAAGAATCTCAGCTTTCCAGTCATACCCAATTTATGCAATTCCAAGACTGTTTAGGGACCCCATGCAGAATTATTAAAAACTTTACGGAATGGATAGTTGTGTTAATCTGCTCTAACGTAATTTGCAACATTAGCATAATTAGTTTGCTAGTGTTACTAGAAAACCTGTTACTTCCCAGACCAATGAAATGCTCTAATCACAGTGCTTCAGTCTCAATCTTTTAGCAGTGTATTATGTATGTAATCATCAAGTGCATGTACAGGTTTACATTGTCTGTGTTATAATATAACTCAGCTTATAACATGGAAAAGTCAGCCATACACCGCGTTTTCAACCAAGCCATGGAGCTAGCATTACCAAGAATTGCAAGCTATCTAAAGCTGATAAAGTCTGCTAGCGACAGTTGTCGTTTCAGCCAGCAAAAATTTCACCAGTTACGATTGAGAAATTTGCTTTTTCTACCTATGTCCAACATCAAGAACCTATTGTTTCAAAAATGACAAGGAATTTTGAATGGAGAATGTCCCGCCATTATCTTTGTTAATTTCACAGTTAAGCTCCTGATGTGACTTGGCATGGCAGACGTGTTAAGCAAGAGACCTTTCCAACATTCATTCCGATGTTGACGCTGTAGTCACATATGAACATAACTGTGAAATATGCCAGATATAAAGACCTTGCTGTTATAATCATCATGTCTGAAGCATATTTTCTTCCTCTAATAAAATATAACCATGTGAGATCCGTGACCAATGATTTGATGTCTTCATATTATGATTAATTTCTCATCTGGTCACAGCAGTGATTCTATTATTGATGTAGTCACTGTCAATTTGCCATGGATATAATAGTAATAGTGGTTCTTGGCAAATAATTACATTATTAACCATAGAAGGAACAATGAGAGATTAGTGTTTGCCAAGGCTGCCCGGCAGTATGTGTGGTACATTTACCCTGTCTAGTGTGTAATTTTGCTTGTCAAACTTCAGTGTTTTTATTTGTTTTTTTGCCCACTGGGCTGCATTATAGATTATTAACTACAATCTTATCTTATACTTCCTTAAATTTACTGAAAGAGGCAACCAGGAGGTGATGTAGTTTTAGGGAATAAAATGATGAAATAACTGTTGTTATCAAATCTATAGAGACTTCATACCTTAAAGGTCTCATATTATGCTCCTTTCCAGGTTCATATGTGTATGTTAATGTTCTACTAGAACATGTTTACATGCTGTAATATTCAAAAAACCCTCTATTCTTCTCAAAATCCCTCTCTTCATCAACCCCCTTTTTCGCTCATTATAAAATTCTCTGATTCAGAGCCTGTCTCCTCCGGTCTCCTCCCAGTCTGCTCTGATTGGTCAGCGTTTTCTGTCAATCAAACGGCTACAACAGCGTCACTGCCCTCAGCGTACTGTAGGGAGAGAGCAGCAGGGAGAGGTTCACTGACTTTATCCGCGTTTCTAAAGTTAAAAATAAACTAATTAAAAGTTTATAAACCAGAAACTTCACACAGCGCACGTTCCCGGAGGAATCTGATCCGAAGTCGAGGAGAAATGAACAACATCTGCGGCCAAGATTCTGGGTTTTCTGACGGTTCTGCTCCGGTAAATATGCTATTTTTAGCTCCTTCATGTTAGCTCAGTATTTACGTTATGCATAAACTCTGTAAACCGTAAACATACACTCTGTTTTACGTTTGTCTTTACAGGTCCATTTGTGAGAAACGACCGACAGAAGAAGAAGACCCAGTGAAGAAGAAAACGTTTGCTGTGAGCAGATAGCTCTGTTTACATGGGAGATACAGAGGTAACCTGTTAGCATGTAGCTACATGTTAGCATGTAGCTACATGCTAACATGTAGCTACATGTTAGCATGTAGCTACATGTAACTGTGTGTAAACACAGCGAACATCAGGGGGGAAAATAGAAGATGTGAAACAGTAGTCAGTTCATTATTTCTGGTATAAGACACATGATAAACGTATGAAAGTAATCAGAGTAATGGTATATTATTTACTGTAGGAGCTGTCTCTGTGTTATCATGACTAAAGACCGGTTAACGTTACACTTACTGTAGTTTACCATGCTGGAATAGACTATCCTTCCTGTCAACATAACTGAAGGTGGAATTACTGATCTTATATATAAAAACTGCTCAGTAACCACAGTACTGAGTCCATGTTTCAGAGTAACTTAGACAGTTATTGCCATATTTATGCTGTGAAATGTTTGTCAAAGCTGCAGGTTATCTGTTCACGTTCAAAATACTGTGTATAATTAATATTGTCATCTGTCTACTGAAATAAAGTTTGACTGTGAAACAAAAATGTGTTGTGTTGCTTACAGTCACTATTTACTAACTGTACCCTTCTACATGCATGACATAAAATTAATTTTCCATATCACCTGTTTAAACTGTAATTACATAACTTTGTGAAAGAACATGTTATTGAGAACATGTTGATCTCATACCACAAGATCATTAATTGTAAATTTAAAAATGACAAAAACCCTCCTTAAAAATACAGCTCTTTATTCACAATAATAACACTGAATTATAAATTGGGTACACATAATTCCAAAAGCAGCAAAGCCATGACTTGTATGTAAACTGTCCATGTCATGTCCTCCTTCAGAGTAAAGGCTTTCTTGTAGAGTGAAGTTGTGTCAGCTGGTAATAGTTCATCCTGCTGCATCTTCATGTGGATCAGGTCACTCAGATGACCTGTAAAACATGACAGATTCAGTGTTAGAATATACTGTCATGTAATAACATCAAGGTATATAACAGTAACATCATCTTCTAACATGTGTAGTTATGGCAACAGCTACAAACAGTGTAAAATGATAAATCATTTTTTATCAAGTATGGAGGAAGAAATGGATTACACAGAACTTTTGACTTGGAGTGTAACTTGTGTTGTCTGTATCAAAAGCTAGACCTAGAAGCTTAGACTTTAGTAAACCTTTATGTATTATTTAGCCCAAGACAACAAAGAAGCTGCCAGTATTCACGTTGTAATGTCTTTTAATAGCTCTAAGAGGGAAGTAACGTTACAGAGACTCCTCTGATCAACAGCTATCTGCTCTGAGCTCACGGCATCTCTCTCTCTCTCCCTGCTCGTTCGCCCACTATAACTCCGGTAATCCGTCACAAATTCGTACAGTTTGACTGTTTGTTTTTCACATGAGCTCCTTCAGGACAGTCTGTGGAGTAAATCTACACACTCTCAACATATCTGTAACGCAGACAGACACATCAGAGCAGAAGGTTTGCATGTAAACAAAGCCCCGGTGGAGCCACTGAAAGCTAGCGGCGTTAGCCGCGCAACATGCTAACGCTAACAGGCAAACAGTCTGCTAAATAAACAGAAGCTAAAACAACATAAACGTGACCAACTTACAGCTTCCAGGTTTGAAGTTGGGTCCCAAACAGCCGGTATGGATCCATCCTTAGCTTCAGTTTGCAGTGAATCCTGTAGCCTACTGACCCGTGTGTTTTACTGTTGCTGTGAGGACATTTCAGTCAAAAATCACCTAAAACAGCTAAAAGATGAAGTGTATCCACTGGGTCTTCACGTCCTCAGATGATGGGAGGACATGAAGATCTTTCTGCTGGTTCTTGCAGACTAATAGAAGTAGTAGCATGCTTTGCTTGTCCTGTTAGCAGGTCTGTGATTATACCGAGGAAAACATGGCAGCGAGAAATTCAGCGAGCAGGCAGCAGGGCGGGCTCACCTAGCAGGGTAAGGAGGGAGGGAGCTATTGTGTTGCTGTAGAAAGCGGAAAGCCAAATATGGCTCGATTGAATTCATGACGTCCTGAATGTTAGGAATTTCTATCAGCGCCACAACTGACACATTTTCCGAGAGATGGAGCAGGAGAAAAAGAGAGAGGATGGTCTTTTATGATACTTCGGTGGTCTCTAGACACACTGGGGACAGATATTGATGTTTGTAAGACATGGAAAAGTGCATTTTGCATAATATGTGACCTTTAAATTATTTAAAACAGCTTTATCAGATATAAAAAACAAGCAGTGCAATATCATTTTGGCAACTGTTTTAAGTAGGAGGACAGAGGAGGTGTTGCCACAAGCAATTCTAAAGACCCCGCAGCTCAGAGTACACCAATTACCACACATTTCCTCTAGCTTGGCACTTTATGCCTTGGACAGAGTCATCACAGAGCCGGGGCGGAAGAAATTAAGACAAACTCGGAGCCTTGCTTTTCCCAGCACAGATGATAATTTTCCAGGCAATTAAGGCGAGCTGCGCTTTAGAAGGTGGGGTCAGTGCATGCTCATGGGAAACTAGTGTGATAAAACCAGCACAGTGCTGTTGTGGGCAATGTAAAATGCTGCTTGTCAGCTGTCCTACAAGCTTGGGTAATTGACCCAGCTTTGAGACAGATCACTGATATCAAAGAGTCATTAAGTTTTTTGAAATTAGATTCCCTAATGAAATGTTGACGAAATGCTGCATTTTTTTAACAGTGTCTGTAACAGTTCTAACGTTATCTATCTCAAAGCCACTGACACTGTTATGCACAATATCTTGTCTGACCAAACCAAATGCTCAGTTTAACATGAACATGTTTAATATTTGTGTTTAGAACATGTGCTATGGTTGTGCAGTAGAATACTCTCACTTGTAAATACTTTAATGTGTTTCTAACTTTTAAAATAAGAAATAACACATTAATTATCTTACAAATGAAAAGTCAATTTCATTAGCAATAAAACACACCAGTGCTCAATTCAATATACAGTGGTTTTGCTCCCACACCCTTACTTGGTCTGGTATGACTAAGCTAGCTAGCTAGCGTTAGCAAACTTTATATTGCTGTGCGATTGACATTATGGAGTCCGCTTTCCTGACTTAATTGCTGCCTTCAAATGGGGTCGTGTGTACCATGTTCACGGGAAGAGTCCATATGAATGCAATCTTGTGGTATTCACGACCTCGTAAGTGGATATTTTCTTGGAAGGGCATGGAAGTTCATTTTTCGGTGCATAATAAGTTAATATATTGTAATTTTAGCTGTACAGAGTTTTTCTTCGTAATTTTATAATAGGTCTGAGTAAAATGCTGATTCCCATTGGTCTCTTCTTTTTCCTCTGTCATTATGCCTTTGCATTTCCTGCATAACGTTACCCGCATGCTCGCTTGCTAAATTGTTAGCCCCTGTGGCTGCTAGACGCCGACAGTAACGTTAATATTGCCGTTTCCTAGCAGCCGTGGTCTCACGACTATAACCACTTTAACGCCAAGCATATTGTGTACACGACTTCTCATGTCGTAACCACAAGCTCACGAGTTCCAATTGAAGGCAGCATTATGACTCTTCTCTACTTGTGTTACTACATTTTAGCATGTCACACATTAGCTAAAGATGAAAGCACCAAAGCAACTGACTCAAGAAAATGCTGGGAAATGTAGGAAGATTCAGGGCAGGGCAATTTTCTCGCTGTGCCAGTAGAAGTAACCTCACAGCATGTTATGCAAATGAGTTTAAAGTTAAATAAGGCTTTACAGAGATACTACAGCACAGGAGGCACCACCACTACAGCTGGAGAGCCGTGCAGTCAGAGTCTGCTTTAGATGGTTAATTGGTAGCACACAAGCTGTACTGCCAAAGTTAAGGATTTTGATTTAGGTGGGTAACGGTGCCTGTCATTAATTAGGTTCACAGTTTTTTCAAACCAGACCTCTTTAATATGTTGTTTACCATAATTTATGATTATTTAAAAAAATGAACTACTTAACTGCAGCCTGGCTTAAACACAGCCTAGAGGGGCAATTTTTAGGCCTTAAAAAACTATTAAGAATCCAATTTTCAAAAATGAGAAGGTCAACCAAGCCTAACTTATATACTAGTAAAAATAACAGCTGTCTATGAAGTGTATTTGACTTTATTTTGCTTGCTGCATCTGGCAGAGATCTTGCTAAGAGCCATTAGCTGAATAAAACCTATTGAAAACCAGCATTTTATGAATAGAGCATAAAATGGTTTCGTGAGTTTAGTGTTTTTGGAAGCAGATTTATGCTGGTTTATGAGGGCCTAAACATCTACTCAATGTCCAACATTGTCCAGCTGATAAGCACAGTGGTCAATTTCTTACATCTAAAGATATCGCAGTTAAAAAATAAACGTTTTGTTAGGGTTTAAAAACAGTACCTATCCATTTTGGTGTCAACTTCTCCACATCTGTCTCCAAACTGTTGGAACATGCTCTGGTGAAAATTGAACAGGGATGACTCGAAACATTAAACAGCGCCCATTGTCAAGCTCATTTGTGCATTTTAGCACTTGAAAGATGCTTCCCTTTGGAACGGAAACAAATGGAGCATTCATTTCATGTGAGGATGTGATGCATGAAACAAAGAACCTGCTAATATGTATCAAAGGAAACATAACAACAACATTTGCTGGGGCTGGCTCCTTAAAACACACACCATCTGTGTGATGGAATCCTGTATCGCCAAACCCACGAGCGACAACCGAGCCAACATAGCCGTCTCTTACCCAGAATGCAACAGTCACAATCTTTTACCGTGTTGTGTTTGATAACAATTGTGCTCCTTCCTGTGTATGTGTGTGAACACACATATATTATTTTCAGGTGATTATACACAAAAGAAAACATACTTATTAATATTAGATTCCATTTCTGCCAATAGATCCCTCTAAATGCTACACACTGTTCCTTTAAAATCATGAAATACAACGTAAACCTTAAGGTGAAGCTGAATAAAAGTCACCTAAAATAGAGTTGCATATGACAACAGCAACAACCTTTTCCTTGATCAAAAGGTTTCAGTGAGCCCTTACATGAATCCAACCAGGGCACCTTGGTTTTACTTTAGTTGTCAAAGGGGCTCATCACCAAAACACAAAGCTCATTCATTAAGCTCATGCACATATTTTGAAATTCTAAACAATCTTTGAATTTGTCCTCTGAGTGATGTGATCTGGAGGACGCTGATTACAGGAAGTGTTTGAGAGAAATATAGCGTAAGTGAGCTTTGATGGTGTGAAAATACAATTTTCAAAAAATTGTTAGCACTTTGCTTAGCATATTCAACAGTGCTTTCCAGTATTTCAAATCAAAACTAAAATCTATAAAATGGAAGTATTGAAAATAGTCCTTTGTGGCCTAGATGAATTTCGAGAAAAAAAGAACTATCTATTTCTATATTCCTGAAGGTCATAACGAGTTCAGAAGCACACAGATTCAAAACAAAAACTCTGACACATCCTTTCATTGTTCACAGGAGCATGCTGAGATGTTCCAATTTGGTAGTTTCACTTTTGAATGAGACACCGAGGACGGGCTCATGCATATATCGAGCATACAGCAAAGAGTTTTCGAGACATGGCTTCGTTAAGTGAAAGAAAGCTGTAAAATGCTTCCTTCTCCGAGGTGGGTTTCCCGTATAATATACACTATTGCTTTCTACGGTACACATATGAGAAGAGGTGGCTGCGCTACCATTATCTTACTGGGTTCCAACTGGGCTTCCTTTTGCATGCCTGTATTCATAACCCAACACATTTCACTCATCTTCCATGTTAAATAATTTAGCAGCACTAACCACATTAATGGGAGCGATCCGTCTTTGGTAGATGAGAGGTGGAGAGTGGTTATTTATGTACAATACCAACTTGGGAATTAAGCCTTGTCTTTCAAATGAGTTGAGAGGCAATAAATATGGGGATTTGAACTGGGATGGCCCTTGGGTTAGTTTCGCATGTTCAAAATAAACACGGGAACATATTACTTGAACAGATTGTGATATTTAAGTTGGTCCCAGGCCTTTAGGGAAAACTGACATGTAGATCAATCAGCCCACTCGCATGGAAAGTATTTCTCTGTGAATGCAGAGTGTATATATATATATATATATATATATAGAGAGAGAGAGTGTATGTTGGCTCTGATTTCATTACTCCCCACAAATATCCAGAGTTTTGCACAGAGAAGAATAGAAAGGCGAAGTCCTTCCCTTCAGGTGGACCCCATGGGACCTTATTATGGAAAAAATATGTACGGTAGTCAACGGCTAGAGACCAATTTATTTTTTTGATCCTGTTTCAATTGCACCATGAATCACACATGATGTTTGTCAATTTAAAACATAGTTTTGCAAGTCAATAAAGTTGCATTCTGTCGTAGGTTTGTCATAGTTTCATTTAATTTTGTGTGAAACTGCTCAGTGAACTACATCTCTCGTCTCGCACAATAGAGTGCTCCAGGGATGACGCATTTTTGTAGGCCAACCAGGAAGTTAGCATCGCCCTGGGTTCCCTCGACAAAAAGCCAATGGGATTTTTCCATTGGATTTTGGACTATTGCGGAAAATAAGCTCTGTGGCAAACAAACGTTTAAGATACTTACACGTTTTGTTCTGGTCTTTTTATCAGCCGGGAAGCAAAAGAACGAGCTCATGCGAGTACATTCCAGTACTAAACACACAGGCATCGTAGCTTCAGCGAGAGAGATGTGTGATGACTTTTGAGTGTGTTGTCTTTCCAATTACGTATTTTCACAGTCTTATACTTCAGTTTTACAACAAACTGCGACTTCGACTTGCCAAATTATGTTTTAAATTGACAAACATATGTGTGATTCATGGCGCAATTCAAACTGCAACAATGGGAGCAACAATAATAATAATAAGCCCCCTTCAAAGCCACATTATATGCACAGAATCGACTACCCTTTGTGGGCATTTCCCAACAACTAAACCCAGCAATCCACCTAATATGCAGCAGCACGCTTAGACACATCAGCTAGACAGCAGATAATTATTATTTAAAACACATTACACTCTCAGAAATTCATAACTCGGCGCAATCTATTCTTGTGAAATGTTCTGCGGCATCAATAAGCAGGAATTCACAATTAATACCAATACAAATACCGCACAAAGACAGATGACAGCAGCACAACGCCAGAAATTAGCATCCAGCAAATGTCATGATGTTGCCCACATGCAGAGCAATAAAACAGCCGGCAGCCTCAGCATCCTCATAGCTTTCTGATATTGCCTAAGCACACAAACCAGCAAGAGTTTGCAGCTGTTTTACATTTATTTACTGCAGAGTTTGCAATCAGCAGAGGAGCGGGGAGGGCATTGCAGTGCTTAAAAAGACCCTCTTATTGCAAAGGGTGTGTTGGGTATTAGTTGTATCAAACTGAGGATGTCATGTGCGAGTGTACAGTAGTGTGTGAAAGGAGACAGAGACATAAATCTAAAGACCAACCAAAGGATTGAGACTCACTCTGTATGCAGCTTGTATCCACGCAGCATCCTTCTCCATGGTGTTGGGTCCGGCTCAGAGGATTAAGAGAGACAAACCAAAAACTTTATACGCACTTATAACAAGTGAAATGTAAACCCGTCCTGCATCATCGCCTTTTGCCATATAGCAGCATCACTCTGGGTGTGGACTGCATTCATTCATGCCAATTTAGTGGTTAACATTTGTCAGTGAACTGCAAGTTGTCTTCAGTCGACTCCCTAACGCCACTCCCAAGTACACTTACAAACGCCCTACAGAGGCATCGAGGAGGCACCCTTATTAGACTCTTCATCTGTAATTAACCTAAGATCCATCCTCTCCCCATCATCATGCTAATGAGCAATCTAATACTCTTGAGTGATTTGTAATGTGCACAGGCCATCAATCATAGAGCACGGATAATGTCTGGGTCCAATCATGTTCCATTGGCGGTCCACTACAGCGCTGTTGGTGCTTCAAAGGACCTCTCTTTGTTAACCATTTAACACATTATTTAAAACCAAATTACCATTATTATTTCACTAAAACAAATGTTAATTTTTCTGTTTATTTTGATTATTAAAAAGTACTGAAAATTCGATAAAGCTGGGCAAATGCTGTATGGATTAAGCCTGATTTTAGACCACAGACTGTATATAGGAAGTGGACATAGTCACCGTGACGTCGCCCATTGGTTTATGGACTGCTGTTTTGAAGCCTTGAGTGTGGCATTTTAGCCATATATGGTCTATTTGACCCTAAATGGGACCATAATTTACTAAATGAACATCATGCTATATTGAAGAAGATTTGAAACTAGCAACTGAAACCATAAACTCATGTTTACAATGTTTACTGAGGTAATAAATCAAGTGAGAAGTAGGCTCATTTTCTCATAGACTTCTATACAATCAGACTTCTTTTTGCAACCAGAGGAGTCGCCCCCTGCTGGCTATTTGAAAGAATGCAAGTTTAAGGCACTTCTACATTGGCTTCACTTTTCAGACCCAGAGGTTGCCCACTGTTTTAGACCCAAATTAAACACCCCTGACTTATTTTAGAATCGGGCCTAATTTCCTCCAGATCAGTTTTGTCTTGTTTGAATAAACTTTATTGGAATTGTCAATGGGCAAAACCGACCGGTTTCCCAATTTACATTTAGCGTGAGCATGAAAGTCGCAGGTTCTAGCCTCTAGATTAATAAAAACAATTATTTTTTTTTACATTATCTTGAATGGCTTTTGCACTTTCACCTAAATTTTGACTTGACTTTTCAGTCAGCGGCCCCATATTCTGAGCTGTCCTCCCCACCAGAGGACCCCATTTACCACAAACTGTGTTCTAACCGCAAGAAGCATTACTTTTTTTGATGCGTGGGAACATTACAGTATATCTGTGTGAAAATCAATTCCAACAAATCACAGTATTTAACGGTGAAGTTTTGTACACATTACAAAAATGATATACGTTTCATAATGCTGCGGAACAGCAAAGCTTTGATTTCTGCCTGCATTGGCTCCTCTATCATTCAGCAGCTGCACACACTTCAGCAGGAGCTACATTACAGTAATTGATATTTGTATCCTGAGACAGTTAAGTAAAACAACCTCTCTGGCTCAAGGCAGGAGGATTTCCCTGAAATGTAAATGGAGCTCGGAGAAGGTTGGGAGTGATTTAAGAGTCAGTGACATCCACACTGTTGTGCTAAGTCAGTGGAAGTGCTGAGTGCAGGGCGCCAGGCCCGTCTCTCCCTCCCTCACACTCTCTCTTTCGCTCTCTCCATCACTGTCTCTCTTTTTCTATTCCACCCTCTCCATTTCCCTCTTAAGGCAGCTGCCATAACTCAGACTCTATCTTAATCCGTTCTGAGTACACAAACACACACATGCTACACACGCGGCAGCCACAAGCACACGCATGCACACACAGGAAATCACAAAAGGCATTTGCTAGAAGTATGATCCTGTTAATCGTCTCTTGGACTTTAAGGTGGGAGCTCAGACGGGAGCTAAGCAAAGACCAAGTGGGATGCTATGTAGGCAGGCAGAGTTATTAGAAGGGCATTTAGTTTAGCTACGGTATTATGAGCTGAAGCACAATGACGCCAGATAATTCGGTTTCATAAACCAACAATTTCAGCTATGTGCTCCAAACAATACAGATAGGATATGATGGCGTACATTACAATTAGTTTCCACAATGCATATCACCTCAATAGACTCAAGAATATTAGAGAAACTATACTGTATGTACATTCTCTAGTCTAAAATATTCACACACATAATTTCGATGTGATACCTTAAAGCTGCAATAAGCAATTTCTTGCCACTAGGGGGCTGAAATACTGCACATCCCCAACATACTGTGGACTATTAGCTTTTAGCGTAGCTTAGCATAAACACTGGAAGCAGAAGGAAACAGCTAGCCTGACTAGGTCTACAGTTAAAAACATACCCCGGTCATTCTGTGTCAAATCAGATAGATGTTGATGTTTACATTGGTTACATTACATGGTTTTAAAAAGGTCCATGTAAACAACTTTAACCAAATTAAACCCATATTGGAGTATGGTCAATGATTACTTTGTGCATGTAAAGCAACTGGAGCCATATGTTTTGGAGGTGCAGGGAGCTGCATCTCTGGTTAGTGTTGAGTCCTGTGGACGCTACAAGTGTGACTCTGCAGTTTATAGGAATGCATCTTGCACTTTTTCTTAAAAACTCTTTCATGTTTGTTTCTTATTTCCAGGGGTTTCTGTCACAGTTGGCATGCCAATGAGAGATAAATGAGGTGATTTAGCGTGGCAGTCAGAGATAATAATGATGTCGTTTGGGAGGCATAGCGCTCACATCTATGGTGAGATGTGAACATTGTAATAAAACGGATAAAAATAGATTGTCTCATATGTGATGAGGGGAGGGCGGGTGGGGGGGGAGATGACACTAGCCAACTGCTGTGGAGGGAAACTCGGCTCTTGTTAACCTAAAATATGCTGAATGCTTCATTCTTCAAACAAACTCACTCCTTTGATCATGTTGAGGTCCTTGGAAGTACAGAGCAACAATAGCAAACATGCTAATTTATTCCAAAGAAAAGGTTGAAGCATGTATTTACAATTAAATGTGAATTACCACGGGGAATACCAGCTTGCACTGACACACAATTCAATCCCTCTCTCAGATAAAATTATACTGTCCTCTGTGGCGGTTAAACACGACCCGGCCAAATCTGAAATAAGCAAGCGTTCCCGTAATGGAACAAACAGACAAAGAGCCCCATTGGTTTGCCTTTGTGGCCTTATCTGGCCTTGGCCAGCTCGAGGCGCATCATGGGGGACTGTGTGTGAGAGATCCAGTGTATCACATCTCGGTGACTGTGGGGAGTCAGTATCGCACCAGATCTCCAGGTCATTTACCAGGGTGGGCGGTTTCATTAGTCTTCTTTGCAACAATACTCGCTGATTGCCATCTTGTTTCGCGGTGATTTATAATTCCAGCCCCTCGGAGTTTGCAGAAATACCTTAAGCAACTGCTCAAATAAGATAAGAAGGGTTCTTTATGTATGGTGTTGTCTGTGGTGTACATCAGAAAGAGGCCGAGAGAGAGAGAGAGAGAGAGAGAAGCCTCGGGGTGACGCGGTACTTTATTTTTTTGCAAGCATTTACAGTTTCTCGCCCGAGATGCGAGAACGCGAGAGAGGCTGTTGTTTTCTAACTTCTGGAACAAACACTGGCTGCAAATGAATGAGACAGTTGTCAGGTTCAATTTGGTTAACACACGACGCGCTAGGCCACCTTTAGAGGATTGCGGAGCATCTATGAGAATAAAGCAAATCCGCAGACAAAAGGGTGTCATTTCAGAGGGAGAGATTGTGTCTTTTCATCGCCGCGCGATTTACATAAAACTGTACAACCCCTCAAATAGCAAGATAGAAAGAGGAGGAGAGGCAGAGTCGTACAGTGAACATAAATAGACTGAACAATTAGGTGGACAGAAATAGGAAACTTTACAAAGGTGCAATGGTGTTAATTGGATACAGCAGAGAATGATGTGCACAGATCCCATATCAGTAACCGATTTTCATCCCGACGCAGTTCAGTTAAAAATATAACATACAGAAGCTCAAAAGACAAGACAAATGAATCTTTACTATTAGGTTGTTTTGATAGCGTATTTTTTTTTTTTAATTTGATATGCAGTTAACTTCAAGCTGCTCTACCTTTACACCATGACAGTCACTGTGAGAGCACAGAGGCATGAATTATGCACAGGGATTTTTATTACTGCCGCAAAACAGCTAATGGGCCATGCGTTCTCTCTCAGATTAACACTGGCCCTGCTCAGTGCTCGTGTGAGTGCAAATGGACCCATTCAATGCAATTCAGCTGCAGATGAAGGTCTGTAGTAGTAAAAAAAAAGAAAAGAAAACAGGCAGTAAATAAACTACATATCACATAGGACAGGGACGATACACCTATCTACCGATTCGATACCATCACCATACTTGGGTGCCGATTCGATATGTATTGCGGTTCTTAAGTACTTCAATTCTACAAGTATTGTGATACGATATTACGATTTTTGTTAACCTTTTTAACACTAGACCATGGGAAAAAGTTGACAGAGTTAGCATGCAGCTTTAGCCATGATGTCTAGCTCTGCTTTTCCTGGCAATGTGTGAAACCCAAAGTGTTTCCATACTTTACTGTATGTGTAGTGTTTACCACGTCGGATTTAAAATGTGAGGGTGCAGGTCGTATCCACGCCGACCCTCCGCCGTTTTCTACTTTCTCGTTGCGGCTCGCTGGGGCCAACTGTGGATTGTTTTGGTTGACGGATACCGAACGGATATGACGTCACAGTACTCAGACTACAACAATAAAAGCGGTAACTTCCTTCTACCTCCGCATAGACTCAAATGAAGCAAATATATCGATTCTGGCATTTAAAAAAAAAACAATTTCATAATCTTAATAAAAAATTGCGATATACATAGGTAGGTTAATCATTTTTTTTCCCACCCCTTAAAACTACATAACTGCCATCAGAGAACTCAATCTATGTACTAAATGCTTGATAATGAGTTTGGCCTTAAGCAACCACAACACCAGCTCCAATTCCAAAACATGCTGAAAAATCTCTCTCTTTAACACACATCGCTGTGCACCCACACTGCACAAAATATGTGCAAGCCACATCTTTCTCTCTCAAATCAACTCAATTATTGGCTCGACCATATTGGAACACAGTATTGCCAAAGCACACCGTACAAGGGGACACAAACACAGTTTCCAAGATGCAAACAGCAAAACACCATGTCAACATCACATTGCAAAAAACTTGTCAACAATATCATGCAATGCTAAAAAAAACAGCAAGCAAAGGAAGCTGAGCAAAACTGATGGATATCAGCAACAATATGGAAACAATAATAGTAATAAAACAAACAGCATGTGTGTGTGTCAATGTGTGTCAATATCTCTCTCAGACACCCACTGCACTGTGTGCGTCATTAGAACATCTTTGAAACAGACTACACACTCCACGCTTAATTCAGACACACCCAAAACTCATTCAACTTTTTGTGTAATAAGCATGAAAGTCCAGGCTGGCATCATAAAGTGAATTAAAAGCATGGCTTACCTTTAGAAGAGCTGCAGGCGGCGGATGTTCGGGTTGAAAGTCCCTCTCAAACGCTAGCTGAACCAACAGGGCCCTTCTTGTGTCTGTTGTCCGAAAATACGTCCCTCGGGGCGGGGAACGAATTGTCGCGTATCTCACTCAGTTGAAAAATATGTTTAGCAACTTTGTCCCAAGGTGTGTCGTCCCACACCTTATTAAAAACTCCTCATCACAGCGGAGTTTCCGTACACAAGCTGTCGCACTAACCGCGACATTTAAACCTGTCATCAGTCCGGGTTGTCTTCCATAGGCTAACGTTAGCTCTGGAGCTAGCAGCAGGTAACGTTACACCTTAATTGGCAGCTAACGTTAGCTCTTTACTCTTCAAAGATGGCGGCGCTGGACGCTTTTGCCGCCTCTTCCGTTGGTTGAGGAGAAGAAGGAGGTCTTGGAAGAAGCAGCGCCGTGTATTTGTATTTCATTATATCCATTTTCGAAGCGCAGTTTTGTTAGACGATGGCTCGCTCTCGAGCTGAAAAAACAGTGTGCTGCTCGCCGCGCGCGGTAACATGGCTGCCGCGCTCAACTTGACGTAATGACGTCACAGGCGATAGGTCATGCACCAGACTAATGAGTTTTTGTTGTACTTTTTAAAATGTACTGTTCTCTTGGTGTTCTTTTAAGTTGTTTGTGCAAAGCAGATCCCCCAGAGAATAAAGGTTTATTTCATTCATTCATTCATAACTTAATGGGAACTCAGGTTTTTTTCTTTCATTTTAATGAGAATTTCTGAAATTTCCCTCTAGTTCTGCACCAGTAAACACATTTCTCTGGTTTCCAGATGCAACAAATGAACTGATAACACACAAAAAAAACATGTTTGACTAGATTTAACATTATTTATTTTTCCTCATGTATTCCCAAGACAGTGTACTAAATGTCTACATGTGTCAGTGTGTACTAGTGGACCCATTCAATTCATTTTTTTTTCAAATCGTAGGAGATAAAACAGCCAGCACATACACTAAATATCAAATATGGTATATTAGAAATCCCATTAACTGAAAACATACATACATGCAAACAAATATAAACATGTATAACTTAAAAGAAACTCACAATTTTGTTTAATTTTAATGAGAATATCTCCAATTGTACTGCACCAGTAAACAAATTCCTCAGGTTTCCAGATGCAACGAAGGAACTGATAACTTTAAAAAAACATGCAAAAACACCAATTTATATTTAATCTATCATTGCTGTCAAACTTTGTGTATTCTTATGACAGCGGCGTTCTACATGTTCATACCATGACGGGCAGCAAAAAAATCGTGAGGTAATCACGAGACCATGTGGAGCCTCATTATTGCCCTTGGATGTGCCTCTGGGGCGCTGAATTCACTCCCCATTCACTCACTGTCAGACCTCTCAGAGGAGATTAGCAAAAGACCCATCAATACCCTATCACATGCCACTCCTTCATCCGCAGGTTGGCAGCCGGGTTACACTGCACTCCCCTATTAACTTAGCCACATGTCTCGCCATGTTAGCTCACTATACCTACAGTATGTGCTCGGCTCATTATGGTTATGTAGGCCAGCGCGTCTCTCGGTCCCTCTCGCTCTGGCATCTCAGCTGTGTGTGCGGAGTCTGTCTGGATGAAGAGTGTAGCCCGGGGCGTCTCTTTTGGAGAAGGGCTTCGTGTCTGCCTCGGCCTCTGCCGATGACTGAAGAACGGACCGAGTATAATGCGCGCCGCGACTGAAGTGGACGCTAACTTCTATGTTATGGTCCGACTTTGCCCCCGAGACATGAAATTATCCTTTGATGAAAAACAAAGGGCACGAACCCCCCCCCCCCCCCAGCCCTCAGTGGCTTCACATTAACAGTAATTTGTGTTTCTCTTATCATGTCGCACATGCTCGAACGCACGCACGAACGCAGTAATATAAAATGGAAATACACACAGTTTGAAAACAGAATACAGTATTCTGAAAAAGTCTTCGTTATATTGGGAAAACCTGAAAGAGGAACTTAAAGTCTATATACAAATTTTGGGGAGTAGGCCTACTACTACGGAGGATGGAACCTGTCAAAAAAAAAAAAAAAGACAAAGAAGCAAATTAAAACAGAAATATAATTTTTTGTCACATTTTATTAATTAATTAATGCCTACATTTATTTTTAAGATTATTTTTGGTTCATTTAATGGCATATTTATTTATTAATCGAATCATTTATTTTGCATTGTGGGTAATGTAGGCGCCAGGTTTTGACAAGGAAGAGGAACACATGGAATAAAAAAAGACAAAATCTCTGGTTGCATTGGATTGAGTTTGATATGTTTTTTGTTTTTTTTAAACTGTACATGTTAAATCGGTGGAGTACTCTTTTGAATGTAATTTGGCAACCAGAGCTTTTGTTCACCATCTTTTTATAAAACACTTTGTGGCAAGATAGTTTAGAGTCAACATCAACACAAATGCATTATTTATGGAACGGATTAAGGCACAGCTGTGCTTTGAGCTACTGTAAATGCTAACATCAGCATGCCTACATGCTCACAATGACAATGCTAAGTCAAGTCAAGCCAGTCGTATCTGTATAGCCCAATATCACAAATTTGCCTCAGGGGGCTTTACAGCATAGGACACCCTTTGTCCTTTACAGTACGGCCTTCGCATCGGATGAGGAAAAACTTAACAGAAAAAAAAAAAAAAAAACTTTTAACAGAGAAATAAATGGAAGAAACATCACAAAGAGCAACAGAGGAGGGATCCCTCTTCCAGGACGGACAGACGTGCAATAGCTGTCGTGTGTACAGAGTAACAACATTATGAAAATACAACAAAGACAATCCATATGACAAAAAATTGATACATATGAAAACATATATGAAGAGATTGATCCAGGAGGATGTCAAGCAGCTTCCAGATGGAGTCTGAGCAACACGACCTCCTCTCCACCAGGTAAACCTAGAGAGAGAACAAAATTTTTGTTTTTAGTTCACAGTTGCTTTGGTAATGTAAATGTATGTTTCCCTGAATTGAAAGATAGAGAGGCTGAATCTCCTGGAGGATGGAGGCCCAGATCCAACATTTGGAACGAGGCACCAATAGCAGGTATAATGTTCACCATGTTGACAGTCTCAGATTTAGCGTGTTAGCATGCTAACATGTGCTGGATGTCTGTACCAAACTTCATGGTAATCCATCCAGTAGTTGTTGAGATAATTCAGTCACTTTTTTTTTTTTTAAATAGATAAACTGTTATACTTTAATTAGTGTAAACAAGTGAGACCATAAGCCCATTAAAATTAATGCGGCTTAAACAAAACACTTTAAAAAAAAAAGAAATGTTTTAGCGCTCTGCTTTCTTGCCTTTTGGAATAACCTGGTGATAATAATACTGTGGATAGCCTTGGCATGTTTTGTTCAACATTCCTGCATAATCGTGGACTCAGGTGCCTCGTGTTGACACGCTGTCTGTGCCCCTCATTGATGCAGCCCCTCGCTTCATTAGTTAGATTCTCTAACTGAGAGGTACGCTTTATTTTAGCAAATGATTTCCTGTGCTTTTCCAGAACACAAGTAGCATCTTAAAGAGGACCTATTATGCTTATTTTCAGGTGCTTATTTGCTTGCATTTTGGGTTTCTACTAGAACATGTTTTTATGCTTTAAAAAAAAAACACTTTGTTTTTCTCATACCAGCTGTGCTGCAACACCTCTTTTAACCCTCTGTCTGAAACGCTCTGTTTGAGCACCTGCCCCAGTCTACTCTGATTGGTCAGCTGTCCCACTCTGTTGTGATTGGTCAACCGAACCAGACTCTTCGGACTCCGCTCCAGCTCCGCTCTAACTAGCTTTGTTTGAGGGTGTGCCAAACTAGCCGCTAGGCAAAGTGTGTTACTTTGTGACATCACCACGTTACGGAAGAAAAGGCGGGTCTTCAAGCGAGGCGTTTCAGGCAGTTCAGGAGCAGTGTTTCTGTGGGGGAGCCTAACTCCCTTTGGCGTGGACTTTGGTCTTTGCAGACCTTTTACACGCACAAAAAAAGACTATATGACACTTAAGGAAAGGGTGAAAGCACAAAAGCATAATAGGTCCTCTTTAATACAGCTGGAAATATGAAGTCCCTGTGTTTTTTTAAAAAATTTCAACAGGAATAAATGTTTGCCTGAGGAAGATTCTCAGTGTAAATTGAACGTTATATGTGAGACTAATACTGTGAAGAGAAGTGCATTGTCCTTGCTTTAACCTCTGCCATTGACTTATGCCACGCTCGGAGTTCATGCATCATTTAGTTATTACAGAATACTTTGCTACCAGCCCACTTCAGATTGGATTTTCAGCTTAACGGATCCTTTTTTTGTTCAATCTACAGCGCCTAAGCTTCTAACCGAACCTGACAGCCATTCGGCGAGAGAGGCAGGATCTGTCCACAGTTTAAGTTTAAAAGAAAACAGACGACCATATTTCACTATACATTAAACCAATTAGAAGGCGGGGAGGGAGGAGGGGGGGGGGGGTGCGATTAAGCGTTAGAAAGATTCAGCCAAACGCTTGTCAGCAGCACGTTTTAGGACGGTTCACACATACTTAATTTTTTGGAGTGGAAACCAAAAGAATCTGAGTGTTACATGCTGATACTAGAAGGCCGCCTACAGTTTGGCGCTGGGAAAAAAAATTCATTGAAAGAGCGCAGACAGTTGCAAAATAATGATGTTCATGAATAATGATGGAGGGGGTCTCGGAGGCTTTACACACATTTTAGTGCCAGGCAGCGAGGATCTGGCAGGATGAAGCTTATCGGGCGAATGCCACAAGATTCTTGGGGGAAAATACTACAAATCCTGCTTGGCGGGAAAACAGTCGTGCGCGCGTGTGTTCGAGTGTGAACGCGGGCATCCCCGACAGCATGTCCTGAGGGTTTGTGGGTACGACGTGTGTATGCGCGAGCTTTTTGGCACGGCAACAATGTACATTCGCGTGTGAATGAACGGAGAGAGAGACGGAGGAAGGGGTTGAGAGGGAAAACACAAACTAATCCTCTGGATGCTTTGGCATCACGAGGTAGAGGACGATCACAGCCACGGGGTTTTCTGACCCCTAGACGAGGGGGCGCCGCAGAAGTCCCAGACCAGCAGCGGAACCCAGGGCGATGCGCGGAAAGGGCATCTCCGTAAAGCACACCAGGGGCCGAGGCAAATCAAAAGCAAGCACAGGCAGAGGGCGCGGAGGAGAAAAACAATAAACAAGTTGACAAGTTATATTCCACAAGGAGATAGCTAAGGTCACCCAACCTCTGCTCAATCACTTAGGAAAGGTCTATTGCACGAGATTGGGTTATTAACCCCTGTGGACGCGCTGACAGGAACCACTTCGATGGGATCATCAAAGCAAATGCAAATTCAAACAGCATGTTGTGTTTTGTTGAATACACACTGGACGCGCGGAGAGCAATTTCCCAACCTGACCCTGACTTGAACCCTATTTATTTCACGGAGCAATTTCACCCCCCGATAACGGCCATATGGAAGGTTGTTTCTATCTGAATAGTGAGGATGAATTTCAAGTTTCATCTCCAGCGACTTTATCTGGAGGAAAAGATATTTTTGCAAAAGTACACATGCAGGAATTCTAAACATATATATCGCAGTGTCCCAGATTTCACGAAAACCTGTAAGGGAGGGAAGAGAAGAAAAAGAAAAGGGAACTGAGCAGACACCAGGGATCATATTTCTCATTCCTCTGTTTTCTCCCCCCCCTTTTGTCTCAGGAAGGATTCTGCGGGTCTGAATTATTAATTGTCTCCCTGCATTCAATTTGTACGCCTTGTCACTTTTATCAAATTATATGTGGGATCACTCAGTCTTCTGAGCGCATTCTTCTAATTCAATATCAGCATTTCACCTAGCTTGGTATTCAAATTCATACTATAAATTTGAGTCAGATTGAGTCGATTAAAATTAGGGCTGTCAGTCGATGAAAATATTTGATCGCGATTAATCACAATATTATTCTCACATTTTTTATCCGTTCAAAATGTACCTTGAAGGGAGATTTGTCAAGTATTTAATACTCTTATCAACATGGGATAGGGGTAAATATGCTTGCTTTATGCAAATGTATGTGTATATTTATTATTGGAAATCAATTAACAACACAAAACAATGACAAATATTGTCCAGAAACCCTCACAGGTACTGCATTTAGCATAACAAATATGCTCAAATCATAACAGAGCAAACTCAAACCCAACAGGCAACAACAGCTGTCAGTGTGTCAGTGTGCTGACTTGACTATGACTTGCCCCCAAACTGCATGTGATTATCATAAAGTGGGCATGTCTGTAAAGGGGAGACTCGTGGGTACCCATAGAACCCATTTTCATTCACATATCTTGAGGTCAGAGGTCAAGAGACCCGTTTCAAAGAACCCAACGTTTAAATCGTTTAAAAAAAATAGAACAAGCTGGAAACAACAAAGATTAGAGTGGTGAGGGTGATTCAAACATTTAAGCTGCAGGCTGCAAAACCAAAACAATGAGCTGAAAGATGCTAAAACTCTCCGTAGAGCTAAAGGGAGCTGCAGTCGGGTGAAAACTCTCTGTGGGTTTTTCCACTACGTGAGACACCTTTCACATAACGCTTAGTCAATTTATCCATTAATATAAAATACTGCGTAGTGCAGCTTTAATTTATGTGTAATGTTTCTGATGACTGAATATATTTACTAAGTATTAAACGATGCACTTCAGTTAAAGCTTCTTTGAAGAGTGTTTTTTGGCAATGGAGCTTTCGGCTGATGATTACATAATAACTTGAAAATTCTCACCTGTCAGCACTGTATTTTTCCGAGGGCTATAACCCTGGGGAAGCCTGACCTGTGATGCGCGAGTTGTCACAGGCGGAGCAGTGAAGACCACTTATTTTGCAATAATGTCAAGTGGTGAAACGACTCACTATCTGTCTTTTGTATCAAATCGTCTCGTCGGAGGGACGAGTGAAGGCACTTGACCCCTGTCACCTCCCAGTTATTACATGTTTTCAAAGTGATGACAGTGAAGTCTGTCCGTTATTTTCTCACTCCATCTTCTGTCGGTGCCTCATAAAGGCAGGTTTTGCCAACAGCGGTGGAATATGACTAAGTACATTTACTCGAGCACTGTACTTAAAGTTACTGTGAGGAACATTTAACTGGTAATGAAACTGTCTCAATTTAATACTGATGCCTCTATATGACCTACATCAGTAAACGATGAGACCATCAGCGAGAAGGCTATTTCTATATGGTTATTCTTAATGCTTGTCATCGGTGCACACTACCACTTTTGACCACATGGACCGCCAAAATCAACACAAAATTAAAGTTCCTCGTAGTAGTTTAAGTACGAATTTGAGGTACTTGTACTTTACTTGAGTCTTTTCTTTTCATGCCCCTTTCTAGTTTTACTCCTCTACACTTCAGAGGGAAATATTGTACTTTTTACTTTTATTTATTCCAATTATTTGACAGCTTGGGTTACTAGTTACTTTACAAATTAATACTTTTGAAAGAAACATAAGAAAAGCTTATAAAATATGTTTTCTTAGAAATTAAACTACCTAAAAGTATTGTATAGTAAAGTACAGCTGAAACGATTAGACGATTAATCAATTAGTCGTTTGGCAGTAAATTAATTGGCAAATATTTTGATAATTGTTTGTTTTTGTCATTTTTCATGTAAAAAAAAATCATGCTTCGCAAATGTGAAAATGATTTGCTGTTTTCCCATTTAAGAATTTTAATGCATTTTTTTTATAATTTATAATTTTGTGCTTTTGCTTGGGCAAAACAAGCATTGTGAAGGTGTCACTTTGGGAACTTGTAACAGGCATTTTTCACTTTTTTTTACAAATCAAACAATCAATCGATTAATCGAGAAAGTAATTAGCAGATTATTCAAAAATTTGAATAAGCATTAGTTAAAGCCTTATATAAAATAGTTAAAAATCAGCTCCACCTACAGCAGTAAAACCCTACTTTTACATTGACCCATGAGTAATAATCTAATGATGTATAATACAGTCACTGGGCCCATTTTTCTGCATTGAGTACTTTTAACATTTTAAGTACATTTTCCTGATTATACTTACATACTTGATATTTTTACAGTGGGTATAAGTAGAATACTTCCTCCACCATTTCCACATAAAACGCCCTGAGGCGTTTTAATACTCCTGCCACTGCATCCACGAGCAGGAGATCTACTGTACAGTAGCTTTGTCCGGCCCTATTTGCCACTTAATCACATCTCATTGCTTTAATGACCACAATGTTAATAATCACACTGTAAATTGCTCATTAATCTCCTCTGCCACATCCGCCCATCTCTTTACTGCAACAGCATTCTGCTGTGCTGGCGTTGCCATAAGCACTTCCTTTGATCGAGTGAGGGACGGTCACGTTTTTTCGATTCAAATCCTCCGTGCTGACTGCGGATATTTGGATAGAAAGGAGGAGAATCCATTCAGCACTCCTGCTAATGCATCTTTAGCGTGGAGGCTCGGCGGAGGGATTGAGACGTTCCCTGCCCGTACTCCGGGGTTGGCTGTTTCACAATGTGTAGCTCTCAGTTTTCCCCCCTATTATGAATATTGAAACGCCTTTTCGGATCGGACCCTTCCCCCCCTTTCCCTCACGTATAGGCTCAAGAGAGGATACTTGGAGACCTGAAATACTTTTAGCACTAATGTGCTGTTCAGTGAACCGTCACAGTGCCAAGATTGACACCATTTTTTACGCAGCCCCCCCATTAGTGTCACTCAGCCTCCATCGTGGCACATTAAAACAAACTAATGATGTTTCTTCACCAAATGTCTAATGGAGTATTAGCCCGGAGAGTGGCTGCTCTGTACTTACTGCACTTTCACCTAAAAAAGTGGTACAAAAGAAATCCCTTACTGTGTCAGAAACGTATTACGGTTGTGTCATATGCAAATGCCGGTGGTGGAGGGAAAATGATTTCTGGCGGGAGGGAGTCGATGGCTTCGTGCCTCAGGAGCAAGACAAAAAATCATTGAGATGACACAAAGTGAAGCCCCGGCTCTTTCCCTCCACCTCTGTTCCCCCCGCGTTGACCGTGGCTGCTTTATTTAGGCTGTGTAGCAACGCGAGGGAGGGCGGATCAGTGTCAGTGAGGCTTAGTTCCAGCCTAGGGCCATCCCTGCTGCACTAGTGGCCCGCATGGAAAGCTACTGAGGACCCTTTTTTGCGTGGACAGCCGTCTCCCCCCCCCAAACCCTCTCCGGACACCGCTCTGGAACTACTGAAGGGGAAATTGAAATATGCTGCCTTTCTGCAAGGTCGGGCTTAGGAAGGACCGACACCTGCTGCTGGCCGTGTTCAACACGGCATCCAGAGGCTTTGCGGAGCCCGGTCACACTTCTTTACTGCGTAGGGAGCGCGGCGTTATCACATTTTATGTTCGGTGAACTGCAGGCCAGTATGTAGCACAAAAAGCATGTGAAAGAGAGTATTGATTGGTATCTATTTTGCTGCCAAAGCTGATTGACTTTAGCTCATTACATCCATGAACCTCCAGGGAACGTCCTTTTAAAGGCACAAAGAGATAAGACAAGCCAGGGATGATGTAAATGACAATGAACGGACCACACTACAGTGCAAACACAAGTCCAGAAAATACCTTAAAGAGGACCTATTATTCTTTTGCTTTTTCCCTTTCCCTTTAGTATGTTATATAGTTTTTTTGTGCATGTAAAAGGTCTGCAAAGTTACAAAGCCCAGAGTCCACGCCAAAGGGAGAAACACTACGCCTGAACTACCTGAAACGCCTCGCTTGAAGTCCCGCCTTTTCTTCCGTAACATGATGATGTCACCAAGTAAAACACTCTGCCTAGCGACTAGTTTGGCACGCCCTCAAACAAAGCTAGTTAGAGTGGAGTCTGAAGAGTTCGGTTGACCAATCACAACAGTGGGCCAGCTGACCAATCAGATCAGACTGGGCTTTTTGGGGAGTGGGGGGGTGGGGTGAAACTGTTTCAGATAGAAGGTGAGAAGAGTTGCTGCAGCACAGCAGGTATTAGAGAAATAAAGCTTTGTTTGAACATTAAAGCATGTAAACATGTTCTAGTAGAAACTATGCACCTGAAAAGATCCTCTTTAATACCCTCGTGCAGCTGGCACAGGGTTTCACTTCTGAAGAATGGCTTTTTTTTCAGATTTCTATCCTTTCTCCCTACAATTCTCAACATGTCTCCACAAGTCTCCATGTATCTTACATGTGTACATATGCTATATATGTTACACTCTATCGATGCCACAATAATGCTGGAGCATGTTCTGACAAATATAGCTCCCAGAAGGTATAGAAATGTGTCCCGACACTTCTTAAATAGATTTCTAAAAGAAGATTTTTTTTTCACAGACACAAGCAAATGATCTGTATGGGCTGTCTTTGCTATTGCTCTCTGAGAACTGCAAACAGATCTACTTATTTCTCAGCCAAGAGAGTAATTACAATACTCAATACTTTATAAAAAAAAATCATACCAAATATGACCTGTCATTGTATCTTGTTTAGAAATTGTCTATAAGGCCAGGTTCAAACAGACAATAGTGCTGAGAAACAAGATTCACAGACATGCTAACTTTGAGCTAGTTTTGAGTTAGTTTTGCATGTATTTGGTTATAAATCAAAGAACTGGACCAACTACATTTAATCATTACAATTTCTTTCTTTTCAGACCCAAATGCTTTTCCAAAAGTTTTGGGCTGTGAACAAGTGATTCTGAGACAAATAAAATTTTATGTCATGCAAATTCAAAATAGCGAAAGTATCCCTACCGCGCTTCTAAATGCACCTACCCTCTTGTGCCGCGTTGCGCTTTACTACGTGCTTCCATTCTGCATGCACACGTGTTCTGCCGGGGGGAAAAATGACATTAAATTGGTGGATAAAATTATGGATTTGGATTTTACAGGACCCTTCGTCCGCCTTATCATTTAGTCATGCGCCTGCATAAAGAGCCTCCGCGTCACTTATCAAACGAAATGGCTGCTCAAATTCGGTGTATTCCATTACCATGGAAACCAACGAGATTTAAGGTGGGGCTACCGTATGTAATGAAAGTATGAAAGTACATTAGCTTGGAGAAAAAAAGTGCATTTTTGACCAGGAAAGGCTCTTTTAATGAGAAAACAAGCTTCGGCTCGTGTACTCGCCAGGGCCTTCCCTGTTATGAATAGCTCGGTCGCCTATACATTACAGCGAGAAATTCAACATGTCTGCCAGGGGTACTTGGGGAAATCACATTCCTTGGTGTGTGGGAGTGTTGCTTTTTATTACCTGCCTCAGAGCTTCAAATCCAATTCCATCTCCTCACTTCTCCCTGGGCCTTCCTCTGTCAGTGTGGAGAGAACATTGGATAGGTGATGATGCAGCCTTATGGATAGAAACGGCTATAGCCTGCAGGTGACTTTAAATTAACACCCTTCATTAAGAGCATCCATCACGTGGGATCCATAGGGAATCGCGGCGGAACACCCATGACACGGAAGTAAGGAGCCCACGGAAAATGGCACTAATTCTGAATACATGCACATCAGTCCTCGGCGAAAGTAATCCACCTGTCTGACAAACTTGTCCTCGATAGATTATTCGGGGTATAGGTGGAAGATGTCATGAGTTCTGTGCTGTGTTTCCAGCTGGTGGTAAAACAAGGCGGACTTTCCAACCACAGTCTGAACCGTGCTGTGACAATGCTGTGCTGGAATGGGGGGGGGGCCTGGGCATACATTCTTTTCATGCAGCACAGCTGCATCCTTTATGAGGTAGAGAATGCCTAACCAGCCATCCGAGACAGAAGACAGGCCGAGCTTCCAGGGTGACAGCGAAAAGGGTACTTCGTTTACATTCAGGGGGACTTAGACAATATTCCCCCGGCCAACTTATCCTGCCGAAACAGCGGCCACACTTGGCCGACAGAGCTGCGATTTTTCAGCGGGGCCTGGAAGCTGCGAGGCTAGCGGAGGCTTTAGCGAGGGGGTGGGGGGGGGGGGACGTCGGGGGGGCGATGAATCTGGGCTGCGGAGCACACCACTGGGCCGGGATCCCTGAGTTGAATTTCTGAAAGGCTCATTATTCTGGATTGGGGAGAAAGTGGCATTGAGGGGTGGAAGGGGTGAACAGGAGCTCAAGGCAGAGTGTCCATCAGAACTGCTGTGGTGCGTTTAGACACATCACCGCTGGGACAAATGGGGATCAGGGGTTGGAGTGCAATCATGTGATTCACAAGAGTCAGTACCACACTGTTCCGCTGTACAGATGGCACCGTTGTCACACTGAGGTAGAAATCGAGGCCCACGTAGACTAACTTTGCTTTTGTTTTTCTTCCTTTGTCTCAATCAACCAATTTGCCCCAAAAAAAAAAAAAATCAAAGCTATGATTTAACAAAAATAAATAACCAAAGACTATCATTGATCACGCACCTGCGACATGATTATGTTCGATTCAAATTAAAACAAGAAAGAACGCGCTTTACTCCCTTTAATTTGACAAAGGGTCCGGTCTTAGCGCGGCAGGAATACATTACTATCGCAGCTTACCGCACATTAATAACTGACATCTCACCAATCTACATTCAAGGGGCTTCAAAAGGGAATAAAATTATGAGGAAATTACAAGGCAAGTGAGTTTTGGTCCCACACAGGGAATTAAAACTTATTATCTGTGACAACCTGTCAGCCGGCGAGAACTCAAACACGAGCACAAAGCTCTGCGAGCCGCAGAAGGGAGTTGGAGGAGAAAAAAAAAAGAGTGATAAAAGAAAAAGGGGAAGGAAAAGAGAAAGGGGCAGTTGGAGACATCATACTCGCGCGGGAAAAAAAAAAAAAAGCGCCTCCCGGTAGGCTGAACGATAAATGTTTTCGACGACTGTGATTTGACGAGCTTGATCTCGATGTACAGTACGGTCGTACAGTTTTTCAGATCCCGCGTTTGTTTTGGAGATCCTATTTAGATGATACACTGGGAGATTAGATGCAACTCTTTCTGCTAAACTAGAGTGGATACGCATAGAAACCAAGAGCGTGATTATGAATTACACCTTTATATTTAATAGAATGATAAAGAAGGACCAAAAAAACAACGCATATATCACCTGCCATTAAACAAGTTCAAGCATAGCCCATCACAGTCACTTTAACCAGTTCAAGGGAATTACAATACTCTCCGGAGTCGACAGTCAGATGCAATTAGTGGGACTGATGGCAAATTAGACTAAATGATCATGCTATCTGATTTAATGGGCCTGGAGTGGCGCTCGCTCGCACTTCCACAGTCGTGATGTCATCAACGCGCATCCCCGGGGGGACGAGTCAAACATTTTACTTTAATGCCCCCCGAGGAAATCCACTCCGATTCGGTCCACCCGCCCCTAAAATCCCACCTGGGAATGCCCAGAGAGCTGCATGAAAGCGCCGCGAAGCTTAAAGAGAGGAAAAACTTCAGAAAGAAAACAGCTTCTTAGAAGTTGGTCCGAAACATCCAAGCATTACCGAGTTTAGGCAACTTCAGAAAAGCCTTAAAGCTTGGCTACTTCTCAGAGGGTTTTTTTTCTCTTCTTTTCCTTAAAGACAACAAAAAAGACTGTTTTTTTTGCGTGCGGTTGGGTTTGACCAGCTGTGTGCTTTGCCACGGCTCCCGCTGAATGCGTGAACGGAGTTAGTACAATGAGCTCCGGCAAACCGCGAGTCGTCCTGTTAAATAATACGGAGGCGGGGGAGGAGAGGGGGGGGGAAGGGGGGGGCGGATGAGGAGAATTTTGGGTTGCTCATTCCTCGGCTTTGTGTCATCCCGCTGACATCTGCTACATTTGCATGGCAGCTGGAGATCCTTGGATTAAGCGCTTACAAGAGTATTGCCATATCTCATTTAACAACATAATCATCTTATGAGGAAGGCGATGTTTCATCCCTGGTGCTTTACAAAGCTTGGCATGCAGTTTCCACTGACTCCCTTTTCTGCCTCTCATCTCTGTCCCTCCTCTCTTTCCTTGTCTCCGTCTTTTGCCGCGATGCCTTGCAACTTGCACTTTTGGGAAATCTTGTTCAACGGGACGTAGTGTCAGTGTGGCCCACTGTAGATCACATTATTTACCAGACAGCTCTTTCAATTTTTTTTTCTCTTTCTTTCTCCAAGGCTATCTGGTCCTCGAAAGCTCAATCAACATTTCACCAAGGTCTCTGGAACAACCAGCGCAAAAAAAAAAAGAATGAGCCACATCAAAACAAACAAAAGCTCCAAGGATGCCCGAGCTTCAATGCTGCCTCTCGTGGCCACACAAGAGGACAGTTAATTCACTTTAATCCACAAGGACAATGTCTTTGGGGTTGTATTTAGCTCGTATTGATCATGCTTAGCAGCTAAAAGGGGTACTCCGCATATTTATCCATGTGATGTTTGTCTTCTAAAAGGAGAGAGGGCCTGTTCCAAGACATCTTTAAAAAATGTTTTCTTCGGTTTTCTCTTGATATTATACCCTTTATTTTGTGGGTTGCATACTTAATGTTACTTAATTATATGCTAAAATATTTCAACAACTATTGGATGGATTGCCATAAAATGTTGTCCACACATTCATGGTCCCCAGAGGATGAAGCCAACTGATCCCCTGTATTTTCCCCGAGTGCCACCACGATGTTTAATCTTTTTTGCTTCATACATTTTTATTAGAAATTATATTTTATGCCAATAAAAGTAATCTATAACACTGTTGCCTGAAAAGTGCCATACTAATAAAGTTTTGCTAGCTTGCTTAAAAAAATGTTACAACAGTAATCCTCATTTTTGTGTGTTTTCCTACAAATGTCCAAAAAGACATGACGAACGTGTCAATTTCTGCTCGTTGCACGCATTGATTCTTTTCAAAATTAACTTTCATCTTCACAGGAAACAACTTGGTTAGGTTTAGACAACAAAATTACTTGATTAGGTTTAGGAAAAGATCTTGCTTTGCGTTAAAATAACAACGGAACTGGCGTAACTTAAGTGCGGAAATTACGTGACAAGTAAATCAATGGCTGACTTCTGGTTTTACACGGGGTACGAACACCGGTCTTCTGGGCGATAGTCCGGTGTTTTTTGAACCAACCATCCACCACAACCTCCTCCCTACGTGGCGTTTGTCGCTCTCTATACTTCCTGGTTCACGATTACGTGGATTACATACAAATTAATTTTGTGGGATATATCCAAATTACAATGCATTACTTTTCGTGGGTATAGCTACGAACAGTGCATGAGAACAGGCTGCACTAAGTTTGGCTAGCAGCAGGATGAATAAGTGGAAAAATCTCATAATGGATAACAGGAAATCCTTAGAGTCAAAGCAAAAGAGAGAAAGTCCAGACAAGAGTTTCTTACATCAGTAATGGTTTGCATGGTTTCACAATGAGGGTTCTTTACTGTGACCTTTTTGGGTTTCAGACAGGGAGATAAATGGGTCTGTGTCCACTCAGGTTACCAACACAAGTCCAATTATTTTGTCTTGGCCATCCAATCTGGTTTGCCTTTTTTTGCTTTTCCTTGCAGCGTGTGATCAAATCTGTGCCCGCTCCTGCATTCTTGGCTCAGGCCGTCTCTCCTCTCCACACCATGTTTATTTCATAAAGAAATCCACAATATCAGAATCATCATATGAGTGCTTGATATGAGATAGCAGCACGGTGCAAGAATGTGCTGATGCTGTCAAGCCCTTTTTCTTCTCTCTAGTTGCACTGGTAAGCGATTCATATTTTGCTTTTACAGTGCCTCGCAGTCATGATTGTCTCTACGCGGAGGACAAATCGTCTTGACAGAGAAGGCCTCTTTATTTCTCCACAGATGGAAAAATAGTCGGAAGATACTGCACGCTGTACATGCAAAACCACTATTAAAATCCCGTAAAGCAATATAACAATGGTTGCATATGTAATTTAGTGGCAATGTACACTGTAACTATGTTGCTAAAATAAAAATGTTTGAGATCAAAGTTATTATTAGAGTGTTATCTGGTCATTAAATAGGCATCATCAGTGGTTATGAGCCTCATAGATGTGGGTCAGAAGGGGCCTGCTACACCCACTAGTAGGTTTTATCATCGATTCACATGGGGCGATCGTAATGAGCGATAGTAATTATGAGAGGAGTAAAAGCGGAAGTCAGGTGCTATAGTATAGGTATACAAGATAACAGTTAAAGAGGATCTATTATGCTCATTTTCAGGTGCATACTTGTATTTTGGGTTTCTACTAGAACATGTTTACATGCTTTAATGTACAAAAAACGCTTTACTTTTCTCACACCGGCTGTGCTGTAGCACCTCTTTTCACCTTCTCTCTGAAACGCTCTGTTTGAGCTCCTGCCTCCCCCTCCCGAAAAGCCCACTCTGCTCTGATTGGTCAGCTAGCCCACTCTGTTGTGATTGGTCAACCGAACCAAACTCTTCGGACTCTGCTCCAGCTCCGCTCTAACTAGCTTTGTTTGACGGGGTGCCAAACTAGCCGCTAGGCAGGTATCATGCAAATGTGTTACTTGGTGACATCACCGAGTTACGGAAGAAAAGGCGGGACTTCAATCGAGGCGTTTCAGGCACTTCAGGAGCAGTGTTTCTGTGGGGGAGAGTAACTCCCTTTGGCCTGGACATTGGGCTTTGTAACTTTGCAGACCTTTTACATGCACAAATAAAATTATATAACACATTAAGGAAAAGGGAAAAAGCATAATAGGTCCTCTTTAAATGAACTGTTCGATACCTTTGAACAGAGCCAAGCTAGCTGTTAATGTGTTGACTTCTGAAGCGCAATAATACGCAAATACATTTGAGCAACATCTTCAAAAGTAAATCCAAGTATACAAAATGTGTTTTAAACACACTGACTGGGACAGTTAGGAGAAAGCCCCAATGACTTTCTCTATAGAGAAACAGATGTAGGTCACAGACGCGAAACCACTCAGGGCACCACAAAGCAATAACTGCAAGGACAAGGTAATATTAGCCTTTATATGAATTGTATACAAAGAAGGGAATTCGCCACAGGGCGAATGTCTCCTACTCGACGAGACCTATTTTATGTCCAAATTCATTTGGGGACATAGCGGGTCATGGCGTCTACTTATACCGGCACCGTTTTTTGCTCGTTTGCGTTAACATTTCTCTTGACGTGACTCAGCCGAGGTATCTCCGAGAGCAAAGCAATCTTAGCCTCCTCATAAAGGTGGGAGGTTTACTCTGCTCTCCTTCTTAAGCACTCCGAGCTTTGTTTGTACCTTATTATATCCTCCCTTCTGTCTGTGTACTGTACTAGGGGAGAGGAACTTGGCACCGACATGGCTTCATTACAGTCTAACTTCAGTGTTGTCATTCACTGTAGGGATTGATCCAAATGTCTGTGTGACATGACCTCTTTTATTGGCTTATGTGGAACTTGTATGATCTACCTTACTTTTTTCTTGTTTACAATTATTGTTATGAGATATCTGTATAGGAATAATACATAGTGAAATTCTACTTTACTACCATTATACTGTATTTATTTATTTGTAAACAGCACAATACTGTTTCAGGCTATAACCTAATTATAATTTGAACTACAGTAAACTATATTTCATATACAGTACTGTACTGTATTATAGCGCATTTGAATTATACACAGCTGAAACAGCTGTAAGAAAAAGGGGGGAAAAAAATGGTTCTAATAATTTTGACCCGGACAGACGCGATCACTATAAGAGGTTACCACATCTAAGCTCAAGGGTCCACCTAGTAGCTTCCGGAGATCCCAAATGCAACCTCACCCAGCAAATGGTTCCCTAAATAAGACAAGTGGTTCTCTTATTAGAAGAAATGAGAGAGAAAAAGTATTGAAGAAAAAAGAAAAAAATAGAGGAAAGTAAAAAAAAAAGCATGACTTTGTGTGGCATGAATGTTTTTTTCTGCTTTCCTGTTTCCTGTTCTTTCCTGTCTCAATAACGTCAATTCTCCACCTGTACGTGGTGCTCTGTACATTGCACATATTATTTATGCTTTAAACTGTGAACTTTTGCGCGTACCTTGTTCAATATTTTGTACAACCCATCATCTTCCTTTCAAACACTGTGCAGCTCTTATGATTCTTGACTTTTGCAGTACTTGTTTTTGTTCTCTTCTCACTATTTAATGTTAATCTCCAAAATTCCAAGGCAAATTCCTTTTATGTGAAAACCTACTTGGCAATAAACCTGATTCTGATTCTGTTAAGCATCTTGTAACCCCTCAAATGTATCTTGCAGTCCCTCGGGGTCCAAACAACCAAGTTGGGAACCACTGCTGCAGGCTAAAGAAGGAGTCTGCAGTTAGAATTGTTTATGACCAAATTGGTCTGTTCGCCCGAAAAAGGCGTATGAATGACACCATAATTCGCAAGGCATTTCGCCTTCGCTAAGAACGCCTTTCTTACTTTTGGCGAGTCATTTGTACACCATGTACTGACTGCAATGTAAATAAATATGCTACGCTCATGGGACGGACGGGAGGAGGGTCCAACAAACACAGCACTTTCAACCAGGAGACCGGTGTTCGTGACCGGTGTATTGTTTCCTAAGTTACGTTAGTGACGTTTGTCAGATTTTTTTTAGTGATGTTTTCCGTACTTATGTTACGTTGTTCACGTACTTATTTTGAGCCAAACCATGACGTTTTTTCCTAAACATAACTAAGTGGTTTTGTTGCCTAAACCTAAGTGAGTGGTTTTGATGCGTGGCGTACAAATGACACGCAAAAAGCCTAAAATGCGTCCTCATGACACGCAGAATGTCCTTGTAATGTCTTGGTATTTATACGCCTCCCCGCGAGATTGGGTTGAATTGGGAGACAAAAGAGAGAAAAAAAAGGAAAACAGGTTATGGCGGTCAGGTTAGGATTCGGTTGCCCATTATTCAAGGCAATCTTGCACAGAGCCAAACCAGAATTTGCTGTCAATTTTCTCTATAACTATTAAGTTCTGCTAATAATTGGAGAGTAACATATTGAGGCAGCCATTCTACATGCACTGCAGGGACTTATGAGCACATTTCTTCCTATTGCGGTGCAGTACGGATCTAAAGAAGCAGAACCTGATATCCCACAAAAACAAAACGCAAAAGCGTCCCATGAAGCGAAACCTGTTTTCCCGTTTGATCACTTTAACCATGACTGATGTCTCCTATTAGAAATGCGAGCACGACAAATAAATAAATAAAGCGTTAGGGGTGCAAAAGAGAGAATTAACTCGCTGGGTTATTCATGAGCTATACGCTGTTCGATAGCTGCAGCTCGGGCATATGGCGGAGTAAATTAAAACGGGTCGAGAGGAACAGGTGGTCAGGAGGATGAGGGGTCTCTATAGGAACAGGGGGAGGATATAAAGACGGCAAAAGGGCTTCTCTGGCTTTTTTTTTTAGCAGCAGAGACTGGAACAAGACATCAGCAGGACTTTAATGATCAAATCCTGATTTATAAATGTCTTTAATTAGGGCCATAGTTGAAGTCAGAGTGACTAAAATATACCACGGGATTTCTGAGAACATTCTAACAATGACGTACAAGTGTGTTATTTCACGACAATCAATCAATCCATAAATAAATAAATAAATAAATCGTGTTTTATCCTTGTTAAAAGCACGCATCACGAAAGCTATTCTCGGCGCTGCTTAATTGACACACCTGAATGACTCGAGCCTTTCTTGATTCTCGCTCTAAATTACTGAGTGGGCTGATGGATTTCGCGGCACGGCTGCACGCATCGAGGAGAGCGCGCTCGTGATTTGCTTATGAGTAAACTCATTACCACACATGTACGAGGTTTTCCATTAAATGGAAGACTCATCTCAAGTATTAGCGCTGCTTCATTCTTCCTCCCTTTTCACACTCCCCCCCCCCCACACCACCACAATCCAACCAACAACCCTCCCACCCCGCTTACACGCAGGCATCCTCCTTTTCTTTCTTCCAATATCTCCCTGCGAGCAGCCCAGGGGATGGGATATAGCCCCGGGGCACCGATTTCCCTGAGCAAGCAGCCTGCGATTGCAAACTAGCCTAATAAACCTTAAAGTATATATTTCTCCCTTTTTTTTTTTATCTCACCCCATCTGCTTCCCTTAATATATATATATATATATATATATATATATATGTGAATTTTCAGGTTGGTTTTTTTTCATTCAGTTTGCATAAAGCAACTGAATGACAAGACAGAACACTGATAAAATGATAAAAAAACATTTTACTTTCCTATTTTCTATTTATTTACAAAAACTGCATGTTTCATTACCTCCGACTGTAGATTTTACACAAAGCAACAGTTGGGCAGGACATATGGCAGGCAAAGCGTGGGCACTGTTGTGTGGCACGGCTTCATTGTACACAGATGTTTGACTAGAGTGGGGAAAACATTACAGAAAAGGAATTTAGTATTAATTAAATTTTGCAACTTCCTAGATTGGCGTTAACATGAAATATTGTGTAATTATTATTTCATCATTTGAATACGAGGTTTATAAAAAAAAAAAAAAATCGTTCATCCGCTTTTTTCCTCAGAAGGAGAGGATATGTTGTATCGCTGTGTACTGTTTCATCCTTTGATCGGCTGCGTTCATCCAACTTACTGGTTCATATGAATCGCCCTGTTCCTGAAATGAGCCATCAATAACACGGATACACACGGTGAAGTTTTTATGAAGCCTTAATTGAAACTGCTAACCTCAAAGTGTATGAGGATGTTGCAGCTGCGTGCTGGTGATGAGCGCTTGAACAAAATCTTGTTACAGAAATCGCACCCAAGGCGACATATGTATACATTCAAGTGACAGCGTGATTTCATCCCTACTCGTCATATTGTACCGCGTGTCACTTATAATGATGTCGGGGGTGCAGCCTTTTGTGTAGTATCTCGATGCTGACACGGTCGCGGTTGACGTTGTAACACGTGGTTAACATTGTGAAACGGCGGCGGTTAGGTTTCGGCAACAAAACCACTTAGTTAGGGTCAGAAAAAACATCACGGTTTGGTTTGAAGGTGCTCAATGTGAAATGCAGAGCATATCTATTGTCTCCACACGGCTCTCGACATGGCGACGGCTCACAGCTAACGGTGCTAGCAGCACAAACAACCGCAACAGTGCTGACAGAGCTAACAGTGTTAACCTGCAAGGGGAACCGGTGGGTGGGTGCTACGCTTCCGTGACTACGCTGTCGGCCATGAGCGAGCCAGTGGGGCACGAGGGAGAGTGACTTCATTCTCTGCTCAGGTAGACATTCGTCCTCTATATCTTTGCAACACAAATAGTCGTTTGCTGCTTTAATAATGCTTTAGATATCATATAGAGAACGTTAACAATAACTACGCTTGTAACGTAACATAAGCTATGGACGTAATGTCATGTGACTCAGTGGCGTTGCGTCACGTGACAGAACGTCGTTGGTAAAAATCACTCAACTTTTGGTCTCAAAAAGAAATCTTAGTCGACGAAGACCAAAACAACCGATTAGTTGACTAATCGAGGAAGAGGGGGCAACCCTATTTGTAACCATGACGCCGAAGGTCCCCTAACCTTAAGGAAGTATCTATTTTAACAAGAACCACAATTCAAACTATTTACTTTCTCTAAACACAACTAAGTCGTTGTGGTGCCTTAACCTCACAAATGATACTGTCCTGCCGTTAGAGGCGTCAGATATTACTTCTATGTGTCATTCTGGAGACACATGAGACTTTACAGGTGAGACCGAGTCTAAATACCCTCAAGTCCAAGATAATAATCAAAAATGTCTCGACACCCAGAGTGGACCCGAGTACTCCAGCCCAACAGTCCAACTGCCACATTGCCTGTGCTACTACTCCCCTAAATGACTACAAACTGCTGTCAGACACGACGTTGAACCCTATTTTACTCCCTGTTCTAATTTCCTGTGTGTAAACTGAAAATGTTTAACCGACGAGCATAATTCAGCAACAGCACAACCTCTCCGAGCGACCGCAGCTCACAACAACAACCCCTCCGAGCGAGCGTCTTAAATAAAACGTGAGGAATTATGTGCTGAGTGCCGCGCATCAATCACATTGATTCTCCAGGCCTCATCATCCTATATAAAGTCCTTAGTATAATAATGTTGTCAGTGGATTTGGCGCGAGGTGTCTTCACACTGCCAGTGTCAGTTCATTTAGATGCTCCCTCGGAGCCCTGGCAGCTATCATTGCTCATAACCACCGTGTCAGTCAAAGGCGGGGGCAGAAACACACAGCATCCTGCCCTTCGGAGGTGCTAACATAATGAAAGAAAGACGGCGAGAGGGTGTGTTAAATGTTTGTTTCCGCGAATACCAGATGTGTGACTCGGACAGGGGGAGAGACAGTAATGGAAGCAAACTACTTTTGACACTCTTGACTGTCAGTTTGCTTTGATGGTAACGCGCATTCGCCGAGACACGAGCACTCCACCAACAGCAAGTGACTGCTCGCCCCCTGGACCCGTCACTTGTCAAATCTCATTTCGAGACGAGCATGTGGGACGCGTGTTGATCGTCCGGAGAGAAGTTTAAATCTTTCAGAACAACAATGGCAAGAATCGTGCCTCGCGGAATAAATAACGGGCCAAAAAAAAAATCGTCAAATTTTTGCTGTCAGATTTGGAATCACGACTTTTGTGTTGCTGCGCGCAGCGTACAGGATAGGCTACATTTAATTTTGGAAAATGCTGAAAGAAAATGTCCGGCGCAACCCAAAAATCTCCATTCTAAATGCGGATTTGATTTCACTGCCAGGTGCATACAGTGTGCAGACAGCGTTCGTTCTTCCCTCATCATGCATTCATGAGATGTATTTATGGTTATGGACTGACAGTCGGGGAAATAGGACACAGGGAAACATGTGCAGCCAGCGCATTGTGGTGTCTAGAAAAGGATGCAGAACATTTCAGGAAGTGTTCGTCACCAGGGTTGCCATGGAAAAAGCCCCGTCGACCTCGGTATCGCCACGGAAACACAATTAGTGTTTGGAAGGGAGAGGAGGACGGATTTGAATATATGAAATGATTTAACAATGATTTGATCATAAAAATCAGAAATGTGAATGAATGGAGCAGCGTGTGCTACTAAAACTGTGAAAGGACATTTAGCTTTACACTTAAAAAAAAAAAAGCAAAACCTTTGTTTTCAACTTCAAGGTGATTCCTCATTTTCTTTTCAGATGCTGGGCCTTGAAAAAAAAAAGGTGACTTATAATGATTTGAGCCCTGCATTGAAAGCAAACCAGCGTGATAGAGACGTCGTATTCATCTGAGATCAAATAAAAGAGATATGGATAAGCGTATGATCAGATGATTGTTCACCGCTTCTAATCAGGAGAAACCAAAAAAAGATGGGCGGGGAGTTAATCCAACATTATAGCCAGAGACACCTTTGTTTTCATTCCGACATCTAAAGTATCCGTGCCCGCGAGGGATTTGAACACTTCATGGGTAAAAAAAAAAAAAAAAAAAATCACTATTATTCCAGGTTTTGTCTCATTAAAAAACAAAAGGTCCTTTTTAATAATGCCAATGTCCTTCTCATTCCCTCAATAAAAAGCAGGCACAAAAGTTACAGGTTTAACAGTTTTTTCCTGTGCATGATCATTCTCCGTCCCCCCCCTCCACCCCCCGATTTCTCCCCCCCCATGTACCACAACCCAATTAGGCTCGCACAGAACAGTGCAATGTTGCTGCCCTGAGCAGTATGGTGGCTCTGAATGCCCAAGGTGTGTTATTATCTTGTATTAGTGCACCACCTGCCTTGCCATAATGATTAGCTAATTGGCTCGGTGCGTGTCTTGAAATAATAAAGAAAGGAGACATTTTACTCTGATTAAGGAAGCACATCAAGTGAGAACAAGGGCCACCGAGATCTACACAAAGTACACGCCGCGTCTGCAGTTCCGAGCAGCGCGGAGGTGACGCGGACTCCGTGCGTCGTATTCAGGCCCGAGTGTCGAGCAGCATGCGGTATTAAGGTAATGCTTTGTTCGCTGTTCACTTTTATTCCTCGGCTTCTGGCTCGGCATGAGAGATTTTAATCCTTTTTTCCTTTCCTATTGCTCTTGACGCTTTTATTATTTTAACGTCCTGTTGGTTTTATGTTTGTCTCAGTGTTTTATTGTGTTGTTGTTTTATGTTTAACTGTACAGCACTTTGGTCAACTTTTAGTGTTAATAAATAGATTTGGATTGGACTGATGTATCTTACGAACTTGGAATAGTGAAGGCTTATATCAAGCAACTCAAATATACAACAAAACGTCAACTACATCATGTACTTTTTCTGTCAATGACTATTTAACATGGTGGGAGAGTATATAATGGAATAATATAGATTATTAGCTAAAACATTAATCAAAAGTTATTTGAAATTGTGTCTCCTGTCTGACAGTGTTTTGTTGAAGGGATACAAGAGAATAACACAATTGAAGGAGATTGTACCGACTGCAAATTCTCTCATTAAAACCAATATTTGCATTTGTATGAATCCTAACTGTCACACCTTGGGCGTGTGTTGAATTATGGGTAGGCTACATTTTGACTGTGAATGATGTTCTTCGACCGTGACTGTACCCTTGAATATATTTTTGGGGATTTACGGCTCTAATAACACAGATGATGTGAATCTCTATCACAGCCATGACCTCTAAATTGCAGACAAATTTTTCAAAGCCAATTACCGACGCCGGTGACTGATGTTTACCTTTGAAAGGCCAGAAAACTACAGACCAGTTTGTGCAGTGAACCGCTCCAGTTCAGGTCAGTTCTTTCACTGTGTATCAAAAGTGTTTCCGTTTTAAAAAACATATACTTTTCACCACAGGAAAGGTCGCAAATACCCGAGGACTGTGTTGAAAATAGTCACATTACCGCACTCGGCGCACGGATTTCAAACACAAGGTCGTCCTCCGAGGAGGGAAGGGGATGTTCCTAGATTACCCTGACTATTTCTGAAATTTCCACATAGCAGGGATGAGCTCTGTCCTACTGGGCCACTGATACCGGTGAAGCTCTGCAATTCAAAAAACTTGTGGGGTTACACACTCTGTCTTTGAAAGAAAACTGTTGCTGTTTATTGTGTCTGGAAGCCTTGTGGCATAGCGACTACTTAGGGGTCATGCAAGTCAGCTAATATGATAACTCGCTCCTTCCCGCAAGCCTATTTCTTTTTCCGAGGATGGCGAAGGCATCGTCATTGGCGACCCGCTCTACTCTGCTTCTGAGTGGCTAGTACTCGTTGCCTTCGTTGGTTGGGTTGTTTAGCTTTAGGCCCGAGGAGTGAGATTGGTTATGGTTAGGGTAAGAATATCAGGGTTAGGGTTTGTAAGGCGGGTCATGACTTCAAAATGTTTCAAAACATTTTAAAGTTAAATGCATCAATCTGGTGCAATTTGAGAGCATAATTAAGAGGTTAGGTCTATGAAGAACGTTGTGCTCTAGTCAACAGTTTTGTGCTCTAGTGAACAATTTAATCATAAATACATTGGTATTGGTTTTAGGACAGTCCACCCCTGTTGTGGTCACCTCCCCCCTGGTCACATCCCCCCTGGTCATTGTGCACCATTTAGCTCAGTGCAATTTATTGAAGGGAGAGAATAAAGCTCTCCGAGATAACAAGCTCGCGAACGGGACGACAAGTTCACACAGTTTATTCGAAAGACGTATCTGTACCATCACCTCCTGTCTCATAACTGTCTGCAGAACAGTTTGTTTTTACTCCGACGGAGGAGGTTAAATAAAAGTGCAACACAGTAAACGGTAATTCCAGGACGGGTTAGGCTACGAAATGATATCGTTTAGTATGTGAGTGATACGAGTTCTAGTATACTTTCTAATGAAAAAAAAAAAGAGTATTTAAAAGCAAATTGTGTCCCGAGGGTTCAATCGGTATACATGGAGCTAGAAAAATTGAAATAATGATTATTTAGTTAGCTAAATAAACTCATAGACAGCACTACTGCTCTCACTGCCTACAACCGATATGCTAAAAATAATGCACATCTCATGTGCATTGCATAATTCATGTGTGTTTCACTCATATATGAATATATTCATCAGTCGGTATTCATAATTTTAGCGGGATCCAAATATTCAGACATACAAATGTACAATTTGTTGTACTTAACTTGTTTGGGATGCATTATTTTGCAGTTGCTACAGTTAGAGGCTGAATCAAGACCTACAGTAGGAAACAATGATTTCATAAGCACCCATGTTAAACAGTGCTGAGGGGGTTGCCTGGCGTCCGCTCAGTCCCAGACCGCCTCAGCTACAGCACTTGGGTCAGGGCGGTTGTCACCGGGATAAATAGTAAGGGGGAGATGGCTAATTGTAGAGGTTGCTCTGGGAAGTCCCCAGGCAGAGGAGATAACACGAGCGCTCCACAGGGGCCTTATCAATGAGTAATGACCTTGGCCGTCTTCCTTCACACGTGCACGCGGCCGTCCACGAGCTCCCCGGATAGAGAGTGACATCATCTCAGGGTAACCAAATGGATAAGTGGGTGGGTGCGGGTTTGGTGGTGGTGGTGAGGGGATTTGTTGGGAGTGGTGGTTAAAATTGTCCATTAGCACAGTTTGAAGATGGACTCGTGGGCTTTGGGAAGCTTGCCTCACCATATAGAGTCAGATGGTTCGCTTTCTGTGGAAGTGGGGGGGGGGGCGGGGGATATTTGTCCTAAAAGCTTTTGGGATTTTTTTTTTTTTTCCTGCTCTGTCCCTCCAAATAGGTCATGGGCAGTGGTGTACTTAGATCCTTTACTTGGGTAAAAGTAGCAATACCACAGTGTAGAAGTACTCTGTTAAAGTTAAAGTAAAAAAAGGACTTAAAGTAAAAGTCCTGTATTCAAACTCTTTTTTTCTTTTATTTAAGTAAACGTCTAAAAATATATTATTACAAAGTTTTGAGTTTATTGGGTTTTAAAATGGGCGCTACAAACACAAGCATTTTTGATCGTTAATAGCGTGTTTATGCCTGTCTTCACATATCTACTGTCCTCATACAAACGCCCCCATCACATTATGATTTTATTTGAAGTGAATACATAAATCTAATGTTACAATTTGAACGTGTCGTAATTGAGTGCAATTGTTCCGTTGAAGCTATAAATCAACAGAGTATTTTTTTTTCTTAAAATGTTTAATGTAAGGCTGTCAATCGATTGAAATAATGAATCGCTATTAATCGCATGATATTCCATAGTTAATTGGGATTAATCGCACATTTTTATCTGTTCAAAATGTACCCTGAAGGGAGATTTGTCAAGTATTTAATACTCTTATCAACATGGGAGTGGGCAATTATGCTTGCTTTATGCAAATGTATGTATATATTTATTATTGGAAATCAATTAACAACACAAAACAATGACAAATATTGTCCAGAAACCCTCACAGGTACTGCATTTAGCATAAAAAATATATGCTCAAATCATAACATGGCAAACTGCAGCCCAACAGGCAACAACAGCTGTCAGTGTGTCAGTGTGCTGACTTGACTATGACTTGCCCCAAAACTGCATGTGATTATCATAAAGTGGGCATGTCTGTAAAGGTGGAGTCTCGTGGGTACCCATAGAACCCATTTTCATTCACATATCTTGAGGTCAGAGGTCAAGGGACCGCTTTGAAAATGGTCATGACTGTTTGTCCTCGCCAAAATTTAGCGCAAGTTTGGAGCGTTATTTAGCCTCTTTCACGACAAGCTAGTATGACATAGTTTGTACCAATGGATTCTTTAGGTTTTATAGTTTCATATGATGCCGGTATCTTCACTCTAGCTTATAAAAAAATCACAAGTTGCGTTAATGCATTAAAGAAATTAGTGTTATTATCGCGTTAACTCTGACAGCCCTAGTTTAATGCAGTCACTGACAAAGCCGCTGGGTACTGATTCGTCCATAAAGGCTTCAAATCACACACAGAAACACTAAGTGATAACCACAACACAGCCCAGATCAGTGATTAATAATTTATCCTTTAATAGCAGAGATAACTTACTACAGCCAAATAAAGAGAGCGTGGAGTGTCGGGGGAGGGGCTCTGCATGCTTACACCTCCGGTATTGTTGCAATGCCTGCCTTGACAGTTTTTCTCCTAACCCAGTTTCCAACTGAGTGTGTTTCACCTTGGAGCGAGCAGAGAGGCGCTATTCAAATGGGGATAAAGTAGGCTGACAGTCGCTTTTCCCCCCACAGATATGTCCTGCTTCAAAAAACCTAAACATCTCCCCTTGCTCCCGGAGAATAAATAAAGAAATAAATCGACGACAAGCCGAAGAAGAAGAAATACTAGCGCTGCTGCATCCTCCGGAGGATAACAAGAATAATGCTTTCATTTGCTGCGGGGCCTCCACTCTTCACCAAGTATAGACATGGCTTTTATGGCTGTAGTATTTCTGATTGGCATCCTAGGACAGCCATTTGAATTATTTAATAGAGCTCCCATTGCCTTAGCGGAGGGGAGAGAGAAAGAAATATGTTTGTGTTTGCGTGTGTGTTTTTGTGTTATCGGGAGTTTTTACGACGCCTCGCTCTTTGCTTTGGCATTCTCTCAGGCTTAACTTAAGTCAAGCGAGGGGGGGGATATTGTTTTAGCAAACAACTCAAATGTCACTTTTATTCTGAAGAACAGTGGCAAAAAATACTTGTAACGTCTCCGGGAAAAAACAAGGCAAACGACTGCGCGAAAGCACACGAAACCCGCCTTTTGATACTTTTTTGATGATTAAATGCGAAATTAAACATTGAACGCGCTGTACTTGTTTCTCCCCGCAGGTGCCCAAGGGGTGAATCAGTCAATCCCGAGATCACAATGTAGAACACAGAGAGGATATTGAAGGGATCTGGGCCCTGGGCTTTAACGAACCTGATCCATTTCCTGCCGCGGAAGAGGCGGAAAGAGAGAGAGAGAAAGCGGGGAGATGAGTTAGTCTCTGTGGTGTGTAGCTATCTCTCCCCAGAGCCTTGTGTGGGAATGTGCAGGTGTTACAAGATCTCCTGCTCCCCCCCCCTCCCCCCCCCCCACACATCAACATTCTTCAACTCCCTTTACTTTCTGTCTCTCCCTGACAGCGCGTATCCAAGATTCTGAAAGACTTGAAATGAAATTAGATAAAACCACAGCAAGTCAACAAATCATATCCATATCCTGATAAATGGAACGCGTCGTGACCTGACACGGTAATCTCTTTTTGGGGGGGGATATTCAGCGCGTGAGGGAGGCGCAGCCTGGATGTGATGTAAATAGAAATGCACCTTGCTATCTGGGGGGGACTGTTTAGATATGACCATCAACAGCTGGACACAACCCGTTTGACCAGGCCCCTGTGACTGCACCCCCCCCCCCCCACTTTCCCATCTCCCACATCCTGTCTTTATCAGGACTGATCGCCTCAAGCCTGTCTGACCTTGGCGAGCAGATAAAACAGCAGACAGATAAGGAAGAGGGGCCACGGGAAAAGAACGGGGAGGGAATGAAGAGCAAAGAGGAGTGGCTCTCTCGCTATGCATTTTTTTTTTCCCTAAACTCCGGCTGTTTGAGAACCCCAATTTACATGGCCGGGGAAATCCTCTGGGAAGCTTTATGATAGATGAATAAGAGTACTCCTACCACGGGGGAGGAGATGAGGTCTGGGATGACCCGCTTTTGCAAATTTGGCCCCAGGGAGAAGGAAGGAGAAGCCGGGAAACTTAAGCTTTTGCAGAGTGGATATCGCTGTTGAGCCCCTCAAGCGACATTAGAGTGCTAAATTTATCATTGTGTCATATTTGGGATTATGATGGGCTTTTTTAGAAGCAATTTGCCCCGTCAGCAAGTTAGTCCTTGAGTTTATTTAAACCAGTATTTCTTGAAGATGTACCCATACAAAGTCATTCCAAAGAAATTAACTACTACCAGTCTTTAAACCATTATAAATATGTTCTTAAAGAGGACCTATTATGCTTTTGTGCTTGTTCCCTTTCCTTTAGTGTGTTATATAGTTTTTTGTGCATGTAAAAGGTCTGCAAAGTTACGTAGCCCAAAGTCCACGCCAAATGGAGTTACTCTCCCCCGCAGAAGCGCCGCTTCTGAACTGCCTGAAACGCCACGCTTGAAGTCCCGCCTCTTCTTCTGTAACGTGGTGATGTCACCAAGTAACACACTTTGCCTAGCGGCTACTTTGGCACGCCCTCAAACAAAGCTAGTTTGAACAGAGCTGAAGAGTTTGGTTCGGTTGACCAATCACAACGGAGTGGGCCAGCTGACCAATCAGAGCAGACTGGGCTTTTTAATGACGTAAATGAGACAAATCAAAATAAAAAAGTAACCCTTAAAAATGAGAACTAAAAACAAAAAAAAATATAACATGTTCTGGTCAACAAATAAAAGTGCAAAAATACCTCTTTTCCAGACTAAGCTACTTTATCTGTTGTACTACCAAGCAGCATCTTGCATATCAGTAATATTTATAGTATACTATAGTAGTAATTTACCCAGTAATGTTAGCTAACATTACCTGTTCGTGGAAGGAAAGCGATACCAGACGTATGGACTCAATTCAACCATTAGCTCACACTACCTCACGGAAATTAGACTAACAGCAACAACAAACCAGCTGGGATAAACCACAAAAATATGCAGACATTTACAAAAAAAGGTAGGCTAATGCTAACGTAATACTAAGAAAGGCTGTGGATGCGGCTGTACCGTTAAGCTAACGTTACAGTCAGTTGGATACCTTACGTGTTCTTATCGGTGAAGGACCATTTTTCCGAAACCCAATAGTCCGAAAAATGTCAGACAGCCCATTAACCCCGAACAGAAGCACATGGCTAATTATTATGATCAGTCATCGGACCTTCCAGGTCACAATATTTTTTTCCTACCATGGCAAAGGCCTCTGGTTGGCTTACCTTGATATTCTTACCCTAAACCTAACTAATCTCACTCCTCTTGCCTAAACCTAACCAACCAAACCAACGAAGGCAACGAGTAATACGAGGTCATGCCTTCAACAGTAGAAGAAATGAAGGTCCGATGACGTCATTCTGCATAATAATTAAGCATGTGCTTCTGTTTGTTGCACGGATAGCGTGTATTTTTGGAGCAATGGGCCTTCGGAATAATGGGCCGTCGGAACAACGGGCAGTCCCGACAGTGGTGCTGATGTTTTAGTTGCTAGCTAAACCCAAAAAGTGAATATTATTTTAGAGAAAAGTCTGTGCAAAAGCTGTAGCTTCAGAATGCTATATGTAAATGCAAAAATGAGAATAAAATTTCCCTGACTAAAACAAGACTAAAATGAACAAAAATGCTGCGGTGGCTTTTAGAGTCTGAGAAGCATTAATGGATAGGCTACCTATTGAGTGGGATTTGCATGCTCATTAAAGTTTTAGCTCATCCAAACGATGCTTTACTAGGACAAACGTATCAGTCAGCAGTATAGGAGTTATTAAAAATGATGAAATGTAAATCAAGCCAAGTCATGGCAGTTAAATGTTTCAGAGCAGTTCTGTGTTATCGATAATTTGAAAAATAGATTATTCTCACTCTTACAAAGTGATAAGTGGGAGTAAAATAAAACTGCGAATGTGAAGGATTAGCCATTCGGAGGACTATGAAAAAGTCATTTCTTTTCATGTGGACTGTATATGTTTTACAATTGGCTCAAATCAAATTGATTTGAGTCCTATCTGGATTGGTGCGACACCAAAGACACTTGTTATTGTAACAAAGGGAGACAAAAAAAAGGAATCAAAACCTTTGATTATGGCCATGGATTATTAGGGACGGCACAGGGACAGTTCGTTCAGGGCAGACGCTAATAACCGAACTGTGTGTGTCTCCATGTCCCCCTCTCGGACACAGACTAATGAGAAGTGACCCTTAATTGTGTTGTTCTGTTAAGGTGGCACGCCGTCAGCGAAGAACGGACAGAGCAAAGGAGTGACTTCTCTGTTTATTCACAAAAACAATCAAAACTGATTGATTGGAAATAAAAAGATCTGCCATTAGAATGCATGAGAACTTGCTGATCTCAGCATTCAAACTGCATTTTGTAAGGTGGGATTGTTACATCGGTACTATCATGTTGTATAGGGGTGGGGCGAAAAAAACGATACAGCACAATAGTGCAATATTTTGCGTGGCAATATTCTATCGATTATACAAACTATTAACTCCTAGGGTGGAGATGCTGAATCTAGAAAATCTAAGGAATCGATCGGTACCAACTATCTCATGTTAGCTTGTCGGGAAGAGCGCCAAATAACGCTCCAAAGTTACGCTAAATTTTGGCGAGGAAAAACTGGCATGGCCATTTTCATTTGAACTCTGACCTAAAGATGTGTGAATGAAAACTCTGAGATGAACAGAGTGCAAAATTGTATCTCATTAGATAAACTGACAAACTGCATAATTTGCTGTTGAAAAAAAAGGTAATAAATGGCAATATATCGCAATATATCTTATCGCAATACTCAAGCATATCGCAAAATGTTTAAATCTCATTATTTAGATCGTATCGTGATTTAAATATCGTATTGCGGGGCCTTAAACCTCTAGTGTAAGGTGGGATTGTTTATTGTTACATCATGTGTAGCATAACGGTGATCAAAATGTCACATATATATATATATATATATATATATATATATATATATATATATATATATATATATATATATATTAAAACAAACGCCAGACTCACGCTCAAAGTTCACTTGTCAACAGACGACACAACTTCTTCATGTGAGCACAAAAGGTTAGTAGGTTTGCCCCCGTGCCGTCCAGGGGTCTGAATTAGCTTTAACAGTCTCACTGTGTTGGTGCTGTAATTGCACCGCTCTAAGGAAGTGTCGCCGCCCCCCCCCCCCGGCTATACCATTCCGCCGCGCCTTCCATTTACTTCCCATCATGACAGCTGTATCTCAGCTCTGATTGGGCGGTTCGCTGCGAGGAGTTCCTGACCTTTCAGATGGAGCCCGATTCGGTCGGCTGGTTTACATTCTGTCAAACACGAGTCTTGTGAGGCACAGGGAAACTGCATCCCCTTATTCCAGAAAAATGTCAAACAGCCGTGGCACGTCTTCGCTGGCACTGTACTGTGATATTATTTCTGAAGAATCTTGGCAGAGGTTGACACATGTCTTGCGGTTGACCGGAAGAACTCGGATTTGCATTCAAAGTGCTTGTTCGAATAAACAGCATTTGATGTGGTTCATGAAGATCAGACATATTTTTTTGACGGAGTTGGAGAACAAAGTGCACGGTTGCGGCGGCAAAAATAAAGTGAGAACATCAGGGCCAGGAAGAGCGTGTATCTTTAAAGCTAACTCTCAACAGGAGGGGAGGGGAGGGGATGTTGCGCAGGACGCTAATGCCAGCAAAAGCTCCAATTAGTAGGTTAATTACTCTTGTATTAATACTTTATTTGTGATTCATGGAGCTGACTACAGGCTTGACACTTGCATTTCATTACTTTTGATGGGGGGGATGAGAGTCTTGCCTCAGATTAGCACTGATGTGGCAGAAAACAGCCGAGTAGAAAAGTTGTGAGAATGTGCAAACTGAAGTTCAGGTTGTGCTTTACTAAAGAGGAATGTAATTATTTTTACCTCCATGTGAGTGGGTGAAAGAGGTTATGTGGAAGCATATGTGCATTTCCCTTACAAGAGCTCCTTTAAGATACGATGTTGCTGTGCAGAAGCCATATCTCTATATCTTGTTGAAAGTAAAGTAGTTTTTTGCCAAACTAGCAGCATGCACGGATGGCAATGTTGGTCCATCACTTTGGTCCAGATTGCAACATCTCAACAGCTGCTGGATGGATTGCCATGAAATTTGGAACAGACTTTCAAGGTGCCCAGAGGATAGAGCCTAATAATGCTGGCAGCATGAGAACGTTTGCTCCGGCCGGTGGGCGGTGCTCCGGTTTTGGCTCGACTGTTTTCAACATGGCTGCCGGGTCACAAACTTTCTCATTTTACAGCTAAGCAGTACACTAAAACAGTGGTTCCCAAACTTTTTCCTTAAGGAACCCCTTTTTCTATCACTGAGTAAACTCACGACCCCCCGACTAAGTGACAAACTTTATGGATATTTCATGTTACCTTAAATGCATATCAATAACAGTTAACAATTTTTTTTATTACTATTTCTTGTGAATATTGCATCCGAAATGAGTTATTTTAGGAAGTTTTAATGCAAAATATGCAAGTATTTGAAAAATACAGCTTGGATTGCAGCCGCTTGTCTACGCAAACAAGCCAAAGTCCTCACCACTGTCGCACGGGAGTCCTTCCTCTCCACATGCCCCGTGTACTTGCATCCCAAACACCGTGTTGCATACGTATAAGCTCCACCTGTGCAAGTGTATTACAGCCCATCACACACACACACACACACACACACACACACGTGCACAAACATACCCAGGTGCATTGTACAACAGATTAAAGCGCTGGGGATGGCATTTGCAACACCCTACGTGTTACACGTCCCGTTGGCCGGCATCCAAAAAATGTAACGAAAACCGTTAATTAAGTAACATAATTAGCATGCTCCTGTGATCAAGTGACATTCCCCATCCCTCCCTGCAGCGCAAGAGTCTGGGCTCCATCTTCCACCACAAGTATCACGTTGATCCCTCTCCTCGCCTTCCGCTAATGTCAGCGTTAATAACTCGACGTGATGTCATCTTCCTTAGTTTACGTCCAGCAGGAGGTGCTGGGAACCGCCTGTGTTGCCGTTGTTATGACGATTAATCTGCCCCGAGTTGTAACGCCGAGGGCGGGCCCTGGCCTGAAACGAGCGGGGTCCGGTCTGATGAGAGACGAGGTGATAATTGCCTTTGTGTTGCGGAGAGGAAAAGGGCAGGGGCAGTCAAGGGCACCGCCGCGGCTACCGACTACGGTAAATCTGTCAGCGCACGCCTCGCGATTCGAAAGCCGAGGGGCTGCAAACACAGACTGTGTTTGGCTTCTCTGTTTGGTAGGCGGGTGGTTAATGGGGTGGGCTGTGTGGTTTTAGTCTGTGTGTGTGTGTGTGTGTCTGCGGATACGTTTCCCGCGTCTGCATGCGCCGACAGCTTCGCTTGTTTGTGTGTATATTTGCCTCAGCCGTGTTATCTCGTCTGCGGGATAAACTGTTTTTCTTGTAAACACTATTTCAGCTTTTCTTATTACAGATGTGCATCAGTTGACTCGGGGGTGTTAGATGGGCATCAGTCGTCTGGTGGCCATCACACATTGTAAGAGAGGGATTTTTTGATAAGACTTTAAATGTTTAGAAGTGGGTCAAATGTTTTCAATTTTGTGGTAATCAAGTGGTGACGTGTTTTTTTAATGTGTCTATGTATCTATCTATCTGTCTAGGATGAAATATAACTCTAAATCAGAAACCTACTGTAAACCTTGCCCTTTTACTGAAAAAGAAAAAGCATTTGAAAGTGAGAGATGCACTTTCGCTTGCAATGGGAGCTGCAGATAACACCTTTTATGTGAAATTGCATACTGATATACAGGTCCGTCTGTGAATGCGTGTGCGGAACAATGATGCATTTTCAAGGGAAAGAACAAAGCAGTTGTGCGTGGTTGTTCTCACAGTCACCGTAGCCGTCATTTCCTGGAAGATCATGTCAGGAGAAACCTCAAGGACGCATTCCACTCGTATAAGTCAACTCCGGCGTTTCTCGAGAGCCCTCGAGGGGCGAGTTCAGAGTGCTTTCCCAAAAGACTCCCGCACATTCTTCACATATTGTCTCACTCTTAGTCGGCTTAGCGTTCTTACGTCCTGTAATCAACAGCAGGTTGATGGCCGCTGTGTGCTGGTAATCTACTCTATGTAGTCAATTAAAACATTAGTCAAGATGAAAATGGATTTAATTATGATTTTGATTTAATTGTAGTGTTTCACTATGTAAGGAAACCCTAGACTGTATAGAAGAAGTGGCCGTAGTCACCATAATGTCAATTTTTGTGGACTGCCGTTTTGAAGCCTTGAGTTCGGCAGTTTGGCCATCACCATCTTGGTTTTGGCCATCACTGTCTTGATTTTGGCCGTCGCCATCTTGGTTTTGACCATCACTATCTTGATTTTGGCCGTCACCATCTTGGTTTTTGGCCGTAACCATCTTGATATTGGCCGTTACAATCTTGTTTCGAGGCCGTCGCCATCTTGTTATTTTGCGACCAGAAGTGACACATGAGGGTGGAGCTAAGTACAACCGAATGCTGAATAAGTAATTTTTAGGCGATCAAAATGTTACAGTTAACTTTCATGAACTGAAAACACACTGTGAAAGGGTAAAAGTTCTATGACAAAAACGTGGACACCACCCAGACCGGACAACGCCGTGGTAGAGACCTGTCACTCAGGAGGTAGCCACGCCCTAAAGCATACTCTGCTTTATGGTCTATTTGACTCTAAATGGGACCATAATTTACTAAATGAACATCATGCTGTATTGAAGAAGACTTGAAATTAGCGATTGAGACCATAAACTCATGTTTAAAATGTTTACTGAGGTAATAAATCAAGTGAGAAGTAGGGTCATTTTCTCATAGACTTCTATACAATCGGACTTCTTTTTGCAACCAGTGGAGTCGCTCCCTGCTGGCTATTAGAAAGAATGCAAGTGTAAGGCACTTCAGCATTGGCTTCACTTTTCAGAGCCGGATGTTGCCCACTGAAGTAAACTAGGCCGCTACCGGCAGACCCAACTGAGCCATAGCTACAGCAGTAAAGAGCACTGCTGCATTTTGTGAATGTGTGACTAATACATGTTAATTAGATTGCAAATGAGCAAAATAATCATATACAGTGAGGGGAAATGATTTGATGGAAAATGGCAAAAGGCAGGTTTGTAATCTGACAAGGGCTGTGTCCTCACTCATGTTTGCTGATTGATTGATTAAACCACTGCCCTGACCCCCATTGTACCTGCTTAAACCCATCTAAAAACAAGCTGAATTTTAATGAGCGTTCATTCACGGAAGGGCATCGCAATACCACGCGGGCGGCAATTGACAGCCGCGGGGAGTTTTTTATTAGGTCTAAACTGCGAGAGGCGAATCTGAATGTGTCATGTATTAACCTGTCAAGGGATCGAGCCAGTGCGTCAGTGTTGTCGTGTTAATGCGTTGCCGACCGTCTCCAGTCAAACAAGCCACTTTTGACATTTGCCTTCGTCCGGTTATTTGCATCCGTGGCAGCGGAGTCCTAAAAGCAGAGGCACGGTGGCCTTTTGCTCTCTGTCTTTTTATATCCTTGTTTCCCAGCAGATCAGGTGTCTTGGGCTGCGAAAATAAATTTTGTGAAGCTGCACATTTTCTCCACGATTTGAATATAGAGGGGACGACTTTGGGACACATTAAGGTTCTCTATTTTTTCCGAGCCGCAGTTATTCTGTTATAGTAGTGCCTTCATTAGACACCTGGGATCTTAACTGTATCTTTACGGGTTGGTATAAATACTAATCAAATCATTACGGTACAACAGGGCCCCTTTTAATGCATCTTTCCTTAAGCCCCATTTCCCCATATAGGCAAGTAATGTGACACTATATTGGCTCTGATCAAACTACTGATCCCTAAATGGGACGTGTGTTTGCACAACGGGTATGAATGTGCTTGTTTGTATATATTAAGAGAGAGCAGCGTACGAGAGAGAGAAAGAGATGAGTTGCTTCGCATGTCGCCCCTTGCTAGTCAGCAATTGATCGGCCGCACGCATTAGCAGATTGCCTATTGATGAGGGGGAAGATTTATAATGCGCTGATTGATGGTAGCAATCTAGGAGTATAAATAAATGAATATGTGCCTGCCCCCCGGTTGGCGGTGGCAGTAAAGCCTTGATTTGCAAGCTCATCTGCAATCGCAAATGTCACAGTTAGCGTGCCCTCATCACCGGGCACCGCTGACGGATAACGCGTACAGTGAAGTCAGATGTCAGGCACGCCGGAAAGGACAACACAGTCTCGGCGGTCTTCATTCGTATTGTGTCAAACAAACAAGATGAGACCTTTTATGAATAAAGCTGAGAGGAAAACAAATGCATTAAAAAAAAAAAAAGGATTCATATTGTGGTTTATAGTTTGACCTGAAGTAAAAATCTAGTGGATCTATTTAATAGGCCTATTGGTGTTTAAACAAACCCTTTAAAAAGCCCAATTAAAACAATAATAATCCATATTTTCCCCAAATTTAATTCGATTTTTATGTGACGTGTATTTCTACCCATGTCTGCAGTGTACTTTTTGGTGCTTACACCACTTTGAACTTACTCCCTTGACTTGTGATAATTTGGGTTAGTTAGTTTAGTTCAGTGTTAGAGTATATTAGGTATACAAAAACTGAGTTATCAACGTAGGGGCAGGACCACAGGCATATAAGTAGGAGCTGGGAATCTAGTGTGAATTTATTCTATTCATTTTAATTTATTGATATTTATCTTATTCTATTCTTTATTATTATTATTTATATTGTATTTTTTTTTATTAAACTTTATTTTATTATATATTTTTTCTATATTTATCTATTTATTTTTATGATCTTTTTTCTTATTATTTCTTCTTATTATCTTGTTTTTCCAGTTTTTATCTGTTATTATATATACATATTACTTTATTTGTTATGGTTTAGGTTGTTGTAGTCATTTTCTCTCAAGGAAACAATAAAAAGCATTAAAAAAAACCTTAAGTGTATTTATTTTTTAGCTGGTGATTATCAATGTGCTTATTGCATAATCTGTATGTAAATTGTTGTAATTTCAGCTTGCATTACATGTATAGCTTTAGCATTAAAATCACTCTGTATGTGTCCTCATCAACCCCCGTAGGCAGCAATTTCCAGGAGAAAAAAAGGCTCGAGTAATTAGAAAACACAGTTCTTTTCAAACTAAAATTAACATTTAACATCTTCAGAATTCAAAAGAGAGCACATCACAATCACACCCCTTAGAGAAGACAATAGGGGAAGGGTGTTTTGGTGGGGTTGAATCATTCCGTTTCAGCCAGTCACATAACTTGTGTAAAACATGTACAGTGAAAATGAGTCAGCTAACGGAGAGAAGAACTAAGACCAACTTCTCCAAGAATAAAAACAATACTTATTATTTTAATAATAAATAACAATTCAGCATATTTTATTTTACAAAGTTAAAGCAATGTTTAAAAGAATGATCCCAGTCACTTCCACACAGTGAGGCATACAGATTATTAATTAAACACTGGTATCGGATCGGGTCTCGGCCGATACCCATAGCCCAGGTATCGCTATCGGGACTAAAGAAGTCAGATTGGTATATCACTGTTTAAAAAAGGCGGTTGCTAAAAAGCGGCTAAATGAGACTACTGAACGTCATCACGCCGAACACTAGTCCGCTTTTAGCTCAGTGGTGGTGGCGTGAAGTCCTGCGACCGTAGAGTAGTTCGTTTATAGAAAAAAAAAAAGTTTGCTTTTTACTTCTGGTGATCGCATTCACACTTAAAAAATCATATAAGTGGTTTTCATTTGTGGATATTATCTTGCTGAACAAAACGTGTATGTATCATAAACGTTTGTTTGCCACGGAACTTATTTTCTGCAATAATCCAAAATCCAATGCAGGAATCCCATTGGCTTTTTGTGGAGGGAACCAGTGCGATGCTAGCTTTCTGGTTGGCCTACAAATATGCCATCCCTGCAGCATTTTAAGACCAGTGGTGTACGGAAGACAAATTTAATAAAGCTGTGTCCATTCTTAACGTGAAATGCTACTTACAAAATTGTGAGTGCATCACACATTCTTAAATTCCAGTAAAACCTTTTTGTACATTCATTTTGAATGCCAACGACAACAACCGGGATATCCTTTTTCAATGCCATTTAGAGGAAGGTCATTCGGTTTGACCTCGGCACCAATCAGGAGATGACTACAGTGTATCAGGACCAACTCGCCTGATAGACTTCTCTATCGGAGTCACGGAGACACTCCGCGGATGCCCTAGAATTTAACCTTAACGGTTAAATCATTTACTGAGGGGGAAATCCTGTGATAGCGTGGCTTGTCTGACCTCCACTCTCACTGCTCCCAAACCAACCTCCATTTGTCCCCACCGGCTCCTTCCGACCTCTGACCTCCACCCCTCCCGGCCATGCTAACGGAATCTAATCACACGTATTTGAGATTGCAGAACCCGATACGAACTTCCTCCTGCAACCAGAATAAAAAGTGATACGATTGTATCCGCTGGCTGCGTGCCATGAATTCAAACCGGTGCCTGAGTACATTATTTATCTGCTTAGAAGGACCCTTTTGCCCTTGGTGATTTTCACCCATCTCCAATTTTCCTTTTTTTGGTTTTGATGGGAAGATAGTTACCTGGGGTTAAGTGATGGCTAAGTAGCCTGTCCTCTATCCCAAGGGGAAAGGATTTTCTTTTCTTCTGGAATTGCAGTGTTATCAAGGCAACAGATTAACTCCGGGTGTTGCAGGTTTCTTTTTTACAAATCTTCATTGAAAATAGAACCAATTAACACTTTCCTTCCTCTGTGCCTGCTAAATGAATGTGCCTGCCCACTGGGGCACTAAACTCTATGACAATGATAGCATTAATTCTAACACATTAAACACATGATGTGCTCCCGCGCCTCTTCTTTTATTTTTATTCTATTTTAACAACTTGAATCTATCCTAATTAACTGGTAACATCTTTGCTTCACGAGCACAAGATGTTTTGACAATTTCAAAATTTTTGAACCCTGAATGTCAGAAGAAAGAGGGCAAGGGAAAGAATCCCTCTACTCATTACTGAAAATTACACATTCAGAATTAAAAGCAGGATGTAACTTCCAAATGATACGACAAGAGAGATAAGAGACCAATTTGTCTGCTCGTGTTGCGTTTCCTCCTAGACTTTTCGCGTGTCATTTGTACGCCTCCTTTCACGTGTCAATTTTACACCACGCAACAAAACTACAGTAACTGCCACAGAAGTTCAAAATAACTAAAAAAACACATCACAAATGTAAATGGTAAATGGACTTGCATTTATATAGCGCTTTTCTAGTCTTCCGAACACTCAAAGCGCTTTACTCTACATGTCAGCATTCACCCATTCACACACACATGTACCACACACAAACACACACACACACACACACCACAGCACACCACACCTCACCACACACAATGTAACTAACATTGCCACAAAATAACTCAAAAATCACGTCACGAACGTCACGAACGTCACTTCAAATTAACTCAAAAAACACGTCACAAACGTCCCTAAAGTTACTTCAAATTAACAAAAAAAAAAACCACATCTCAAACATTACTTCAAAATAACAAAAAAAAAACACGTCACAAATGTGACTAACGTAACTCCAAAAAGCAAGAACGGCGTTCTTACTGCACGCGAAATGACTTGCGAATTACCTTTTCGTTCCTACGTGTCATTCCCGTCAATAATCGAGTTATTTGTGTTTGTATGGAGTGAGAAAGTAATTAATCTATGAACAAAGTGCAATATCTACAGTGTAAATATGCCACACACACACACACACAAACACACACACACACACAAACATCAGTGAAATGTGCGCACCACACAACTCTTGGAGGGACTGCGCCTCCTCCTGGGATTGAACCTCCTCCTGGACAGAATAAATAAATGTTTCTCCACAGCCAGCGGCCTGCATGCTGAGCAGTCCGTCAAGCTCTCCTTCCTGCTTCTCTGAAGTAAACAAATGCTCGCGCTGATTCACCTGCCACTGTTGCATATTCCCAGTGCACCCCGGGCTTAGTAAAGTATAGAGGAGAAACATGAGGAGATGTGATCAAAAACATGTCAGCCATGTCTGAACAAGCGCTGCCCTGCCCTGTATTTTTTTTTATTTATTTTTTTAGAAACCAGGCCCTGGGTTTACCATGCTTCATCCCTCTGGTGAACCCCTCTTCTTCACCGGAGTAATAACTACGCTCATAAATTATTTGGACTCCTGAAATGAGACAGAAAGTATTGCTCCTCCACGAGATCGCTTGTTTATCTCGCTTTTAATTGGGTTGGTGATAATTATCAGTGTCCACTTATACGAATCAATTACAGACACTTAGCATTGTAATCAATTCTATTTTAGTGTTTTGCGCCGAGCTATGCATGATTAATTGTATAATTAAGCACTTTACTTGATTTATGTGGTATCTCCATCTTTTTCTTTGCATTATTTATTTATATTTGCCTGCGTTAAGCACCGCGGGTCAACATCAGTTGGAGTCGGTTGCTGGGCAATTTCCAAGAAATTACTTAAGGATGGTACGGCCGTATTCTTTTAATATTTCAATCCTATTTTCCCCTTCGATATTGAAGAGTATAGCCAGGATTTCAGAAACACTGAGGTCATGAGTCCAAATTTCCCATTACAAACGTTTGACCAACAGGTGTTAGGGAAGTCATTACATAATTATGACTCATAAAAGAGTAATTTAGTCAACTGCAAAAGTAAACATATTCTGTATGAGGAAAAAGAAAACAAGACGTGTTTAACAAGCTACCAGTGCAAAATGTGGGCGAAGAAAAACTGTCATGTCCACTATCAAAGGGGTCCCCTTGACCTCTGACCTCAAGATATGTGAATGAAAATGGGTTTTATGGGTTCCCACGAGTCTAAAAGTCATAGTCAAGTCAGCACACTGACACACTGACAGCTGTTGTTGCCTGTTGGGCTTCAGTTTGCCATGTAATGATTTGAGCATACTGTGTGTTTTATGCTACATGCAGTACCTGTGAGGGTGTCTGGACAATATTTGTCATTGTTTTGTGTTGTTAATTGATTTCCAATAATAAATATATACATACATTCTCATCTCGTGCTGATAAGAGTATTAAATACTTGACAAATCTCCCTTTAAGGTACATTTTGAACAGATGATGAATATGTATCAACTGTTAACATAAATTCTTCCTCCTGACTTAAAAATCCCACGTTTTCAGAAACAACACTGAGGACATGATATGTGTGTGAACTTAATAGTCGCCATACTTTTCTTTTGAAACACTTGGCTTTCACATAAAGACACTTATTTGATTTGAAATTACTGCGGAGATACCGAGTTCCAATCATTCACATGCAATTAACTGTAGCAGTAGCTGACATCAACAAACAAACCCAAGGAGTGACTTCCTGTTGCAAGCGCCTCCGACACTTCTAATTGCACGACGATTAAAGCGAGTTACCAATCACACTTAATATGACATGTTTCACTGTTCTAATACAGTTTGGTAAAGGAGGAACAGATGATCTTAAATTGCCTTTTAATCTCAAAATAGGCCTCTGAATCTCAGAAAAGGGAACATCCATTGTCTCGGCGCCGTCGACGGCATTACAGTGTGTGTTATGCGGATCAGTGGGAGGATGGAGCGAGATGTAATTTTGAAACTCCGCAGAGTACTCATGTCAGGCACGAAGTACAGCTTAAGAGAAACAGAAAAAAAAAAAAAATTGAAAGATAACTAGAGAACGGGATGCTAAGAGGGCACGACAGAAATCGGAGGAAAAGGTAAAAAAAAAAAAAATCAATGCATGACTGTAATTTGGCTGCCGGGCTAAATTCACAAGGTGCAAATTGCTGCCTGCGTTTCAGCGCTTTTTGCTTCACTTGGCTCGCGGCATCTTCTCCCTTGGCTGCTTTCTCAGGTAGTCCAGTCCCTCATTTGAGCTCCAATCCTCTTTAGATATTGACACATGCATCCATCCATGCTGGAGCCCCGAGATGATCCCTCGCACCAATCAGACGTGACTGAGGGAAGAAAGGGATGGGATGAAGAGGAGGAGGAGGAGGAGGAGGGGAAGGAAGCCGTGCAACAAAAGGGAAAACGGAGTATGAAAAACAAGCGCGGAGCGGGAGACGAGCGAATCGATAACTTAGCTTGTGAACTGTACAGTTAGTTTTCATGATTCATCACATTCTGCCATTCCGGGAAGCGTACAAATGGCCGCCTGACCCTCGCTGCCTTGTTTGTATATTTTCGGCACTTGCAGGCATCAAGGCAATACCCAAACTATTGATTGTGTTACACTTAGCGCTCATTGATCCGGGGGGGGGGTTCAAAGTTAAGGGGTGAGATGGACGGGAGCGGTCGGTGTCGAGGGGGCGGCTCGCTCGCCTGGCTTTTGCGGTCGCTGCGCCATTTAAAAAGGGAGAGGATCGGTTTCACAGAGACGGATCACAGACGACTCCGCTTCCGATGTGGCGAGGGGGAGGGAATTGATTGGCGAGCAAATGCAGACAATGATGAAAGTTATTCACGCCGTCTCAAATGTTTCCTGTGGGTGTATAGGCTTATTTTGCATTTTTGTTATTAGAGGCTGTTTTTTTTTTGCTGCTACTGCTAAATTAAGCCTAAACCCCCACCCAGCAGGGGTTATACAAAAACTTAATTTACCAACTATTAGTGTTTGGACTAATGAGCTACACGCTAATAACGGTGAACTGCAAGAAAAGTAGGTCTGCTTGGTTCATCTGTGTTCATTTTTTAAAAGATATATTTAGAAGATTATTTTGAAAGGCACAGTCGCACATACGTGTAGCCTCCAGATAATGCATGACAGCGGCTAACGGCAATTTCACCCGGCTCATTAGCCATTAACGAGCCAGCAGTGGTAAAATATTCCTCCAAATCAAGATGACAAAGATGTTACTTTAATGAGACACTTTGAAGTGCCTCAGTATCAAGTTTTTTTAGTTGTACTCCATTTGTGTATTGTTTTCCAGCCAATTAATGCTGCAGTTGGTAAATTTGAAGAAATATGATAAAAAGTTATTTTCATAAAACGGTCACTATAGACGAATACGGCGACCGCTTCCCATAGAGCGGGCGCAGTAGCGGAAAATAACTCTGGATTCTTCTGGACAACTTTCAGGACCTGATGATTTAAATAAGGGCTATTCAAGTGTTCGTACTGGGAAGTTGATTCACCTCAAAAAAAATTAACCGCTGAGTTACAGAAGTCTCTTTCCTAATGTACGTCTGTGGGAAAAAGTATTTTTGGGCCCAATGGATTTCTGTGCATCCTGACAGTAGTACATTAGATAGATAATGTGAAAAAAATATGTTCCTCTGTCTCATGTTCCTAATGGCATTTGCCAGATTTCAACGTGCCCAAAGGAAAACTACCAATCAGAGCCGAGCAGTCTCTAACGCAGCTGTCAATCACTTGCTCGCGAAACTAGCCATCTCCAATCAAACGGTCAAACTGGGCGGCGCTGATCAAATATGAATCCAGATTCTGTTACTGAATTGCCTATTTCTCACCTCAAATGTTTTCAAAAACATACTTCAGTGTACTGTTGTAACTGTAGAATGAGAAAGTTTGTTCCGGCTGGTGGGCGGTGCTTGGTTTTGGCTCTGCTGTTCTCAACGTGGCGGCCGGGTCACAAACTTTCTCATTTTACAGCCGAACAGTACACTACACACAGGTTACCCTTTAACAATCCTCCACCCACACTTGTGTATTTTATAGCATGGAAGAGACAGAAATGAGAATTATCTGGATACTAATTCAAGTAATATTTACACCAATATGCAAACCAAGAAACCTGATTAACAGCCAGTTCTTGCCCCCCACCGAACCCTGCAGGCACGGCATCTGCGGGCCGTAAGATGATGCGTTTCCAATAGTTCGCTGGAATGAATTACTAATCATTTGCATTCAACCAAGGTGAAGAAAAGTATGTCCGGCATTCAATACGACTGCCGAGCTGAGTGGAGTTTTCGGCACACTGTGCAGTCAGCAGTACTGAGCTCAGCTACACCGAGAGAGGTCTATCAGGCGGGAAAAACATAGCAAGGGGGGGAAAAATGACACTATCCACACTTCAAAAAAAGTAAGCTGCATTTTGTCACACTTCCTCAAACGGCATAGATATCCAGAGTGAGTTTGGCCACAATAAACTAAAGTCACAAAGCTTCCATCACAGTCACTGGCAGCCATGACATTGCGGGGGAGAGCAGCGAGCAAAGAGAGAGAGAGAGACTGCCCTCACCGGAAAGTTGACAGCATCGGTTGTTTGTTCAAGTGCATAAAGCAATATTAACATTTCCCTGACAAGTAAGCTCTTGCAGTTCTGCAAATGATGACAAATATTCTCGGCAGCAAGGGCGAAAGTAACATAATGTTGTTATACCGCTGCAAACAAAAAAGTTGCAAAAGGAGGCTGGTACTGCTGGTCGGGTGTACAGTACATACCATGTGACTTATTGCCACTGCGGTTATGTCCTGTTTGATAACAGTCAGTGTTAATCATCTTTCTTAAATTTACCCATGACTTTGATGTTTCACAAACCTCAGATGCTTCCAGACAGTAACTGGGTAAAAAAATAACCCATATTAGAATAATACAGTCGTTTTTGTTAAAAAAAAAAATATCTTTATAATTTAGCTCAAAACGATTATTCGAATTCCACACCAGAATTATTTAAAGGTGCTAAATATGAGATTAGAAGCATTTCTATTGAATCCGCACGGCTCTCAACATGGCGACGGCTGAGCCGGCGGCTAGCACTTAATGGTGCCAACAGTGCTACCAATGCAAACAACAGCAACAGTGTTGACCATCACCAGAGTCTATCTCTTCAAGCAACCATGTCTCACGGGAAGACGTATAAATACCACGACATTCCGCGTGTCATGAGTACGCATTTTAGCCTTTTTGCGTGTCATTTGTACGCCATGCAAACGTCGGCAGTTAGGTTTAGGCAAGAAAACCACTTAGAGCAAGGGAAAACGTCATGGTTGGGCTTAAAATAAGTACGTAAACTAAGTAAAATGCGTACGGAAACAACGTAACCCAACTACGGAAAGCACGTGACAAACGTCAGTAACGTAACTTACAAGAGAAAACACCGGTCAACAACGGTCTTGAACACGGGTCACCTGGTTAAAAGTCTGGTGTTTGTTGGGCCCAAAGTGGCCTTTCTCGCTTTTTATACTACGTCACTAACTCTTACTGTAGCACTTATACGCAGATGCGTTTACATTGCGGTCAGTACAGGATACATGGCTTACAAATAACACGCGGTAATCAAGAAAGGCGTACTTATTGCACTCTAAACGCCTTGCGCATTATCGTGGCATTGATACGTCTTTTTGTGTGAACAGGCTGCTTCAAGTCATGCTACAGTAGCTAAGCTACTTGGTTATGGCAACAGTTCATGCACATCTCCAGCAATACTAGCTGACAAGCTAATGCTAGCTATCTATAAAGCAGGGTCAATTTGAATCAGAATTGCCAATTTAGTGACCAATCAGTTTTTCTGGGGTAAATAAAATATAGATAACACTTAAATATATCAAATCAAAAATAGTCTTTCTGCGTATAATATTGCAGATTAGTGGTGATGCAAATGTGGTCCGCAGTAAATATCGTATATATCCAACAAAAGTAACTCATGATTAGGAAAGATCACCATCATTTTCCATAAGAAATGCATATGGATCATTTTGATCCACTATAATAACACAAAACATAACTTTATTCAAAAGTAAAAAAAAGTTTGAATGGGAAAAAATCAGTCTTAAGATGTTAAACTTTAATAGGAAGTTTACCACTTCCCATACTTCTTTGCATTTGCAACCCAAGAGCACTCCAGTCATTAGGTTTCATGAATGAGGGCAGGTACACATAAGTGCACCACTTTAACAATTTCAAAAATGAAAAGAAAGTTTTGAAACTCCATCACGAAGGTGTGACAACTGGTACCCTGCGGTGCTGCGATGTGATGAAATGCATTTGTCTGAGCAGAAAATATGATTGTGTCGTTTGAGCCTGTATAATGAGTGCAATTAGTGCCGATGGTTCGCCGGCCTCATGTGGTGTTAAAAATCTTATTTTATATCATTCACAGAAATTGTTCAAGGCTTTTTTGTGCATGCCGGGTCCTCACCTCGGCTGTATCGCCTCCGCGGTAATGTCTGAGCCAGCACATCTGACCTTGAACATGGCTGGACCATTGTTTAATTAAATTAAATCTCTCTGATACCTCTCCCAGCTCTGGAAAATTAGAGATAACCGCACACAAAAAAAAAAAAAAATCTTTTCTCATGCAGCGTCTGTCAGATCGCCTGGGTTCTTTTTCTCTTTTTCCTCTGTTCGTTGTGTTCTGCCTCTTTATCTGTTATCTCCTATTACCCTCTGTGACTGAACATCCATAAAAAGGTTGAAAGGAAGGCTGCCAACGGTGAATGTTATGCAAGTCTGCTGCTGATTTATCGACCAAATCCGTGGAACCTGAGCAAACACATGAACTACTCATCTAACAGCAGCAGTTTGTGATTGAGATGTTTGACTGATTCGGGGTGATAGTGTCCTGTAAACTTAACCCCTCTTACTGTATTATACAGTATGTGTGCTGGACATGATGACTTTCCAACTAAGGTGAATTGTGCTACTTAAAGAGGACCTATTATGCTTTTGTGCTTTTTTTCTTTCCTTTAGTGTGTTATATAGTTTTTTGTGCATGTAAAAGGTCTGCAAAGTTACAAAGCCCAAAGTCCATACCAAAGGGAGTTACTCTCCCCCACAGAAACACTGCTCCCGAACGGCCTGAAACGCCTTGCTTAAAGTCCCACCTTTTCTTTGGTAACGTGGTGATGTCACCAAGTAATACATTTGCATAATACCTGCTTAGCGACTAGTTTGGCACGCCCTCAAACAAAGCTAGTTAGAGTCTGAAGAGATTGGTTTTTGCATTGGGCAACCTACTTCTCACTTGATTTTTTACCTCAGTAAACATTGTCAACATGAGTTTATGGTCTCAATCTCTAGTTTCAAGTCTTCTTCAATACAGCATGATGTTCATTTCGTAAATTATGGTCCAATTTAGAGTCAAATAGACAATAAAGCGGGGTATGCTTTAGGGCGTGGCTACCTTGTCATTGTCAGATAGCTACCACAGCGTTTTCCGGTCTGGGAGTTGTCCATGTTTTCATCTTAGAACATTAACCCTTTCATAGTGTGTTTTCAGTTTTTGAAAGTTAACTGTAACATGTAGGTTGCCTTAAGATGTCTTATTCAGCGTTCAGTTGTACTCAGCTCCACCCTATTGCGTCGTCTCTGTTTTCAAAAAGCCAAGATAGCGACAGCTATAAACCAAGATGGCGACGGCCAAAATGCCGTACTTGAGGCTTCAAAACGGCAGTCCACAAACTAATTGGTGACGTCACTGTTATTACGTCCACTTCTTATATACAGTCTATGGCCTTTAGGGAGGGGGAGGGCATGAGCTCAAACAGAGCATTTCAGACAGAGGGTGAAAAGAGTTGCTGCAACACAGCCGGTATGAGACAAAATAAAGCATTTTTGAACATTAAAGCATGTAAACATGTTCTAGTAGAAACCCAAAATACAAGTATGAACCTGAAAATGAGCATAATAGATCCTCTTTAAACAATGAAAGCCACCTTGTCCCCGTGCACAGACAGAGTACGGGCGCACAATGTTGCTCACAGTGAGTGTTACTGGAAATGATGCCAGCCTGTGGCAAGGCTGCTAAAAGCTGTTAATTATTGATGAACTCACATGTAAGTCAATAATGCAGACATGCAGACAACCGCAGAGGCTTGTAGCAAGCAAACACACACGGGCAAACTGACAGAAACGAACACAGACGCACACGCTGGGTTTGATTTTTGCTCTCTGAGAGCAGTCTGAGTCTCTTTTATGAGTCTCCGGTGTGATTTATTGTAACGGTTACCTCAGTGGTTTATGTCTGCGCGACCCGAGAATGAAATCATCGATTGTACTGACGTTACGATTAAAATTAGGCATTTGAGGCACACGCACGCACACAGAGATGAATCAACAGATCATCATCGCAGTGGTTGAAAAGTGAGTCAGCCCGCCTTTCATCCACGACCACAGTTCTTTAAGGCAGCTGCGAGGGGGCAGCTCGTTTACGTCACACAAAGAACAAGGGGGACCAACGGGCACGTCTGCGGCCCAAGCCGAGTGCAACTTGACAACTATTTCCAACCAGACGCGCACCAGAACAAGCGCACTCCACATTTAATGACCCCCATCCTTTCAACGAAATGGCACTATCCTCGATTGCACGCTCCGAACCGGCATCTGTAAATTAAGTAAATTACAAATGATTGCGTGCTCTTTCCTGGCATACCGCTGCCGAGGGTGCAATCAAGTCAACGATTCCACCGATCCTGTCCGTACGCCAAGAGGCAGGGAGGTAAAACAAGCTCTGGATTCTCACGGCAAACACTGGTTGTGTGTAAGAAAAGTGAGGATGGGAGGGGGGGAAGAGCTTACTTGCCGGGGGAGTAATGTAGAGAGGCGACGCTTTGGGTGCAAGGATGAGCTGTTTATTTACTGCTGTTTACAGTATGTATTCCTCCCCGTGGCTTTGGATTTATGCCGCCAGTAAAGCCCACAATGTCAATCAAAGTCACAGTGAGCAGGCATTACTGTCGCAGTGTGTCTCCTCCTGCGTCTGCTCGCCATCGCTTTAGGTCCGCGACGCTTCGCGGCCAGGACATACGGTTATTAACATGTGTAAAAAAACAACACGACAACACAACCCGGCGCTTCCTCATGCTGTCATTAGACACAACAACGCTGTATCAATCCCCCCCCGTTATCGCACCGTGTCGCTTCCTCCACAACAACATTTGCGAAGGAGGGGGGTGAGTGGGTGGGGGGGGATCCTGCGTGACCGCGGTGGAAAGCATAAAGCGCAAACACATTTTTTTCCTCGTCTTATCGCCTGTTTTTACTTGTTCGCCGTGCTGTTATTTACAGGCTTCCACATTTATCCCCGCACAGCGCGACAACACGTCCCGAGTCCCTCCCCTCCCCGCCCCCCCCCGCTGATTTCGCTCCTGTCCCCTTCTTATCTGGCTTTTATCCAAAGGCATCGGTTGGGGACAGGATTATATTGAGAGTTGTTATTAATTGCATCTCCTACTTCCTCTTCTCCCACCTCCACTGTGCCTCTTGCACTGTCTGCTGGGCGCCTTTCTAGTGAGAGAGGAGGCTTATAAGAAGCAACAGCTACTGTGGAGAGAGAGAGATACGGGCTCTAATGATCATTAGAAACACAAGCATCAGAAATCTGTGTTTTTGTATGTGGCCTAATTATCTCTCCCGCTTACTTTTAAGTCATAGGAACAAAAGATCCAATTGTATATTTCATTTGTATGTGCTCAAATGGTTAGTTAATGACAATGACGTCGGTGAGAAATACTTTCATGATGGGTCCAAGAGAGGTCGAGTTACTCCAGAATATCAATTAAGAAAAAAATTGATTTTTCTCATTTTTATAATTTGGTTTACCAACCTTTATGGAAAGCAAGAAAACTGTGCAGTAACTGAGCTCAAACCCACACGCATACAGAAGCACACCAACTAGGCTATAAACAAACTTCTCTCAAACTACAAAAACTGCATTAAGTCTTTGCCTTTTTTCATCCTGAAAATCTTTTCTTACCTGCTAAACATGGCGGCAGCTGAGCCGCCAGCTGGTAACTAACGGTGCTAACAGCGCTAACAGTGAAAACAAAGGCAACACTGCTGACAGAGCTCACAGTGTTAACCTGTGGGGGGGGGGGTGGGGGGAACCGAAGGGTGGTTGATACGCTTCCGCAACGGCGCCATCAGTTGGGATGCCATTATCAGCTGTAACCGCCGCATGAGAGCAGTGCAGAGCGGCGGCCCGTGAGCTAGCCAGTGGGGCACGCTCACATGCACGGACATGCACTAAAAGCATGCACGGCCGGCACGGCTATGTCAACAAAGCACGGAGAAGCTTAGATTACAACACATAGATTGACAGTGACTTCGTTGTCTGCTCAGGTATTAATTAAACATTACTCCTCTATATCCTTACACAGCAAATAGTGGTTTGCTGCTATATTAATGTTCTGGATATCGAATAGAGCACCTTTAATGACTGTACTGCATTTTGTCCGATCTCATTACAGCCGGTCGGATTAACTACAACAACACATAAAGCACCGCTATTCAGTGCTGCATACACCTCAATAATAACACTGAATGTAATACACTGTACAGTACGAGGACAGACAGGCTGAACTGATCTTCCCCCACCCTGTACAGTAGCGGCATTTCATCATCGCAAAGCAATAAACTAACTTTATATATTTATTTAAAGATCAATCAGTCAAATTTTGACAACAGCGAAGGGGGGAAGTGTATTTCCAGGTAATATTGCTCGGCGAAGATAGCGGAAATGAAAGGCAGAAGGGGAATAAATACAATCAAAAAGCAATAACCTGACCCCCTAATGGAGCCTGAGAGGGCACCGAAATAAAGACAGACATATGTGTGTTTCCACTGACAGGTAGACAAATTAATAACACATGATATCAGACACCTCCGGTTAACCCCTTCACCGCCGGTCGCATCACCATCAGGTGAGTGAAATAGGGAATATATGAAAGCCTAGATTTGTATATTGTTCCATCAATCTGTATTACTTTATGATATTCCTGGGAGACTTGACAGACAAAAATTGGATGTAGCCGCTCTGGAAAACTGATTTTTTTTTTACATCTGTTCATTACATTTGAATCCCATGTTTATCCTGCTTTAATGACTTCCTTCCATGTGTGTTTTGTTTCATTTCTCTGCGTGTGGCAGGAAGAAGTGAGAAAAAGAGGGAGGCAAACGTGAGAAATGAGCGACAAAAGAGACACCTGTGCTCGGATCTATTCTCATCGTGAACCACCACTGCTGTCTTTCCACTTTCCTTGTGTGTGTGTAAGTGTGTGTGTGTGTGTGTCACACAGTCTGGAAGCTTTGTCCTCACAGATGGAGGGAGAGAGAGTGAAAGAGAGAGGCAGGCAGACAGAGAGGGAGCGGAGGGGAAAGGGAGCGAGGCCTGCTGGGTTAATTCACCTCAACCGATCCTGTTCCTGTTCTGTCAGGGAGCGCTTCGTCGATCCAAACCCCTCTCCCTGGACCTCGCACCTGCTCCCAGGCATGGCAATGAGCCTCCAACGCACACACACACACACTGCAGGATGACAGAGACAGGTCCATGAAACGAAAGGAAAGAGTATAGGGAGAGGTGTGGTGGATATAGAGCAAGAGAAGAAGTGCGGGGGATGGGGGGGGGCGGGGCAGACAAGAGATGCAGACAGGGAACAAGAGGAAAGAGAAGAATCGGCGAGCTGGGGAATGTGGGACGGCGAAGTTGCGGGCGGAGTGAGTCGAGAGCGGAGCGATGTCAGAGCGGAGGGGAACACGGGGAGGAAGACGGAGGTGATCTGGGGAAGAAAGTGAGTGATGGCAAGGTTGGCGGGGGGGGGGGGGAGCGGAGGATTGAAAAAAAAAAAAACCCAAACAGAGGCATGAAAGTGAGGACGATAGATGGGAAAGATAGAAAATACAGCTCAGAGATTAGGACAATACTCTACGTGAATTTGAATAAAGCCAGTCATGCAGACACTAGAAGCTTTTAGCTGCAAGCAAAGGGTTAAAAGAATATACAGTGTTTTAATTGGCCACTACAGAATCCATCTACTTAACACCGGGAGGTTAAGCTCGGAGCTTGAAGTGCAGGCCCCGACGAGTCAGCCCCTTCATCACTCTGTTGCTTTATGTAACGCGAGGCCATCTCCGTCGCTCTCTCTGATTTGAACAAACGGCCCCCCTCGCCTTGGCATTCAGGAAAAAGGTCACAAGCCGTTGATATAAAGACGCGCTATCTGAGCGACACCCGACGGTTCATCTGAAGGCGCAGGTGTCGATCCCCCGAAAAAACAAGCTCCATTGTTCCCGCTGAGCGCTTTTGTTTCAAGTCTTATCTCCCAAACTTGTTGCCGGCTGTCAAAGGTGCTGCCTCGGAGGAACAAAGAAATCATATCTTCAAACGGCGCTGACAACCGCGCCTCTCGTTGATGGATCGCATAGCCACGGGTTCAAAATGACAACGACGGTCTGGCAACAATATAGTTGATGGCGCTAAAGAACTAAATGGGATCCGACGAATGGACGGCTGCCCCAAACTGCGAGTTTACTTTTAAATGAAATGTGAGAAAGACACTAAGAATTAATCAATAGACAAAATCTCAATATATGAGAATATGTATGACTATACAGGCTGCTCTATATTGACTGTAGTTTTAGTTGCTTGAAACCAAGCAAAAAGTGAGTTATAATGGAATAAAAAAAATGGTGTGGAGTAATAAAATATGAGGAAACAGACAGACGTTGACCTTCTGTCCAACAATGACATTGCTGGCAAATATATTAGATGGATATCACCTAGGGCTGTAACGGTTTGAGTACATAGATTGATGCACATGTTGCGGAACCAAAGTTCACGAGCGCGAACCTTTTAGCCGTACACTGTTGGCGAAGAATGCTGAGGTAAGCGTAAATTAAGTACAGGAACTGGAAAACCCGCCTGCGCGTTCACGGTCAGCTACTACTGTACGGCAACGGAAGGGAACTAATTGAAACACTCATTAATGCACACGTTTTATTTTTTTTATTTTTTATTATTCAATGTATTTTGGTATTTTTTCTGTTTCATAGCATAAGAGATGCTTTTCATTTATACAGCCTATTGTGACCTGTTGCCTTTTGGGAAAGAGTTTTGTTCAGTGTTTGTAGGGTGTAATACAGAAGTGTTTCAAATGTTCCTTTTTTATATAATGAAAATAGTTTACCAAAGTTGCAAGTGGGTAAAATGTTACCTCACTCCTTTGACACTTACATTACACTGTCTGTTCAAAAGAAATGAAAAGAAACGTATCCTTATGCATTTGTTTTGTTTTTCTGCTGTACTAAACCGTGACTCCTAATCCGGGGTAAGAACTGAACCACATCTTACTACTGCCTAAAACCAAGGCTGGACCACCGGAGGAAGCTGGGCAAAGCAGGCACCTGTTGAGGGTCCGGGACGCCTCGGGGGGCTCCGTCATTTGATTTGTAGTAATTTAATTGATACATTTTTATTTTGGAATATGCATCACTATAGCACAATATCACTGAAATGCAAAGGGCCTTTACATACTGTAAGTTCAGCATCATTACTACTGACCCTTTAAGATGGGTGGATGGATCGATAATCTGGATGTGAGAGATGACCTCAGAATAACTTGTTTGTTCAGTTTGTGCAGTTTGAGTGTGGGAAGGAGAAGCACTGTACCATCCAAACACTTACAGGGCCGGGATAAACACGAATTTTGAATCAATAGTGAGACTTAATATAGCAGTAATTTAACAGTTTTGGCATTAATTAATTCCATATTTACTGCGCGCTCGCTTGGCAGTCCTGCAGATGAAAGAGCCGGTTCTCACGGTGAGAACGACTTTTTTTTTCTGGTTCTCGCTGGCTTTTACCCAAACCGTGCCTCTTCTCTTTTGAAAAAACAAAATTCCGCCGTCTTTCCAATTAATTTACCTGCTACACTGTTCATCCATCTCAGCCCATTAACTTGTAGCGGGGTTGAATTTGTTAAATAATAGCTCTATTTAAAGACGTGACTGTTGAAAAGCAGCCAGCTGCAAACACAGCGGCGGCGGCGGGGCTTCAAACGGAATAATCACATCAAAGTAATTCCAAAAATCCAACTTGTGTCATCTCGGTGAACTACAAATGCTGAGTGTAAAGCACGAGGAATTTACTAAGAATAGTAACCTAATGCAAAAAATACCCTGGGTTTGAATTACTACAGATACCTGCTGTCTGCACTGAATACAAGAAGGGACTGTTTCCATAGTAATTTTGTTGTTAAAACAAAAGTTTTCAGAAAATACAGCTTGACATTTTCCCCCACTTATGTTGCCAGCATGCCACATTGTATTTCCCGCAGCCCATTAGCTGTAGCCTATGCATGCCGCTGCTTTCCAGCTGTGACGAGAGATATTGAATTCGCACAGAAAATTGGGGAGGTATGCACAAACAGTAATGAGTGTAAGGGACGCCCCGGAGAGCCGGGCTGCGACACACAGCAGAACGCCGGAAAGACTCGACGCATTATATCATACTGATGCTGCACTCTCCCCACGATGCAAACCACCTGTTCACCATCCCCAATGATTCTCTGCACACTTGGTACACAGTGCTGACTTTGTTTACATGCACATTAATATTTCACTATGATTCCGAATTTGATACGAGTCACGTAAACAGCGTATTCCGTTTGGATATTCTGAATGGAGCATTTTCCGATTGAGACATGCTGGACATGCAGATATTATTCAGGTTTTAGGAGAATTCTTTGGACATACAGCACATTCGGAATATGCTTTTCAATAGAGTGGTGGAGGAAAGAGTCCTAAATCACGGAAAATAGTTAGCATTCGAGCACTTCCGGTTCCTCGTCCCTCGGTTTTTAGAAAGATGTCTGAAATAATGTCTGTGGTTAACAGAAGCTTGAGAGATTTTCATGTTTTGTTCTACGATATAAAATACGTCAGTAAATATCCCACTTCTGAATTTTGAAGCTATTACGTGTCTTAAAAAAGGCGAATGCTAACAGGCGGCACGAGACTACCATGCCGAACACTTGTCCACCTTTAACTTAAGTATCTCGATAATATCGTATCGTTGGGCTTGTGGTGATTCACACCCCGAGTAGGAATATTGTTTTTTTTGGAATAAGGGCAAAAAACTGAATAATTTGTACATGTACTTGTATTTAGAGACTGTCCCGGGGGGTGTAAAATAACGAAGTATGTTGACTCAAGTACTTCAGCACAGTTTTAAAGTTCTCATACTTTGAGTGTTTCCATGTTGGGAGACTTTAAACTTTTACTCCACACTGAATATGTGATTGCTATAGGTTGCAGCATAAGGTTAAAAAAATAATACTTATTATTATGATGCAGTGGTTAGAGTTTAAGCGAGCCAACTACAAACTTTTGAGCCTGGTCTGGTTGCCATACAACTGTTAATTAGCCTTAAATATACACCAACAACTGACATTTTGATTGGTCAAACACAGGTGTGACATATGACATCAATGATGTGACAATTCAAAACATCACTGTTGATGTTTTAATGCTCCGAGTCTAACAGAATGTACAAAACTCATCTTTTTTTTTAGTCAAAAGTCATGTCAAATTGATTTTCAAATTTATTATTAAGGTTTTTCATGTAAATTTGAAGAAGACACATATTTTTAGAGATGCAGGAATGCCTCCTTAGCCTCCAAGCGTCTGCATATGTGGGACATCACGCACCTTTGACTGACAGGTGAGCCAGCAGGGGGGACAGTTCAAGGCGAGATACGCTTCTGATGATTTGTATTTTAACCTGTGGGCACATAAATCCTTTTTGTGCAACCTGCGCCAGACTGTTGCAAAATAACCACAGAAAACATGTCTCATAATCAGTTATTCTAAACACAGTTTCTACTGCGAATCAACAGGCGTGTTGGAGACGGATCATCGAAAGCCTGGAAATCTGCATTTTTTTCAATACAGGTAGACGTGCGACTGTGATGAGCAACATGATTTCATACGGATTGAGTTAAATTTTATAGCGGTGTTCACTGAAACAAAACCAAGACGGCGTTTTAGGGCCATTGTAGGTAAAAAAAAAAAAAAAAAAAAAGGGGAGAAGGGGGTGATATCCAGAGAAAAAACTCAGAATTTCCAAGATTAAAGTCATACATTTACAAGAAGAAGTCGAGTACAAAACCGTGGTTATGAAAAATAGTGGGGTATTTTTGTTTAGGAACCAAATTGCTTCACTTTGCAAGGTTGGATCAACCTCGCCACACTCATGCCACCCTTAAACACTGTGGTAACATGAGCCGCCGAGTGCAAAATATATTATTATTATTATCATATATACATTATATATTGTTAGCGGACTCTTCATCGATCCTTTCTCATCTGTTTATCCGGGCCGGGTCGCTGGGGCAGCAGGCTAAGCAGGGTATCTCCCCCAGCAAACTGGACATAATTCACCATAACGTGTGATTCAACATAAGCAGTTATGTTTTGTGCCTTTTCTGTGTTGTTTTGACTTCACACTGACGCAGTGACAGTTAAAAAGCATCAGTATGTAACTATGGTAACACAGTGTGTTCAGAGTAACATATTCACACCGGTTGTTTTTTAAAGTGGTAGTGCAGAAATAAAAGACACACGATAGAAGTTGTTCGTTTCTACGTACCTGTAACTTCTAAAATATTAGTATTTACTTATGTTCATAAAAGAACACATTAAGAACATGAAAGAAAACATGTATATGTATCTTTCAGGACCAGTTTTTTCTTGTAAATTTATGACTTTATAATCTCGCAAATTTGTGAGTTTTTCTATCAGAAATTTGACACTTTAATCTCAGAGAATATCCAAGTTTTTTTCTCAGAGTATTACCCCCCTACCCTAGCTCTGTAATTATTATTTTTTCTACCTACAATGGCCCTAATACACTGTCGTACAAGAGTGTTTTTTTAAAATGGAAATTTAGCTGTGAGTCGTTACCAGGATCACATTTTTGCAGCTGATTTCCAAAAGGAGTCGCTCTATGTCACCCAAGAATGAAATCTGAATGGCATCTCTGTTGCAACATGCTCCCCATCTGTACCTCAGATTTATGAACTTGTCAAAGGTTTGCGATATTCATTTCTCTTCCTAACCCCCTTTTCTTTAGCTGATTAATCTCTCTCTCTTTGTACCCCGGTGTTGGGCTAGTTTAGGAAAGTTATTTTTCCTCCTCCTCGACGGCAGCCGTGAGGAATGCGGTTTGATATTGCCATGCTTGTCAGATAGTCAGAAAGGTGTGCGTGTGCTCAGAACTGTGACAGATTAAATAGGCGTGAGTTTGCCATTTAGACAGCCATTGTGTCTATCTGTGCATGTCTGTCTGTGTGTGTGTCTGTGTGTGTGTGTGTGTGTGTGTGTGTGTGTGTGTGTGTGTGTGTGTGTGTGTGTGCATCAGGTGGCGGCGTAGAGCAGAAGGGAGGAGGCTGAAGCTACAGTATTTGTGACAGATGAAGTTGAAGAGTGGAAAGGAGGGAATGTGTTTGCCTGGGGAGCTGCTGCACTTCCTTGGGTGGGTGGGACCGAGGGGAGCATGTAGGTAGTCGTCGTGACAGATGATATTAATTCACTTAGGTACCCGTGCATAGTGACAGTGGCACACACACACTCTGGCACAGTTTGACATAAGCATTCGTCACACGATTGTACGTTTTTTCTCAATTGTAATATTTTGGCATTACAATTAACTCGAACTGAAATAGCCTTTACTTCCTCGTTGTTTGGGGTTTCAAACGATAATAATAATAATAATACATGTAAAATCAACCATTTCCTTTTGACCTTATTAAAACCGAATATGTTATTGAATGGAGACCCTTCCCTTTGCCACAAACTGAGCTTGCATATTTGATGAAGGTGACAAGAGAGAAATTATCATAAGCATTGTTATTACAACAAATAAGGCGCTATGTCCACTTTATATGTTAAATGGACTATGCATGAACAAATATATGTTGCTTTTGTTTGCCACAAAGTCATTCACAGACAAAGTAACTGTGACGTTACTTATATTTGGGGTCTATTAGACGCCGGGGAGGTCCAACTCCCCATTAGATCTTATGAACAAAACTCCGATAATCCACATTAGTTGGGATTGAAGAGGTGTAGTAATGCATACAAAGCACTGTCAACATCAATTACACATACATATTATGGAAAGCCATTGTATTTAACCATTTTTACAGTGGCTGTCTCTGAGACTTCAGACAAAAGTCATGTTAATAGAGCACATTGTGTTCCAGGACCCCTAACAGAACAATATACTTTTCACAATACAACCCGATCTCACGGGAAGACGTATAAATAGCAATAGCAATAGCAATTAAATCAATTAAAATATTTAATCATGATTAACCGTATGATTGTCCATAGTTAATCGCGAATTAATCACAAATTGTGTATCTGTTCAAAATGTAACTTAAGGGGATATTCATCAAGTACTTAATGCTCTTACCATGGGAGTGGGCAAATATTCTTGCTTTTTGCAAATGTATGTATATATTTATTATTGGAAATCAATTAACAACACAAAACAATGACAAATATTGTCCAGAAACCCTCACAGGTACTGCATTTAGCATAGAAAATATGCTCAAATCATAACATGGCAAACTGCAGCCCAACAGGCTAACGAGCTAACATAGACTTACAAAATTTGGGGGGTTGGGCATAAAGCTGACAAAGGCTGTAAACTTTTTTGCTACCTGCAAAAGTCTCACTGTCAAACACAAATAAATTGCAGTGAAGCCAAATGACTAAACCTGAGCTGGGGAATGTTCACTGTGTCCTGCCTTTCAAGATGACAGTTAGAGCTGAATTGCGCACCTCTGAGCCTGAAAGCAGGTAATTTGCATTCGCAAAAATGACAGCAACAATGTCTACAAGTGCTCATTAGGAACAAGGTGAATATTGGGCTGTGACATTGCGGAGATCTGTTCTGTGTAATTTGACACTTCACAGGTATGAACAAAGTGGCTTTGTTTTAGCAATGTATACAACTGGGAAGAAATCTGTCTTTTTACCACTTATTAAACCCGAGATGAAACAAACCAGGGAAACAAACTTTTATATGATTCCTGAAAATGAAAAACGTTCACTGATAAGACATCATTCCCCCCAATCTATCATCAACAAAAAAACACAAACTGAGACTATTTCCTGCATTTATTCAGTATTATTTGGCTCAGATCTCATGTTCCAGCCTTTGTCTCGGATGTTGTGTAAACACACGGTATCATCCGGCTGGATCTGGTTGACGCCCACCGCCTCAGCAGCACCTCCATCTCAATCACTAACGAGAGGCCTTTCACCCACGGTGCAACTGTGCGTTGCTCATTCATCCTAATGACCCGGGATACCGACACACTCTCCCTTAAAACGAGGCAAAGGCCTACTCAGTGGGCCATTTGTGGATCATCTCCCCCCCCCCCCCCGCCCCCACATTAAATTCCATAAACACTGGAACACCACGTAAACACACCATTCCCATTTTAGAAATGGTTTAGATGCTTTCTCGTGGATGGAGACTGGGCCTAGATTTTAGATGAAATTTATTCTTATTTAAGGACGTGAAAAAAAAATGATTGCAGGAAACACATTTTCATTTTATACATTTTCTCTGTTATATCACTGATATTGAATTATTGATTTTGGGATGTCTGCCCTTCTAGACAGTACAGTGGCGAAAAACAAGGAAAGATATAAACAAGAGAGAATTTAAAGAGGACCTATTATGCTCATTTTCAGGTGCATACTTGTATTTTGGGTTTCTACTAGAACATGTTTACATGCTTTAATGTTCAAAAAGCGCTACATTTGTCTCATACCGGCTGTGCTGCAGCACCTCTTTTCACCCTCTGTCTGAAACGCTCTGTTTGAGCTCTGTACAGCCCAGTCTGCTCTGATTGGTCAGCTGGCCCACTCTGTTGTGATTGGTCAACCGAACCAAACTCTTCGGACTCCGCCCCAGCTCTGCTCTAACTAGCTTTGTTTGAGGGCGTGCCAAACTAGCCGCTAGGCAAGTATTATGCAAATCTGTTAAGCCAAATTCACACTGCACGACTTTCAAAGTCGTCAGATATCAGTTTTTAAGTCGTCTCCAAACTACATTTTGTCACGAAAACACATGCGAGAAATACGTGAGAAATGACACCATATGCGAGACACATTGCTGATGTTGTTGTTTTCACATGTTTACAAAATAGCCCGTTTCCACCGGTTTCCACAGTCGTTTTTACTATTTATTCCTCTAGGTGCGAAAACAACTTTGCTCCGTGTTGCAATTGCAACACATACAGTAAGTTCCAATTGTTACAGGCCACCCCGCCTCCCCCAGGTTTCCCCTCAACCCGTGTCTTGCGCTCTCATTGGTTGTAGCTCGTGGCTAGATATTTAGCATCCTAGATCACGCTTGAGCGCCGATGAGTAAGCGGCGAGCCAACACAGATTTACCTCTGATCTGATCTGGGGTCGGGGAGCGGAAAATCAGGGCTAAAGTCGTTTACTGTGAACTAGGCATTACTTGATGACATCACCATGACTTTAAAAATATTGGACAGTATTCTGATACAAGAAACTTGACTCAAATCAGTAAATATTATGGTATGTACAAGAAATGCATCACCAAAACAACACCGCCTAGCTGCTCACTTCTGCAATCATTCCAGCCCGTGTGATATCTTTGACAAAGATACAACCTTTTTTTTTGCATCTCTCCGTCTCCGGAGCCTGACCTGTTTCTCTCTGACAAGCCAGCAGTCGCAAACGCCAGATCTCAGCGCCGGGGCTCGTCCTCTGATCACTGACCCAGCGCCGAACGCGTCTATTTAAAGTCCCTCAAGACACTGGAGACGCAATCAAATATGATCCTCAGATTAAAAAGTGAGACGTTGTGTGTCTGCAGCCATCAGATGAGTCATGCCTTCCCCCTTTTGTGCATTTCCATTTTTACTCCGTCACTGCCTTTGTGATCCTTGCAGACATGGTCCCCCGCATGCATATCTGCATATCTTTACATTCCCCCCCCTGGTTTTTTTTCATGGCTGTGGGCGACGTGTCACAAGCATTTAGTGTGAGGAATGAGCAGGGTGGCGCAAACAGATTGGCAAAATATAAAAATTGGATGACAATTAATGGCTATGTGCTTTTAAGTGCAGAGGATAATGATTGTGTGCGCGCCCGGGCCTCGCTCTCTCCGCCATTAATATTCAGTGTTTGAATAGGCACCTATCACCATATTCTCACCAGTCTGCGGGCTTTTTTTTTTATGTCCTCTGTGCACAAAATTGTTAAATAGAGAAGCTGATGAGGTGGAATGTCGGAGTAGATTGCATACGACAGGCCCCGACTTGAGGAGAGAAGAAATCATCATTTTCATTGCTTTTCTTCCCCTTTTTTTTTTTTCTCCCCTTGACCGGCAGAAACTGATGTGACAATCGGATTTGGAATTGCGGCACGTTTGCGAGGAACGAGGAGGAGGAGGAGGGAGGAAGAGCTGTGTAGCAGAAGAGTGGGGAAGGGGGGGGGGAGGATCTATGTTCAAGTCAGTGTGTCTGTCAGTTTTGTGTTTCGGTGTCATTTGAGCGCATGCGGAATGATTGTTGCTGTGATTCATCTCCTGAGCGGCGGATAAAAGGAATGAAGAGATACAGTGCCTCGCAGCCGGGTTGGAGAACACGGAGCGGAGATTGGAGCGTGACGGATAGCATGAAGCACATCGGGGCCGCAGCATCTTGAAATCAGCTTCAAGGTTGCTTTCAAGATAGAAGTTGGTCCGTGGCTTCGTATACAGTACGGTCATGTAAATTCCTCACGACAGCGTTGTTCTGAGTAGTCAAACAGAGTGTCACATTTCAGCCACTTATTCCCATGAAGGAGAGACTGATAAGGGTTCTTATTTAGTCTTCATATTATTGTTCCAGTCGCTCACTCCCCCCATTGCCTATCATATGAAATATAAAACCCAATGAATCCATTGGTACAGTACCAACCATAGCTAGCATGTCGGGAAGGAGGCTAAATAACGCTTCAAAGTTACGCAAAATTTTTGCGAGGAAAAACTGGCGTGGCCATTTTCAAAGGGGTCCCTTGACCTCTGACCTCAAGATATGTGAATGAAAATGGGTTCTATGGGTACCCACGAGTCTCCCCTTTACAGACATGCCCACTTTATGATAATCACATGCAGTTTGGGCGCAAAAAACATGCAGTTTTTTGAATGCAGTATGTGTGATGTTGTTAGTCCCCATAGTAGCCATTTCATTGTAGTGAGACCATTTTTTTTTTAAACTTGACCTCACTGTATAAAATGACCTGTGGTGACCTCTAGGATAATCACAGCCTCGTGAAACTTTACAACCACAAACTAGAGACATAGGGCATTCAGAGGATGGATGGCTTACCTAGGTAGACTCACAATAAGGGGGTTTCTGAGCAGTTTCCAGAACAGAAGTGCTCGCCATCCAATCGCCGAAAAATGCAATTCTTGCAGAAATCTCCAAATGTCAAAAGTTTTTGATTCCAAATCACAGCATGGCTTTTTCTATTGTGTTCCTCAAGGTCTTGGAGTCTTAAAGTGGTATTTTGTATGTTTTATATTGATTTTTTATCAATTGTCGAGTAGTAAAAAAATGGTTAAATTTAGCACCAAATCTGTGTAACAAATGGTATCAACCCAAAAATTGCACAATGACATAATGAGCTTGGGATGAGCATCATTATGTTCTAAGCCCTTATACACACTTAATTCTGATTTATGACTAGAACAACTTGACACACAGTGCTGCGCAGCATCTCAAATTAATCTTCAAGTTCCCAGCTTTCACATGATGTACACCACTTCTATGTGACATCTACTGTTGACCTGCTATCTCCCCCTAAAGACCCCCTGTCCCCCCCTAAAAAAAAGACAAAAATGGGTCTACGGAAAAAGAGGGGTGGAGTGGAAAAGGTTAACTTCATTCATTGAACATACACCATCATCCCCTTCCTCTCTCTGCATGGCCTCTAATACATCCCCGAAGAACTGAAACATATCTCCCCCCCCCCTCTCCCCCTCCTTGATGACAGCAGCTCTGTGATGTGAGACTGTGTCCATATAGCCGAGCTAAGCCCCCCGTTCCCATTTGCTCCGCTTCCCTTTTCACCTTTCCCTTCTTAAATAATAGGTCCCTGGCCTTTTATTGCCGGTCACGGACATTGTGAGGCCATAAGACAAGACGGTAACCAAAATTAATGGGGCCACCCGGCCCGGACTTTCTCCTGGCTGACCGCTTAACGGTCCGCGGAGCACGGACACGGAGTAAAAAGGCCGCTAATGGGAATTGGACGAGGCAAAGCGCACACCTAACCATTCAATTATGGACGGTGAGATGGTATTGACAGATCATTGCGGGTAGATAACGGGAAGATATTTCCTTACGACGCTACCGAGTGATATATGAAATGCTTTAGTCGTTATAAACGTTCGCGTCAGTTGAATTCCGTTTTAATAAAAACTCAACATTTGCCTGATTGTTACAAACGGCGTTTCGTTTCTCGGTGGCTTTTTCTACTCTCTCAACCTCAGGGCGAAACTACTTTTCCTTCCGTCTTATCAGCAGCTAGCAATAAAGCTTTTTCTAGGGGGGGGGCACCTATATCAGATCCTTCACGCTTGTCATCATCAAGCCTCTCATCAAGCTTTGCACTCTGCCTCTTTCCCTTCCCGCCCGACAGCATTTTGTTTTCCTGACGAGAAACACAAAGAGGAACATATTGAGTCGTGGAGAGGGGGGGAAGGGGGGGGGGGGGGCGTCGGTGTACACACACACATCTCCTGGCTAATAATCCGACGGAGGAGACAACAGTCATTCATCTGCGTGCGGGTACTGGCAGGTTTGACTTTTCTGACTGAAGAGGGGGAATAATTGCGAGGCTCTCGTAACTGATGAATGCAGCCGAGACTGTAGTGCGAGAGAGAGAGAGCGTCCCCGACTCCCCCCTTCCCCTTCTTTTCTTTTCTTTTTTTTTAAAGAGCGGGAGGAGATGAAAAGAGCAAATACACACAAAGAAGCATTTATGTAACAACAGAAGGCGCATGTATCAAATAAGCTGTGTTCCACTTAGCATAGCTCCGAAGCCAGACGAGGGGAATCAATAGGCAACCGGCAATTTTTTTTTTTTTTTTTGCCCTCTCGAGGAGAGGAAGTAAAAACAAATACGCGAGGTTTTCTACGAATTCTCTTTTTTTCTACAATATTTGACATTTCGCCGCACACACGTACAACTGAAGCGTGAGGATTAGTGGAACTAATCAAAAAACTTGTACAGTACAAAGAGTCGAACTCCGGCATCAATATTCGCCGTCGGCGTGATACTTCGGTTTGATCATGCGGCTCCAAACGCGAGTTAGAAAGTTCTCTCCTTTCTTTTCTCTACGCCGCTACCTCCTGTCCTCGACGCCTCCTCTCTCCTCGCGCAACCTTCACTCTCTTCTTCTACTCCCCCTTTTTCCCTCTCTCATCCTTCTCATTCGCTCTCTCAAACGTGTGCCAGGCGCTTCATTTGCAACACTATCCCCAGGTCAGCGGGGGTGGGTGTGGTACAGAATGTGAAGTAATCTCACTTGCTTGATTCTATCAATCCTCTTTTTCACCCGGGTTTTGAACACCTCAATCAAACCACCCCTCAAGGTCGCCTTTGTAGCACGCTCGGCAGATTAAGTCCCCCGTCCGTGTGCAGTGTGTGCTTTGAACTGGAGACATCACCCAGAGAAAGATAAAGAAGAGAGGAGAGAAAGGGAAAGAGAGGGAGAGGGAGAGGGAGAGGGAGAGGCAGGCAACTGCTGAGATTTTTTTTTTTTTTGGCTCCATCCTTTGTGGGGATATTCGGCTTTTAGTTCGGTATAAGAAAGCAGCTAAAAGATAAACACTCGAGCCATCAAGGTCAATGCACATCATTTCATTTTATTTTTTAAATGCGCAGAGGCGACCTTTTCCAACGCCAAAAACTGCTGTAAATGTCCAAATTACAGTCAGTTTATCGGCCGCTCAGACTCGTGCGACATGGTTTTCCGCCGGCGCTCCGGCAGCGGTCCTGTGGCACTATTGTCAACACTTGAGCGTTTTCAAAACTATTCCATTAAAGCACCAGCCTGTCAGCGGCGGAGTACGCCGTATGATGTCGATGATAGCAGCGGGGAAGGGACGGCGTTATGAATGGTCTGCTGGACGCAATGTTCAATTTACAGCAGTCTGAGATTTCCATCTATCATCGGCACAATGACGGATAGCCGGAGAGAGAGAGAGAGAGAGAGAGAGAGAGAGAGCGAGAGAGAGAGGGAATAAAGGGGAGCGGGAAGAGAGAGGAGCGAGGGCTTCTTCCCTCCTGTTCTTCCTCATGAACTGAATACCAACCGGAACGCCAGCGTGGAGAGCGCGGAGGCGCGGGAGTGTGCATTGCTCACGCTGTTATCAGCGCCCGTGAGTGCTTCCACAGCTTTTTTTTTCATTGCGGCGGATTCTATATTTTCTCCGTTCTCTCTCTGCTTCCCATCAACAGGGCGGTGCAGTATCTCCAACCGCACCCTCATTTCCTTTCTTGCCCTTCTTCCTCTCTGGCTCCAACGTGCCTTTACATCACGGGGGCATCATTGTTACGCTCGAGGCCCCAACGGCATTAATCCTAATATCTGCATGCTATCCAATTTGCAAGAAGAATGGAATAATCCCGCCAAAGCAAACCAATCGTTTATCAAACCGCTCGGCCACGCCATCGCCCCTCCACCTCCACCTCCACCTCCACCTCCACATCCACCCCTTCTGAGCCTCCTGTTGTCAACCACAACGAGGTAAAAAAAAAAAAAAAAAGCACAGACGTGACACTTCCTGTAGCCGCGCGCAGCTAACAGCCAATGTCTATCATCATAAGTTATGCTCACATACCAAGACATTAATACATTCCACATTTCTCAGGTCCCGTGGTGCCGGCTCAGTCCACCCTTTGAATTTTATTCCATCTCCACGCTTAAATAAATCTTAATTTAGTGGCGCTAGCTTCTATTTGAGCGCTCCCCCCCTCCCTTACATACATCAGCGAGACATATCAGCAACATATTAAATGGAAAAACGCTGCCAAGACCCCCGCCCCGCCCTGTCTAATTACATGCACTGGAGATGTGTTGCCTAGAAAAAGAGGATGCCTTAAGCCACAATCCCCACGAGGTTGCCCCCCCCCCCCCACCTTCTCATCTCCTCCTCCATCCGTGTCCCATTCTTCTCCAAGAGGCCTAATTCGCTCCATCTGTAGCCTCTGGCTCCGCCCGTGTATCGCTATGATTCAATTAATTAGTATGTGGCTCGTCCAAGAGATTTAAACGATACGTTAGCCCCCCCCCCGCCACTGTGCGTATCTTAAATCGGTCGATCCCAATGGACCGCGCGGGTAGGTACTCTCTCGTTCCTCGCAAAAAAAGGGTCACGATATTGGAGAGCAGCAAGGTGTGCGAAGGGGAAGGAGGTGATGCGGAATACGTGTTGGACTTGTGGGACAGAGGGGGAATGTAAGAATCAATGAAAGCAATCACCATGTACAATTGAATTGGTCGTGAACTGCACAGAGGACGAAAAACAGATCTATGGATTGTACAGAGGTCAGGTAATCATATACTCATTGTGAGTAATGAAAAGAAAAATCATATCTTAAATGGAGTGGTGCAATAAACTATAGGATATGGAGCCAAAACGCTTTAGATTCCAGGCTAAGTACAACATGAAATTTTCTGCTCTCTCTCTCACTCTCTCTCTACAGAGATACATCAATGTGAACCAGCCATAAACTAGTGTTAACTCATGGCTAGTGTTGGTGGTGGTTTGGCCATCAATGAAGGCGCTGAGCATTTCTTTCAGCTGTTTTCCTGTGAAAAGCTGATTGAGAAAATCTGTTTTCAGAGCCTTTAAAAATCTGATTTCACGCAGTGTGAAATTTCAAAATAAGAGCCATTTGCCACGCCCTCACCAATATGCCGTTATGAGGGCCTAACTTAGTGTTAGTGTTTTTCCCCTAATGACATAGAATTGACAAGAATCTCAAAATGAACACCTTCTTGTGGTTTTGCTCACTGGGCGTCGCATTAAGCCACAATATTTTAATGTGAATATTTCGACTGGCACATGATTAGTATTCATTTATTCTATCCTGTGATGAGTAATAAGTTACAGAGGGGTTTTTTTTGGCTTATGTACTCTCTGAGCGGTTATCATTGATCAGATTGTCCCGTTTTAAGTCATGTGCCTTTTACAGCACCACAGGCCTCGGTCTCTTGACATTCAAGTATCAGCTAACTGCCTGACCTGTCATGTTTTTCTGCTTACGTCCCGCACACCTCTGACACATCCCTCACGCCATCCATCATTTAGCCAAAAGAAATGATTCGTCTAATGAATGACCGAGGCTAATCAATCGATCACTCACACTCATCTCAATGGGAGCTCAAGGTTAATATTGCACGTCCGTGAACGGTTTGAGGAAATGATTGAGCACTTTGACACGTAGAAACATAGTCAAAAAGCTGCACGTTAACCTCATGAGGATACTTTGTGTGCTTTGCGTGTTGACAGTGAGTCTGTGTACTGGTACCGGTATGCAACACCAGCTGCTAAATCCAAGCATAACAAAAAGACATTCCTGTAATGAATGCCATCATTTATGCATCCAAACGAATTGGGACTAAAAAGAAACTGGTAAATTGTACCATAAACAGCAATTTGTCGCCCCTCTTTTGCAGGCCCCCCCGCCCCCTCCTCTCTTCTCCTCTCCTCTCAGAAGCACAGCTATAAGCAGCACACATCTCAGGGCTGCTTGATGGCTTCTGCCAACAGAAGGTAGGGGATCGCTTTTCCTGCGATTAGTTTCATTTACGCCGTTTTTCTTTGCGTGGTAAATTGTTGCCGGGTGAATGTGGGCGGAAAGACGCCCGGTTGGCGGAAGCTAATTTTCCACTTGAGGAAACTGTCTGCGAAATAATAATCTACGGTTTGTTATGTGAAAATGATGATCTCCCTCAACCCTGCCGGGAGCTGGGTAATGGCACAGCACTGGGGAGGCCTTCACGCCATAACTGCACTTTTTTTTTCCACAACTGGCTTGTTAGCTGGAGAGCCAGAGCCTGTCAACATGCAGGCAGGCAGGCAGGCAGGCTGAGAGTGCAGCATCTGCCACGGGGGCTGGCAGGGGGATGTTTTTGAGGGTGGCACTGCATGCTGAGCAACATATTTTATCAGTGAAAAAAAAAAAAAAAAAAAAAATGAGGTCCTTTTGTGTGTCTGCGTCTTCATTTGTGCTTGGACAACAATGTCTTGGACATCTTCTATCTGACATTCTTGTACAGTGCTGTGTACGTTCCTCTGTGTCCAACGGAGGGATGTAAATAAAGTGCATTCGTGACAGATTTGAAGTACTTCATTTGAATATTTAATTTTTTATCCTTCTACTCCACATTCAGAGGGAAATATTGTCACTCTACTGCATTCTTTTGACAGCTAATTCATAAATTAATAGTTTACATACAAATTGTATGATGAGTTTATATAATATGATGCATTGTTGGATATATTAAAGCTGCGGTTGGTAATTTTGAGCAAAAATGATAAATTTATTCTTATAAATCTGTCGCTATATCCTGACAGTAGTGCATGAGACGGATAATCTGAAAATAAAAATCCTCCTCTGCCTCCTCCTTGTGCTCCTAATTGCATCTGCAATATTTTACCGTGACCGAACCAAAATCAGAGCCGAGGAATCTCTACAGCAGCTGTCAATCACTGCCTGCGAAAGTCGCGAACTCCGATCAAACTGTCAAACTAGGCGGCGTTGATCAAATATGAATCCATATTCTGTTACTGTAATGCCTATTTGTCGCCTCAAATGTTTTCAGAAACATATTTTAGTGTACCGTTTAGATGTAAAATGAGAAAGTTTGATCCGGCTGGTAACTTGCGATTTTTAGGTTGAAACTAAAAAACCTAAGGAATCCATTGGTACCAACCGTGTCATACTAGAATGTCGCAAAGGCGGTTAAATAACGCTCCAAACTTATTTGCATTTTTTGAATATTGTAAGAGGAAAAAAAATACATATTTTAAGGTGTCAAAACTGCAACACTTTCCCAAACAAGACAGGATCACGGTTTACTATAAATATCTGTAAGCCATGAAACTTATTACCCTATTCAGTCTTTGGCTGTGACTCGGTGTCGTACCAGTAAAAAAATAAAAGGTCATTCTCCACTGAAGAGTTATGCAAGTGGCCTTTAGAGGAGCTTCATTTGGTATGGGGTGTGTGTTCCTATAGGGGAGGTCTAGTAAAAACAGCACACTGGGCCGCCCCGGCGCAACCAGGGCTTCTTGTATTCAGCTCAAGTGTGGCGAGGGCAACAATCGACTAATCCTCTTTCTTCCCCCTGAAGTTTGTCTGTTGATTCAAATCCGCTGAGCTGAACTTTAAGATAAGATGTGGAGATACGGCCGGGTGTGAGATTCAAAGTCAAGGAAACAAGTTATGGGATCTCGCTCTGTTTATTTCTTTACTTTGTGGCGTATTTCAACTTTTCTCCTTTGGTATGAAAAAGGCACATCATTTTAGCTTTGAATCGACGTCGAGTCATATTTAAATATAAACTGTCAACGCGTCTCCCTCGATGCCTGCTTCTCTCAAGACTTCAGATTATAGTCAATAAATCCAGCAGAGTGCTGTACTGTGTGTTAGTGTGCTGCCACCACAGATACACAAACCATCAAACAAGCCATCATAATTAATTAACCACAACATAAATAGTTGGATATGAGATGTATGTTTTCATCTCGACTTGAGTTTATTCTTCCCCAGAAAAATACACCTTATTAGTCGGGGCATCTAGCCATTCACGAGGCCGCGCATTACCCGGCATATAATTTTTCCTCATTTAGTATTGAGTCCATGAGTGCCTCCCTTCTGCTGGAAATTAATTACTTGAGCTGACTTAATGTGGAGCTATTGAATAAGACAAAGAGCGAGAGGTTTTCCACTCACTCCGTTTTTTGACACTTGATACGAGCCTATAAGTGAATTACCACAAAAAAAACAGAGAGGAGAAAGAAACAGAAAACATTGTGATTAAACGTGATTATCCAATTGAGGGTTTAATTGCGTCATATCAGTGTGATTTTTATTTCTCAGAGTATTGATGACCCACTTAAGAATCCCATTGATTTCGCTCTGTATTTGGCTTTTACCGGCTTTGCTTTGGCTCGCCTGTTTAGCTATTTAAAAGCAGGTTAAAGGGTCGTGGCTTTTAAACCTCAGGCTATTAGGTTTGCCCATATAAACACCCTCATGCACTTTCGTGCACAAAAACACACACGCTGCTGATCGACTCCAAGTGCCCTGCCTGGTTTTTATGGGAGCACGGGCCAACTTTATCATTTCCCTGTTCAATAATCCATCAACATTTACATTCCATTAATCATCCCGCTGTCTGAGTTGGAGTAGCGCTCCAGGACGGGCCCCCTGGGCGGCGCACCAGCCCTCTCTCATTAGCCATAACGCACACAAACACACTCTCACATACACACACACACACACACACACACACGGCACTCACGTGACTTACAGCTCAGGACAATATTGACTTCGCGATCAATGTGCTAAAATGCACCGAATGATATGCAATAGTGTATTTGTCAGCAACTAGCGTGTGCATGCGCGAACATGCACCATTCAATGTTTTGACACAACGTCACTGATTCAGATAATGGAATGCAAAAAGGGCTGAGAAGAAGAAGAAGAACAACAACAACAACGACGACAACAACAAAAACAACAACAACAATAACAACAACAACAAGTGCTTACAGCCTTGAATTGAAAACTGTTTACATGAGAGAAGAAGAAGAAGAAGAAGAAGAAGAAGAAGAAGAAGAAGTCGAAGAAGAAGAAGAAGAAGAAGAAGAAGAAGTGCTTACAGGCTTGAATTGAAAACTGTTTACATGGGAGAAGAAGAAGTCAAAGAAGAAGAAGAAGAATAAGAACGACAACAACAACAAGTGCTTACAGGCTTGAATTGAAAACTGTTTACATGTGTTTACAAGCAGCTCAGCGACCATGTCTGCACCACCGCAGGGTCTCAGGCTCCCATCTCTCCACCTGGACCACACACACACAAGAAACATGCATCCACATTCTGTACATACAGGCCTGAAGAGCTGTGAAATCGGCCTGTTACCTAGGCTGCAGTGGCGTAGCAGTAGGGGGTGCTAGCGAGCTGGTGAGGCATTATACAACCCCTACCGAGCTCTGTGTGAGACTCTGGGAGGTTTTACTGTAGCAAACAAACACACACAAAACATACTGAATGCACCAAAAACACTCACTCGTGAACTCTCCCTGTCTCCCTCTCTATCTTTCTCTCTCTCACACATACATCACTTCTGCTAATCTCCTAGTCCATAGAATAAGATTTCTGTGAGATTAATTCCCTGCTGTTGAACGGATGAAACATAACTTGCCGTTCTAAAAGTACAGTTCGTGACAGGACCGTATGCTCGGTAAAAAGATGACGGATCGCAAATGCATGACTTTTGCTGTCACCGCAGACTCCCCGGTGATGACTGTGTACGGTGAGTCATTTCATGCAAAATTGTTCAGATAAGACATAAATCCACTCCTTCCTCTGAAGCTATAATCTATTCTTTTGTGAATTGCTTCTTCTTGACATTTCTTTATATGGAAATAGGGAGAAAATAGCATCCTTGTTCCTTGAATGGTGGCAAATTCCAATCCAGGTAAGTTGAAATCAAAGCACGCAGCAGCGACGACAATAAAGTTTCTGCTGGCACTGATTGTTCTGTGCTTTTATTTGCGTTTGTCGTCTTGATTTTGCTTTCAAAACAAATCATGTCTTTATAAAGCTTCTTTTTTTTTGTTTTAAATCTCATCAGCAAACCCGTATTTAGAGGCACATTTTTGTGGAAGTAAATAAAGAACACTGAACTGCCACTGCTTCTTTCTTCCGTCCTTCTTTAAATTATTATCGGAAGACAAAAGACAAAACATGAACAGTACGACGCGAGGAAGACACTTTGACAGCCCTAGTAAAAACACGTTTTATTCTCTTCAGTTTATGCACTGTATAAGGCAGGCTTATTGATGTGGATGCAGATTAAAGGGGCCAGTGTGTAGGATGTGGCAGCATCTAGCGGTGAGGTTGCAGTTTGCAACCAAATGAAACTGTTTCAGTGTGCCAAGCGTGTAGGAGAACTACGGTGGCCGGCGTGAAAACGTGAATGGCCCTATCTAGAGCCAGTGTTTGGTTTGTCCGTTCTGGGCTACCTTAGAAACATGGCGGACTCCGTGGAGAGGACCCGCTCCGTATGTAGATATAAAGGGCTCATTCGAAGGTAACGAAAACACGATTCTTATTATCAGGTGAATATACACTAAAGAAAACATACTTATTAATATCATATTCCATTTCTGTCAATAGATCCCTTGAAATGCAACATACTGTGCCTTTAATGTAAAAATATATATCCATATTTTATCCATACCCGCCAGTTACGGGCTAAAGTTTCTATCATTAGTTGGTGAATAAAGGTTTCAGCAGGGTCAAACTGGCTACAAGCCTGCAGAGAAATCCAGTTAAGGCAGTGGTCTACATATCAAATATCCTGTCTACTAGATGACTAATGATAGACGTCCCTGTTGGCATATCTACACTTTGCACATTAAGGTAAAATATGCTAATGTGTGCATGTGACTATCACATTGTGGAGATTAAATTCATTATGGTTTAATTGTCACGGTGCCTTGGAAAGCTTTGAACATGGAGTTCAAAAACTGTCGAGAGGCCTGTGATTCTTGAACATACAGACTAGGATTGAATAAAAATGGGAAGTATAGTAGCAAACTAATTGGAAGTTTGTGATTCTCTAAGGATACTGACATTCATTATCGTTAACAACACAAGCCGTAGTCAGACATCACAGGGCAGCGTCCTGATCAATGAAGGTGAACTATCCGAAGTACAAACTCTCAGATGTATGGTATGCATGGTCGCGTTTTGAACACGGTTCTATAGCTCTGCCGGGTCAAATGCAAACAAATTCCCACCTTCCTTGCCTCCGCAATTATCAAGGCACTGCTTTAAAATAGCTCCTTAAAATAGCAGTCAGCTGGTAGGAGATATGAGGACTGTAGGGAAGACCAAACTGAAATGAACTAACTGGTAATTGGTATAGGTCACAACTCACAAATGTGGGGTGTTAACCAGTTGCATGCACCCTCCAAAAAGCCTGTGCAATTCGCTCAGGACCCAGGGAAGTGCAATGTGAAGTTGTTTGGATGAGCGGTTCTCCAGAGAGAGCTGCAAGCAGCAACTCCTGAGACCAAGCAATCGGCCCGTTCCAAACAGGCACGTTTTAAACGGGCACTGCACTAGCATTGGCTAAATTTGCATTACAAAGAACACCTACCAAACCTGTAGACTTGTGCGACAATACGCCTGGCAACGGGTCCCCAGACCTAATTAAATTATTTCCGTATTTGCACGCCACAATAGGGAAGAGTAATTAATTTTTTGCTCAAGTGCAATTCATTACCAAAGGCAATATCAAGTTTATTAAATGTGTCACAAATTGGTTTGATTAATTATATTTGCTGGAAGTTGGGAAATTGAAACTTCAACCACTTATAATTATACCTAATGGAGATATTTTCATATTACAAAGTTACAAAAAAAAAGGTAGTCATTAACACGTATCGAATCACTTTGCAAGCCACTTTCTAGAAATAAAGGGCGTAGAGAAAACTGCAGATGAGAGTGAAAGGACTCCACACTCGTTGGTACCACACATTTGCGAGATGAGGCAAGAGGGACGGCAGGAATTCTGCTTTTACCAATAATTATTTATAATATGTCTTACACTCTGCTCCCACACCACCTTAAACCCCAGTAATTAAACAACACCTGCTCTATTCTCGTCAAAGAGTCTGATGGCTGCCGTGATGGCAAGCGTGCTTGCGATCCCCTACGGAGCAATGCTCTTGGCTTGTGTTGCTTCTCTCACTTGCTGAATATAAAGGCAGTACTTAAAATGCTGCCTTTGTGATCTACGAGCACTGAAACTAGTGTATTTTGACAATAAACATAACAGTTGAAAGGTTTCATGATGTACTTGATGATAACTTTTCATAAGATATGAACCGTTGTATAAGGATACGTCGTCGGACTGGCTATTTTAGCCGTTAGTCCTTTCATGAAGACGTACATATTCCTTTCACTGTGCCACCTTCTGGAGTGACCAGGCCGTAATAACTCAGGAGACACATTGTGAAATAAACAAGACAAACGGTTATTGTGTGGGCTATTCTGTTGCTTTACCAGGTTGGAATTTACAACTTAAGTAATGCATTACCGTGGCCCGCATTTCAGAATCATCGATTTAATCTAAACATCGTCTGCATTGACTTCATCAGCGCATTATCAGGTAAGGAAGCCATCAGCATCGTCAGCTTCCTCTATCACTTTCTTCCCTTCGCTATTAAAAGGTGAATCAAAGAAGTGAGGATGAAGGGGGGGGGGGGGGAGCCAGTGTATACTATCTTCTATCTCTCAGAAGCTTTTTACTCTCTCCGGTAATCACGCAGCACACCTCTCATTTCAATACAGGGGCTGAGTGCGCTGAGTGAACGCCGCAATCTGGTCCTTGTAATGAAAACGTATATTCCAGCTCCCCTTCCTGAAAGGAGGCCCCATTAGAGGACTCGGTCTCATTGATTGAAATGCTTTTAAACTTGCACGTGTCCATTAATGCAGGGAGGGGAGGCTTTTTGAGAGGCGCAAGACAATGGTACCATACATAAGCCATTCAGTATTGAAGTAGGAGCAGTTCCCAGTGTTGTTGGTTGTTTTTTTTTATCATTTTTTAAAACCACGGAGCCGACGAATGTATCCCAGCTCCGACCGAATTAACTCCACATTCTGATACTCAAAAGGCATGCTGATACCAATCAGTAATGCGAATGTTTTATTTTCTAATGGAGGGATGTTTAATTAGAAAACCTGACTGCTCACACACCTGGAAACAAACTCCATTTGATAAACATCGACTTACTCACTGATGCGTCGTGAAACAAGGACACCAGAGGTACAGACTTTGAATCGGTAATGGGCGTAGCACGACACACCGAAAATCCAATTCGGTGGGTTTATAAAGAGCGCAGCAGGGTTATGAAGAGACTTCAATGGCCCTGATGATCTGCGATGATATATATCCCGGCGCCCTCCTGAACGGTCTGCGATCGCGGTCACTGAGTGAAGGGTGAGGTCACATCCTGGACTTTAAAGGGGATAAGATAGGCACGTCTGGTAATAGGCTCAGCAGGCTTCTGCTTTAATGAAGGGAGAGGAATTGATTTGACATGCTTCGCCCTGGCAACGCCATTAAGAATCCTGCTTTCCCATCTACATGGAGACTTTTTTTTTTCTCCATTATGCATACTATCTATTGCATCTAGCTTAGTCTTCTTCCCCGTGAAAGCAAACTACAACCCGGACAGTAAATGGCCCCCCCCGACTCCAAACCTGCTAGATTTAATCTTTTCTTGCTTCCGCCGGAGTTCGCCTCCGCATTCCTCTCGCTCCTTTCTCGGTAGGTTACGGTAGCTGTCGAGGGGGGAAGAGCCGAGCGTTTGATCCGACCCCTCAAATTCAATTAGATTGACCCCCGCCCCCCCTCCAAAAATCAGCATGGACTTTGAACCAGAATTTTGCACCATTGACAGACCTTCTTGACATTGCAGACGGAAAGTCCAAAATGGAGGAAGCTAACATAATTAGGCAGTGTGTCGCTATCTAATTGACCCATCCTAAGTCCCGCCCCCCTTAGCTTCTGTTGCTAGGTCGGACAAGCTTGACAAACATGCCTCAACATACTTCAGGGCGGTATGAAGCAGAGGTAATATAAACAAAGGAACAAAATCATGCAGGTTCACGAGAAACTCAGAACTCCAGCGGGGGCGTCCAGCAGCGACCTGCAGCCGGAACTCCGGCAGGAGGTGGAGAGCTCCGTACCCGGAGCAGCAGCAGCTCCACTTCCGGCCCACGAGCAGAGCTTCGCCTCGCTGCTCCATCGGCCCCCGCTGGGAGCCAACACCACGCTGCTGGAGACCCCAGCTGTATTGTTGGGGCCCGCTGGAGGGAAGGGAGGCACGGGAGAACCAGAACCAGGATGGTGCCAGGCAGACTGTCAGACCCTGCTGCTGCAGTAAAATGAAAGTTTTTCTAAAGGGACTCCGGTGCTCGGAAACACTTCCGCTTTTGTCCACAGGGACCGTCACAATCAACATAAAATGAAAGCTCCTCGTAGTAACTATATACAATGTAACGTGTCCGTGAAGATTGTGACATGAATGTAATGTGACTTTCATAGTTGTTGTTTTTTTCCATCATGCATACTATCTATCGCATCTGACATAGTCTTCTTCCCCGTGAAAGCAAAATACAACCAAAACACATACAGTAAATGGCCCCCCCCCACTCCAAACCTGCTAGATTTAATCTTTTCCTGCTCCCGCCGGAGTTCGCCTCCGCATTACTCTCGCTCCTTTCTCGGGTAGGTTACGGTAGCTGTCGAGGGTGGAAGAGCAGAGCGTTTGATCCGACCCCTCAAATTCAATTACGGCCTGATCAGATCCCCCCGGGAGACTGTCAAACCCCCCCCACCCCCCACCCCTCCCGAGCCAGTCGAAGTGGTCTTGTCTCATTTGGAAAATAGAGGATCCAGTTATGCGTTCAGAAAGAGGAGTCTAGGAGGTCTTGGAGGTGGGTGTGTGTCCGAGATGATTATCTAATCTAAGGGTAAGGAGGGGAGATAAACGGTTGAAAGAGGCAGCAGCGAGAGAGACTGCGAGTGACAACAATGACAAATCTCTCGATTCCATAAACTAACAAACATCCACTCTAGCCGCCCTGCTGTTTTTTTTTTTTTGAAAACCGTCTATGTCTCAATCCAGATTCATGAACTGCTTATGTAGCCAGCAGGTTGCCTCAGATCAGAGCTTTTTTTTTTTTTTCAAAAGAGATGCTCTGAGATGTGTGGGAGCAAATATCTAGCGCAGCCTTCTTTGGTTTAATTTCCCTGAGTGGAAAAAAAAAAGAAAGAATAAAGTGTGCATTTACTCTGAAAGTGCTGCAGGATGCAGACGGATCAATTTTGTTATTGGTGTGGAGAATGCTGAGAAAAAAAAAAGGGCCGCCTTGCTGCTGTGCCCTGACATGACATGATAGAAAATGGATTTCTCTGATGCCACATTTTTAACTTAATACTTCCATATAAAAATAAGACATGTACATTTTTTTTTTTTTTTTTTTTTTAAATGGTTTGTTTTGCTTGAGGAATTTAACATTTTGACAGCCGGCTGCTATGCGGACCGTCCACTTGACTGTCGCCACTCGTCCATGAATTATTCAGAAAAACATTCCAAATATCACGCAATATCATTCGAGCAAACAGAGGAGAGAAGATATTCATATTTCTCATTTGACTCCTGACCTTTTCACGGGCCCCGTTTCCTCATTCATTCCCGTCGCATCTGTATAAACCAATAAAACCTGACGGACAAAACCCTGATCAAATAGCAGCGCCGAAGGGAGGCGGCGGCCAAACTGGAGATGAGACTGTCTCGTGGCATGGAGAGCACTTGGCGAGTAAAAATAGCTGTAATAGCCCTCAGGTAAGTTAACCGCCTGAAACTCCCCAAACTGAATTTAGGTACAGCAGCGAGTGTGGGTGTGAAAATGGCCCCGAGAGTCGTTAAGCCGCTTTAAAAGAGAGGCAGCTGAGAGGATGCAGAGAGAAAATATGAAACAGCATGATAGCTTAGCCAAACATACTCACCTAGGCGCAGTTTTTATGCTTTTATTGTGACATCCAACAAAATTACAAATTAGCTGTAATGGACTCTTAGGTTGAATACTTAAAAACAGCAAATGAAAATACTACAAAAGTAAACGGCACTTGAACTTAAAAGTGATGATTGCATGAATTATAGATGAACCTGTGATGTGCTATAGAAAAGTGCTATAAAACATGAGAATATAGTGTTTTGTTTTTTTTATTTCTAAAATATTCATACCTCAACATGGTTTTGAAGTTTTCCATTAACATAATGAGTAAAGCACAATGCCCCTCGAGTGCAGGATGGAATGGATGACACCTTTCCACTAATTAATTGGTCCTGTTGTGCTGACCATCTTGAACCCCTCGCGGCATGTTTCAAGTATTTGTTTACCAAAGTAGGAATGATATTCAATTACGGAAATGAACAGGTTCATATGCTAATGGCTTTTTTCCCCCTCGTAAAACAAATAATATCGCTGCAGAAAATATGTATTTGTATCCTCTTCTGGCGAATGTGCACGCTCCGACTTTGTGCTTGCCCACCTGCGGAGCGCGAGCGTGTTCAGGCTGTGATGGTCAGCCTCGCACTGTATTGTCAGTGCTGGAGGCGCGGGGCGCTGCCGGTGCCCGGACTCCTCGCGGGGGAGGGGGGGGTCGGGGATGTGTGAGGGCTTGCATTATGAGAGCAGCGGGAACGCCGCAATTTTTCCTCAACCCGTCATAATCCCTTCACGCTGTGGAACCGCGTGTGTGTGAGTGGGTGGGTGACTGAGTGAGTGTGCGAGGGAGTGAGTGAGTGAGTGAGAGGCTGGCTGTGTTGAAATGTTACCAAGTCAACTGTAAACCACATTTCTAGCAGCCACATAACCAGACAATAATCCCAAATGCCACCGAACAAGTTGGGAATGTGAGATTGCTGCGAAATACTCGTGGGACAGGATGGAGCCAGGCTATTCAGGTACATCCCATTTCCCATGATTCTCGCACTGCCAACACTCCCGATTAGGGATGTAAATGGACTTATATGGGTTTATATAGTGCCTTTTTAGTCTTCCGACCACTCAAAGTGCTTTACACTACATGTCAGCATTCACACACATTCATTCATACACTGATTGCTAATCTAAATGCTCATTCAAACACACTGGCGGGTGGACGACCTGCTCTACCTCTGGGCCAAAGCCGCCCCAATGCCACAATTTTCAGTGATCAGTGAAATTCCACGATTATCAATTTGATACCACGGTAAAAAACAAAAGTATACCAATAAATCCCATGTACTTTTAACATGCACTCCTTTATTACCGTTTGCATACTTTTTTTTGTCAGGAAGTTAAACAGGTCATAATTCCCTCTCTATCATCTATTTCATATCGCTGTGAAAACATCTCCTTCAAACAACTGGATTTATTCAAGTTTCTCGCCAGAAACTACATTTTACAAGTTTACATTTGAACACCTCATGAAGATTTCCCTATGCCTAATACTCATTTTTACTGAATAGAGCCTGTTAAATCAACGGCACCTCTCCCGTTGAAATCGGCAGGACGAGAGCTAGTTAACGTTAGCTGTTAGCAGCTGGTAAGCAGCACAGTCCTGCACGGAGCTAACAGCTAATGTTGACTAGCTCTCGTCCTGCCGATTTCAACAGGGATTTGTTGTTCGCAAAGTAGCGTTGGACCTAGACGCGTCGATAGTGAGTTTACTGGGCCCGAGATGACGTTAGTCTCGAGCCCTGACGGTACCTATGCTACCTGTGGTGCTGTAGAAAAACGAGTAGCGTCACGTTTTCAGAATTTTGGCATCGACTTGGTACCGAAGTATAGGCTCTGGTGACCTCCCTACTCTCCCCGGGTTCCCCCAATTGGTAATTTCTCCAATTAATCTCCCAATTTCATAGTGATATACAAATCAAATGGTGTTTCTCAGGTGTTTCTGTTGCCAGATTAGACACATTACGCTTAATTTTTTATCGTGGTACCTGGCAACCTGCTCTCCGCTCCGACACACTGAAAATGGACACACACACACACTCTCTTTCTTTCTCTCTCTCTTTATTTTACTGTGAGCCATGAATTTAAGACTAATTAAAAGTCATTTTACCTTCACACCTTGTATTTATTCTATTCATCTGTGGTGTAGGGTTATGTCGGGGCGGGGACATTGAGCCATTTGATGATACTTAAGAAAAATCTCTTGTCATTTTCACGGCCTAATGCTGGCAGGTATTCTGAGGTCAGACACAGAAACTGAGAGAGACACAAGGACATAAATACCCAAGTTTGGACCTTCGTTTCCTTTTATTGCTTCCCCCCACCCCTTTATAGGAGCCAGGGGATGCAGGATGGAAATAATTAGTCCGAAAATTATTGGGGAACTTAAATGCAATTAGGTGGAGGAAATACATGAACGGCCTCTACCAAATCCCCTCTCACTCGAGCACTACTGCTACTGTGTGCCTGAATATGATAGTCAGATTGTCTAAGAGAAAAATAAATAATTATAAAATAAAAGTCAGTAAAATAAAATAAAGCAAGAAACAGCCTTGAAAAAGACTGAGGGGCATTACTGACATATGTTATATTTTTACCCAAAATGCTTTGCAGCACCGAGAGTTTTTTTTATCCACTGGTGTTAGTGGGTAATAAACCCTGGCAGTGTTACGGCCACATTCTACCAGCTGTGATAAACATCAGTCTTGCAGTCCAGACATGTCTCCTTCAGGTCGATCGCAGTGCGAAACACGTCTGGCACTTTTCACTTTTTTTTTTCCCCCAAGCTAGACAGTCCAGTCGGCTTTGTGTTGATGGAGTATGGCAGCAACGGTTCTATCAATGAAGCAATGTGTTTTCAGATTCTGATTGGGCAAAACACGCACTTATAAAATCATACATTTCAGACACTCCTTGTCCGAGAAGATGTTTTTCACATCATTCCTACCACATGTGGCATGAGTTTGATCTATAATTTAAATCTGTTCAAGGGGAGGGAGATTGAGGGAGAGGCTGATTCTCATTTAAAAAAGATCTCGTCTAGTTTAGTGAAACAAGACTCTGAAATACAGATAATATGAAAACTACATAATTTGACCACCAATAGGAGCACGATGTTTTCATCCAATTGAATGGTTAAAGCAACAGTTTTACATTTTGGATGTCAATATATTTTATCGAACTGTTTTTGTTATGAATACTTTCACACAGAGCGTGAATATTATACGTGGCGAAATAGCGAAGTACTTTTTTTCGGAACAAGGTCGATTTTCTGAGCATTCGCACCGCAAATAAAAGGCATCAACCAATCACGTTGTGCGGAACCTGCTGAGTTGCGCCTATATTTTTGAAACAACAACACGGAGGCTCTGTAGTCCGAACCAGGACGGCAAACTTTATTACTCCTTTCAACCTTGACAAAGGCAGCGCAGACCAGATCCACTCTTTCCGTTCTTACCTTTCACAATAAAAGCCCCAGACGTATAATATTCACAGGTGAGTATTTCACATTTTCGTGTCGTTTATTTGTCACACCGCTGGTGTGTAAAGGCCTTTAGATGAGAGGCTCGATACCACTCGGTCTGGCTCTGTATGAAAGTAACAAAATCCACTGGTTGCCTGACTCCTGGAAGTTAACTGTGCCCGGCCCAAAAAATATACCCGCTCATAACCCGCGTAAAACCGCAACTTGCTGTTTTTACACTTTGATTTTTCTACAAATTAAACAAGCAAGATATAACGTGTTAATTAGTGAGCTTTAGAGGTGCTGGTAACCAGATTTTGTTATTTTAGACAGAGCCAGGCTAGCACTTTCTCCCCGTCTGCAGTCTTTAACAGCTGCTGGCTTTAGCCATATATTTACCGCTTAGATATGAGAATGGTGTCGACCTTCTAATCTAACTATCGGCAAGAAAACTAATAAGCGCATTCCCCAAAACGTCAAACTATTGCCTACCTATTGCTTCATCAAGAGTGAACTTAAACGTCATGGTTGGGATTAAAATAAGTCTGTAAACTAAGAAAAATATGTACGAAAACAAAGCAACATAGTTCGGAAAACACGACACAACTGTCACTAACGTAACTTATAAAACAAAACACCGGTCTCCTGGTTGAAAGTCCTGTGTTTGTTGGACCTATCTACCTATCTATCCTTCCCGCCCACCATAAGCCGTCTCTCACTTTTTATTCTACATCACTAACTCTGAGCATATCATATTCACACGGATGTGTTAACACTGCAGTCAGTACAGACTACATGGTGTACAAATGACATGCCAAAAGCAAGACAGCATTCTTATTGCGCGCTAAATGCCTTGCGAATTGTCATGCGACCGGGCTGATCCGACTGTAACTGTGTACAGTAGATTGAGCCACAGGTGACATTTGGACAACAGCAGTGTTGTCTGATGACATTAAAACTGAGTTATAAGCTCTCACCTGCGAAATGTAACTAAGAATCATATCACTTGTATGCAAAGTTCCCATTGCTTCCCCCTATCTCGTAACAATATTCATTACCAACCTCGGGCCATTCCATAATCAGCGGGTCAGCAGCGAGCTGCTATATACCCTTCAGAGAAAAGGGCTCTACCTCGTAAAAGCTTTATGTGGTAGCACTGGCAGACATTTGGCATTTACATTTATCGCCGACTTGGGTTAATTAAACTCAACCCATCCACCATCTTGATTAAACAATAGTAAATAAAGACACACTATTTCTCTGTAGAAGAGAGCTACATGCAAACACGTGTGTATAAGTGTACACAAGTGTCAGGGATCCGTCTGTTATAACAGCTAAGCAAAGAGATGACAGAGATATCTACATGAGGCAGGGAGACTAAGGATGCCAAACTATGAGCAAAGACATTAGTTTTGCAATTAGACTGCTTGTCTCATGCCCTTTGAGACACATATTCAATACCCAGATCCCAGCCAAGTCATGCATAGGCAAATGACGATGCAATTAGATATTTGTTTGTTTCACTGGACTCTGTTTTCTGCGCATGAAACAGCATTTTTTAAATTATCTTAATTTCCTAGTCAATCCCCTTAACGGCCTACGAGCGAGTGGCGTGCAGGTAAACAAACCCTCCCCTAACCCCCTCATTCCTCACCCCACCTCTGTGCCGCCGCTCGGCCTTTAAAATTGATCCTAATGACTCATGGCTTGTGCTGGGACTGTTTGTATGAATGTGGGAGTTACAGTAATTGCCGGGCCATTAGAATGCTCAAGATTGTTTTGTTTGATTTTTCTGTGTGCTAATTTATAGAGTTCTCAATTCCAGCGCAGCTTGGAATGAGCTCATCATCCGAGTTGGGTTTTAGGGCTCGGCGGTCAATTCCCACCGGTTCCCTCGATTCCTTAGAGCTGCATTAAGTTGGTTTTGTCCATTATGGGGCACTAACAGCAGTAGAAGAAGTCACCTTAACATTTTTTGGTGGTGATTAAGGAAATATGTATATATATATATATATTTAAGTGTAGTTATTCCGGTGGACCAACAGCAACATACATTTTTTTTGCTATTTTTCTGTTGCTATTATTTATAGATGTAGCTCGGGAGCTAGCAGGCTATGTAGCTAGCTCTGACGTTTATATTCCTAATTCCTCTACAAAGCTTTTATTGGGTAATCGTCTCTCCAACCAACACTGTATCCTACAAAACTACATTCCCATACAACTACACTGCATTCTCAATTACTTTTCCAGGGAAACGTATTTTCTCCCGGATTACGGTCACAGTTTTATGGTGCCTTCAAATGGGGTCGTGTTTACCGTGTTCATGAGTTGAGCCCCCCTCCTGTAGTATTCACGACCTCGTAAGTGGAAAATTTCTTAAAGCTCCGAGTTCATGAGTTGTGACGTGTTTGTTGACGTTGTCAGAAATGGCGGAGGCCATGGAAGTTGATTTTTTGTGCATAATAAGTTAATATATTGTAATTTTAGTCATATTGTATATGTCTGAGGAAAATGTTGATATTCACAACAGCCTCATCTTTTTCAGCCTTCAGGAGCAATTTGAGGTTCAGTATCTTGCTCAAGGACAATTCGACATGTGAGCGGAGGAGATCCGGGGATTGAACCGCAGACCTTCCGATTGGTGGGCGACCCACTTTACCTCTGAGCCACAGCCGCCCCTGAATGCAGAATACAATGCAGTTTTGTTGTATATTTTCTTGTAAACAGGGCTGCTGCAGCTGGTGGAAAGAGCCCTCTATGGCCTACAGCATATGAATCACACCTGAATCACTGAACAAAGCACAGAGATGTGAGTGGTGAGTCAGAGGTCTGGAGCCAGGTTAGCTAAGACTGCAAACAGCTGAAAAGTTGGATGTTGATATGTGTGATTTTGTACTGTAGTAATGTAACTGTGTCATTTGTCAACTTTTGTTATACTTGATTTACTTTTTATAATTAATTTTAAATTAGATTCTCAAATACAATGGCAATGGCACAAATATGTACTTAAATATAGGTCTGTATAAATGTAACTAATGAGATACAGGGAGTGCCTTCATTTATGGAGTATTAAAGGGGACATATCACACTCATTTTCAGGTTCATACTTGTATTTTGGGTTTCTAGTAGAACATGTTTACATGCTTTAATGTTCAAGAAATACATTATTTTTCTCATACTGTCTGTCTGAATATACCTGTATTCACCCTCTGGCTGAAACGCTCTGTTTTAGCCCCTGTCTCCTTAAGCCCACTCTGCTCTGATTGGCTTGCAATGATATATTCTAATGAGCCTGCATGTGACGTAAGAAAGGGAGCCAAATCTGAATGGCTCGTTGAACCACAGTTTGTGGGTTGGTAGGCACTCCGGGTACCCAAATGTATGTGCACAAGCACTGAAAAAGTTTTTCATGATATGTCCCCTTTAAAAAAAAATATGAGAGCAGTAACTTACAGGCATACCATTCAATCACATGCAAAAACAGAACAAGTAGTGAAATCTCTACCATGACGGGCACACAGTCTACGCCGCGGCGCGTGACATAACTACCTCTCAAGTCTTGGCTCACCAACGCAGTAAAATCAACTCCGTGTTATTTGTGTTGCCTGCCACTTGTCGTTCTTTCACTCTCATTTACTCGCCTCGCTTTTTTTTTTTTCCCCTCTCTCCTAACAACATGCACAAAACATTGTCACTGGACCATCACTGACTCGGCTCAAATGACTTCTGAAATTGCTTTGTTTCCCCTTCCTTGCACACACACACAGATGTCACAGATGTTGTTTGGCTGAGTGTGGCCGCACGCCAAAATCAAGCGTGACGTGCCATTAGCAATTGAGCTGACTGCGCGTGGTTTAGTCCTTCTTCCATTATTCATTTTTGTCTGAGGGGCGCGGAGTGGTGCAGACGGAGAAGTAAGTGTTTTCGTTGCAGCGGGGTTGCATTTGGCCTGTTATGAACCTGGACGGAGCATGATCTGCTTTACTGATGAGTCATCTTTAGCCTGTGTTGTTGGATGCGAAAAAAAAAGACCTATAATAAAGCGGTGGGATGTATCTATTTGTATTTTATGTGATCGTGAAAAGCAGCAGATAATTATTAATATTAGTATAGCATCTATTATTTGGATTACAGTAACCAATCTAATCTGTCACATTAATTCTGCCCTTGAATTTTGGCGAATATCCGATTCATTTCCAGAATCAAATGCAAGTCTGTGTGTGTTGTTTGGAGGTGGTTTGGCGCAGTAAAGAGTCCGTCGTCTCTCTTTCCCCCAAGTTGCTCTGAGGTCAACTTCAGATTAACTAACGTGATGTATCCCCGCTGCCACGATGCATTACCACTCACATTGTTCTCCGGCTCGACTCGCCGGGGCTGGCATTGCTTTCAATTACACCCTCAACTTTTCTTTTTAATTAAATGTACAGGCAGATTAATTACAGGACAACTTAAATGATGAAAAAATTAGAGGTGTCCTGAAACATTGTGTTTGGTGTGAATCTGCCAGCCGCCTTCCCTGACCCCCCTCCAGCCCTTAAGCTGTCACGCCCGCTGTTCAATAAGCAATCTGGTGGGGAGGCGTACAAACGAGGGGAGTCGCGCAGGGCAGTTTGTTTCTGTTTGCCAGACAGGTTCGATTCTCTGAGAGACACGGCGCACAAAACCAGACACACAGGGCTGGAGGCTGGGTAAAAACTAATTATGGTGGTGTTAAAAGGCAAGCTCAATGAGGCACGGAGAAGACAGCCAGATTCTCAGCACCTCTTGACTTAAGCTCTGCAGGCCAGCAGCGGGAGTCGGTTGGACTAAACAATGCTGTTTATACTTTGGTTTGAGGAACCTCACTCCCAAAATGAACTATGTGGCATCTTGTCTTTGAGGACAGAGTCATGTCATTTTAAGAAAGAACAAGTGAAATAGGGCCGTCCTTATTTCTGATGCTTTAAAATATTAGGCTGTTCTCATACACTGTTCGTAGCTAAACCTACAAAAAGTAATTAGTAATTCTTATGTATCCCAGGAAATTTGGATGTAATCCACGTAATTGTGAACTAGAGTTGGTTCAATTTCCGGTTTTGCCGATCTGGTCTGGTGTATGAGCTTACACCGGTTTGATTTTATGCCAACCGATTGAACCGACATTTGTCATTATGACACGTTCTGGCAAAGCGCTAAATCCAGTTTATATTGCATTAGTAATAAGCGATATGCCGTGGTGATTAACATAATGTTATGTTTACTTATACACGGACTAACAGAGCCTCTAGTGTCTGACATTATCGACCTAACACCGTCAACATGAAGGAGATCATATTACAATAGAGGTGGGAGGGGGAAAGGGGCGCACGGTGCACCTTGTGTTTGTTTACTAGAAAGTTCATGTGCTTTTTCGGGTGACGGGACAAGACGGGTTTCCGTTGGTATATTGCAAACCCGATGGTCAAGAGAGTGTGGGGTCGAGAGACAGAAAGAGAGAGAGAGAGCATGCGACGTGAATGAATCAGTGCAGTATGTGTACAGTTTAGGTTGTCGGTGAATAAATGCCACAACTCAACTCAACTCAAAACCCAAGCCTAGTTCTTGTGTCTTGCTTGCCACCTGCTGATTAAAGTGAAGGGGGTTAGAACTTACTTAGAACTTACGTACTTAAGTTACACCTTTTTCTGAGTTATTTTAACCCAACCCATGATTGTTTCCTAAACCTAACTAAGTAGTTTTGTTGCCTAAACCAAACTTAAGCAGTTTTGTTGCCTAAACCGAAATAAGTTGTTTCCTGCGAAGACGGAAGTTTATTTTGAAAAGACTGGGACGGAAATTGACATGTGCGTCAAGCGCACGAAAAATAAGGAATAAATTTTCTTAAGATGTCATACGAACCGTTGTATGAGGATACCTTGAAAATGTACCATCAGGTGGGAAAATGCCTGTACATGCATTCTCTAATCCATTTCAATTGATTTTCATTCACAAAAAAAAATCGGAGTGACAGCGCAGAAACACGGCTCGTTTCATTTCAGACTCTCAGACGTGAAACCAAAGTAGGCAGATATACATCACATCGTCCAGATGATCATTATGATAGAGCTGGTCTATATCTGGAAGACACCAGAGGGCCTTTAAAGAGGGAGAACAACGGATATGTGGGTATCAAATGAAGGCATTAGGGAGAGAGAGTGAGTGAGTGACACAAACATGTTATGAGAGATGAGCAACATCTGGTGCGATGAATCTCATCCTCTGGTCGCCGGTCATTACTTCGAGTTGCGACGCAGACCCACTATTTGCTCTACTTGCCGTACTAATCTTGGCCCTAATTCCCATGTATCCCACTGGCTTAATGGGCTCTTTAGAGTATTAACATTTTTTTTTTACTTTCCCTACTTGTTTCTAGTACACTTTAATGTCGGTGGTTCTCCTCTACACAGTGCAGAGCGATTGTTTGCATTGTTTAAGTAGCATTACAGGGGATTTTCAGGAACATCTTGCTTGAATTTAGGTATTAATTTTAAATGATCAAATCGAGAAAAACAAAGGAATTAAGTGAGATTTTAGCATTTAACGTTTTTTTTTACTTTCATGCAAATGATGAATGTTTTTGCTGCCGAGGACTGTTTGTTATTCTGCGGGATATCTCCAGGGGGTTTATAAAGTGCTCCCCTTTTCAAAACTGGTGGAATGTGAGGAAGAAAGGCAGAGAGCAATACAAGGGGTTAGAGAGGTGGTTGAAACTGCCTCCGACAAAATGAGCATGGCCCCTGAACTAAACCCAGGGGATTGAAAGTGGATTGAATGCATCTCGCCATATATAGACAGCCGCTGGCACAGCGGGGACAGCGACGGGGAGAGGGAGAGAGAGAGGGGACTCGGAGTGTAGGGATGAGGATGAAGAAAAGGAGCACCGGGGGAGAGAGAGAGAAAAAGAGCAGTGGTGTGTTACCAGCTGACCACTGGAGCTTTTCAAACCCCCCCCCGCACTCCTCTCCCATTATACCATTACTGAGACTGAGGGTCCTGTTTCCACCCAGCCGTGCAGGATTCTGGTACAGCGCCAAGCACTGCTGCTGAGTGTCCCGCCGCCTCGCTGCGCCATCAACACCAGGAAAAAATGCATACAATTGGAAGAGCCAGACTAATTCCTGGATGACAAGAGCAATAGGGGGCATTGGGTTCCTAGGGGTTAAAATGCCTTAATCTTTTTATCCTGTGCTGGGGAGAACTATTCACAGATTTGATACACTCACTCTAAATCCCTAAGTGGCATGCGAGGGCAAGGCTGAGGGGAATTCCACACAAACAGATGAATCCTGGCAGCCGGCCGAGGACGCCGGAGCTATAAAACATCACATATGGTGTCAGGTTTGTAATGCGCATCGTAACGTCTTCCTTCCACCATGAAGTCTGTATGTTGCGTGATTAATTGGTGAAAGTAGGGGTGACGCTTTCTTCTCTCCTGCAAGCTATCTATATTGTCTTCTCTGCACTTTCTTGGTAGCATACTCTCGCACATCCGCAGCATCCCCAGTTCCCTAATGAGGCGTGATCACTGTGTTAAACTGCTAATTAAAATCAGATATTAAAGCCCACTACCCATAATCCCTCTTGGCTTGCGCTACAAACACCAGGCTGGCTGTCGCCTGGTATTACGCTCCGAAGGATCCCATGAAGCGGGGGGGCAACAAGTGGCTCGCCTCACCTTCACAGAGCAGCCAGTGCATCAATCAGCAGCTAATCTTTAAACTCCGCGATATCGCGAGGCAACTTTGATTTCCCACGTCTTCCTTTCCTCGGCGTTCGCGGTCGCGTGTTAAAGCGCGAATGTGTGCATAAGCAAACAGATTACAGAAAACATGTTTGAGGCATATGGCGCGTGTCATCATTGTACATATTTGAACAGAGGGGCTCTAATTTGAAGAAAACGAGGGCGACATGTCAGCGAATACACTGATTCTGCCTATGAGGGATCTGGCTTTCACGGAACAGCTGGCGGGCCATTACGGAGCGTACACTAATGATCAGCCATGCAAAATTGATGAGTCATTGATCTCCGACATTTATTGGATTTTTTTTTTTTTTCTAATAAATGTGCTTTTAATACATTTAGAAGGAGGAGGAAATAATCCCCTTCTTTGGTTGGTGACATAGGGCTGCACAATTAATCGTATATTAGTCGCGATCACGATTGATCATGATCGACTACGATGTTTAAAATGCGTGCTCCCTTTTGGCTTCACTTTTGGGGAGTTGTCATGCCCATAGACTGTATATAAGAAGTTGACCTAGTCACCGTGATGTCACCCATTTGTTTGTGGACTACGGTTTCGAAGCCTCGAGTTCTGCATTTTGGACCAGTCTCATTTGGATGCAAAGATTTGTACATTAGCAGAAATGTAGCACAACATGGACGAGAAGGCAGTGCTCTGTTTATATAAATGTGAAAGTGTAATAAACATATTTTGTCCCTAAAATCAATGAATAATCCTGATAAATAATTGTGATCTTTGTGAAGGCAAGAAAAGTCCGTGCGAATATTTAGGTTTTGTGTTTTTATGTTTGTATGTGCATTTTCATCCCATTACATAACCCCATCTTTACTTCTCCAATCCTTCACAGCTCCGGAAAATAAAAAAAAAAAGTTTTTCCTCACCAATTTCCAATTAATATTCTCTGCTGAAGAATGGTCAAGACCTCAGTGATCTCCCGTCTCCTCTGCTCAGGGCGATACGGAGCTGAGGGCACGGCTCCAAACAAACTCAGGTCTCCGCGGTGGAGAGTACGGCTGAACTGTGAACCCTACTCTGCTACCTCATTAGCCTGCACACACACCGGCATCTGTTCTATCATGAACCCTAATATGACCGCGCGAATCCGGAAAAATAACTGCTCTCGTCGGGGCCGCGTGGGATTAGGTCGGCGATGACCGGAGTTCACCGGGCTGCGTGGCACCGTTCAGCTTTCATTCATTTGCGGAAGAATTGCCTATTTCGTGGCGAAGAATAACCAAATGAACCTTTTCAGTGGTTGTAGTTTTTTTCTTGCTCTTGAAGAGAAGAGATGAAATAAGAGGAAGGCGAGCGGGCCGAGGAGAGAGGGAGAGAGAGGGAATCGACAGTCGGAATGAGAGGGGTCATTGAGCACAACAGGGACACGGGGCCCCGCTCAGCTGGAGGGACTCTGGCGAGGACGAAGTCACCTATCTTATGGTGACAAGCGGCAAATGGGGGCCCATTACCGCGCGGAATGCTAATGCCAAACTTTGGGCCCCGGGGGGACTGGCCCCGTTCCCCAAACACGAAGGAGAGGAGACCTGCCAGGGTGCAAATGCATGACAGCTTCCATTCACACCCACAAGTGCAAGAGATAATAACCGTATAAATCACGAGAGACTCTTCTTTCTCACTCCTTCGCCGTGCTCTCAATCTGTGTCTTGACTGCTTCTAACACTTGCTGTTCCTAATTGTCCCCTCGTCTATTTTTTCCCTCCTTCTCCTCCCACTCCCATTCTTTATTGTCTCTTAACAAATCCCTCCACACATACACACACACACACGATTCCCTTTCGATGTGCTCTCTTTAATTGTCAGATTCCTCGAGAAAAGAAAAAACAAAAAAGCCAAGGACAGCTGGTGAAAACCATTCATATTGATTAAACAAATCTCCGTTCATCATATCCAAAAATAGCGCCGCCGACGTAGATTGAAATGCACATTTTATGCACAGTAATGGGCCGCGGTGGTAATTAAACAAACACATGCTAACGACGCTGAATGCCGACCACGCTGACGGCAAAAAATATTTCGTGTGAATGCCAATCATGGGAGAGAAATGATTTAATTACAAGTCTCTTTCTAGAATCCTTCTGATCCATACGTTCCCCTTTTTGCAGGTTTCATCATGGCAGGAAAGGAATTACATTTTTAAAATAACTATTCAAAATGTGGATTTTTTTCTTGTTGTATTCGAAAAAGACGGGGGGGGGGGGGGAGTCAAGGGGAAAGATGAAGAGAAGAGACTGCAGAAAGGCAGACTTGTCTCTCCGTTCCCTCAGGCCTGTGGTGTGGGCACTGACTCTATTTGACATCCGAGTTGCAGTGCTGGGAAAGACAGAGTGAGGCAGAGACAGAAAACACAGAGAGGGAGACATCAGAGCTCATATGCCTTCAGGGGTTGTGTAAATGTGAGTCATGCCATGATGGGGCGACTTGTTCAGGGTAACATCACCCTTATAACTTTCATTTCGTTTGGGGAGTTCAGACAGTTTTGACTTCCTTGCTCCGACTCTTTTTTTCTGAGTGGCAAAAGAACGGAGATAAAAATAAAAAAAAGTGTCAAACTGATATTAGATATTAGAGGGGAACAAGGTGACGTCTTGCTGTGTCCGACCATAAAAGTTCATGTGCCTTGGAAAAACATATAGTACAACTGAGATGAAGGCAAAATTGTACAGTACAGTAAAACTGCAAAGATGTAATGTAAGCACCAATCTATAGCAGTAAAGCTGAAACTATCTATTTGAATAAACGATAATAATTGTGTGTTATTATATAAAATAAAAGCAATATTTCGGTTTCGGAGTGTTAGTTGGACAAAACAAGCATTTTGAAGAGGTCACCTTGGCCATTTTTCACAGTTTTAGCTCAACTAAATCAAACATTTAAAGCAGCTATAATCAATATTTCTATATTAAAGGTGCAGTGGGAAGGATTTGGCGGCATCTATCAGGTTGCAGATTGCAACCAACTGAAACTTCTCCTGTGTGCCAAGTGTGTAGGAGAAATACGGTGGCCCGATGCGAAAACGCGAATGGCCCGATCTAGAGCCAGTGTTTGGTTTGTCCGTTCTGGGCTACTGTAGAAACATGGCGGCCGGCTCCGTGAAGAGGACCCGCTCCGTATGTAGATATAAACAGCTCATTCTAAGGTGACGAAAACACAACAATTCTTATTTTCAGGTGATTATACACTAAGGAAAACATACTTATTAATATTATATTCTGCCAATAGATCCCTCTATATGTTACACACTGGCCCTTTAACAATGGATTACAAGACTACTAGTATTTGAAAGATGTCGCTCGTAGTAACGAACCCCTACAGAATTATCACCCGACTGCAGTTCCTTCAGCTCTACGGAGGTTTATGACGTTTTTTACTGTTTTGGTTGACTGTTTGGGTTCTCTCCCAAACACTCTCATGCCACCAAACAGTAGGCCTAGACAGACAAAGCTAGCGACTAGCTGGAGAACATAACAGAGCATTTAGTCGCGAAAGAGACAGATATTTTTCTCAAGAGTTGGTAGAGACCAAACCGGAGCTAAAAGGGAGCCAACATTGGACTTACAATCATCAGGTGGCCAGAAACATGAGTCTAAAAAAATGCTAATCGTGCTCTGTAACTTCTGGAATAGCCACCATATCAACTTAACACTTTATAACTAACTTACTGCCACCAACTCCTGATTAGTGGAATAGCCAGAAACTGACAGCATGGGGCTCGGAAGTTGTAATTCCACATTTGGCCACTATGTAAAATTTGCTTCAAAGCCTGGCGCTCTTTCTGGAGAAGTTGTATTATTACAAGAAAACAAACAAAATGTGCGACATCTTTTTCGCAACGTCTTTATTGTGCCTATATTTTTTTCAATGCACCGACAAAGAGAGGTTGGTTCCTGCTTGCTGATGCGACATCATATATAATTGTCGGCTAACATGACTGCTACCAAATCTCTGCAAGGTGCTTTCACACTGAAATAAATGGAAACCAGTAGTTGCCTGGCGGGTATGAAATCAGTCTAAAAGCGTGGTATGCTTTGAAAAATTGTTGGCAAAAAATGTAGCATGCATAATTAGTATTTAATTGGCTAAGACATGCAAAAGCTTCAGGTGGTCACGTGGTCCTTTAATTAGCTTTTGGCCACGTCATTTATTGCAGTTTTGTGCCATTAATCATTTTGCAGGAAGCTGTTGAGCCGTTTTACAATAAAACCTGACTCTTCTCCCACAGTGTTCTGAAACATCCACTTTCCACATATAAAGCCTTCTCCTAGCCCTAACCCCATAATGCTTTTGACTGCAACAGTGAAAAGCGAGGCCAATATGATACTAGCCGCAAACCGCCAGGGAGAGATGAGAGTAAAACCTTTGGGTAATGCACTCCACACAATGGCCCTATTTACTGAGGCACCTGAAAGAGAGCTGCAAAACAGCACATTACTGTGTAGGAGGACTGTGTAGGATTTCAGGCCAATCACACGGTATCCTTCATGCGGCTGACAATAAACACGCAGTTGATACCGTCAATTCTAGGGTGTGCGTGTGTGTAGGTTTGTACGGACGACACGGAATCTGCTTTTTTATATATAGATCAAACATTGTGTGAGGATATATGTGTGTAGGTTTGTGCATGACAGATTCTTCCTGTAGGTACAGTGTGGTGTGTATACCTGCTGCATTGCTGCGTTATGTAAATACAAAACAGAGTAAATGCACACCTAAAGATAATTATAGTGAAAGAACATTATGGGAAAAAAGGGGTGTTTCACTTCTAGGAATACTTTGAGTAGAAAGCAGGAGATTTAAATAGTGTTTTTATGAAATGTGACACAAGAAAATTTGAATGCAAACCTGAAATACATCTCAACTTTGTAATTGTTCACTTTTTCTTATCTGCACATTCCCTTTACACCTCAAATTTGGCTAATCTAAAACGAAGTGAAACTAAATAGAACGATGGAATGCATTTTAAAGCAAGCTACCTCGCCCTGTGTGTGTGTGTGTGTGTGTGTGTGTGTGTGTGTGTGTGTGTGTGTGTGTGTGTGTGCGTGTGCGTGTGTGTGCGTGTGTGTGTGTGTGTGTCCATTTATTCAGGCTGTTCTTATACACTGTTTGAAGCTATACATATTAAAAATAGTGCACTGTAATTCATATATATCCCAGGAAATAAATTCATATGTAATCCATGTAATTATGAACCAAGAAGTATCAAGAGCAACAAACGCCTCGTAGGGAACCCAAACCACAATCGTTTCCGAAACATAACTCAGTAATTTTGTTGTCTAATCCTGACCATGTACTTCAAACATAGTTATTTTAACCCAAACCACAATCTTTTCCAAAACCTAACCAAGTAGTTTCCTGTGAAGATGGAATTTTATTTTGAAAAAGACTGTATGCATGTAACGAGCGGAAATTGACACGTGTTGCTGGACATTTGATGGAGAACGCACGAAAAATGAGGAATAACTTTTCATAAGATATCATACGAACTGTCGCATGAGCATATTTTTTATTTATTTTGTCTGCATGCCTGTATACCTGTGCGTCCCCTTTTGGTTTGTCCGTCATTGTTGGCCCCACACGGTAAAAAAACCCGGAGTGGTCGGCGTTACAAATCCCATCTGAATTCCTCAGTGAAAGGGATTGAGTGCCCACCTTCTGACCGTGCATTCCAAGAAGCAGCAGGGTGCCCTCTTTGATATCTGCCCGGAGAACAAAACACAGCTCCATTGCCTATAAGGTGGCATTTTCTATCAAAGCAAAAGGCCATAATCCAGACTTATGCTCTAAATCCTATGTACACTGACATAATGCCCCATAAGCTGCCTAATTCCTTCAAGAGCCCTCAATGTTTTCTCCACTGTCTCTCTCTTTTTTCTGTCCGTCTCACTGTTTTTTCACTCTCTTACTCACACAGTGTATCTTTCCTTCATCCCTTTTCACATGCCTGTCAATTCACCCACTTCACAGTATTGTTATTGCTTCTTTTTTTTTTTTTTTACCTTCTCTGTATTCATCTTCCTCTCTGGCCTCCTCTTTGTCTCCCAGAACATATTTATACTCTCCCGCTTCCTTTTTCTCTATTTATGTATTTTTTTTTCCCCATCTGTGCTCCCATCACAATAACAACAACAACAATGTTCTGTACCATGCCCAAACAACCATCCGAGCGGTTGCCGGTTGCTAGGATACCCCGCGGCCATTGTGATTGGTTCTCATTATAGCTGGGATTTGCCGTTTAATCCTGCCTATGTAATTGGCCTGCTCTCCAGTGTTCAGGCAGGCTTAGCTCCTCAGACGAGCATGCAGTTAGCGATGATGCAGTGCTATCATGTATCAACAAATACAGCGAGCTAATACACACAGAAACACACTCAATTTTCAGCCCTCTTGTTGCGCTCTCTCTCTCTCTCTCGCTCTCTCTCTCTCTCTCACTCTCTCTCTCTCTCTGAGCAACAGAAGTGATGATGAAACAACGCCTGCTTTTGTTTGCCATCCGGCTCGACAACAAGCCCCGGTCAGTACATGTCACATGACGCCGAAAAGTCAAGTTATGTGCGACACACGCGGTCGAATCGCGCTCATGTGTCACTTTCTGCGTGTGGGTGTCATGAGTGGTCACCGTGCCGACACCACACACGCACAGGACTTGAAGGCGGCGCTGTCACATCGGAACGAGCTGCCGATTCCTGATGGGAGACGTGTCACACATACAGTACGTGAACACAAGCAGGGGTGTCACATGTGAGATGACTGTCAGCGAGGGAAAGTGGTGATGAGACATTAAAATGCAGCAGAATGTATGTGTGTGTGTGTGTGTGTGTGTGTGTGTGTGTGTGTGTGTGTGTGTGTGTGTGTGTGTGTGTGTGTGTGTGTGTGTGAGAGAGACACACACACACACAGAGAGGCTGTCTAGATTTAGAGAAATGTTCACAGATGGCGACCGACTTGACAGAGATCATATAAAACTGACACATAGCATGCATGTTACATGTGAGCCACCATGAAAGCTGTATTACATGACAGGAATTAAAGGTATGGTTCACTGAATCACAAATAATTTCTATCCGGCCATGAAGACAGTAGAAACTTTTCTTTTCAGCAACATTGTCTCGGTTATTCAAGATAGACCAACAGTTTTTTAATGGACATATTTTTGTAGTTACCAGAAAATAGATTTGCAAATGTAATTTTTTAATTTTCTTTTTTGTATTTTTATACTAAAATCTCTTACTGTCTCACTCCCAAAAAATTTTTTTTTTCAAGCTATTTCAAGTTTAGGCATCTTTGCCTGCAAAACATAAACATATTTTTGATGACTGACCGTGCAGTTGGGGCGGTTCATAGACTGTATATAACGAATGGACGTAGACACCGTGATGCCACCCATTGGTTTGTGGGCTGCCGTTTTGAAGCCCCGAGTTCAGGATTTTGGCCGTCGCCATCTTGGTTTTTTGGAACCAGAAGTGACACGAGAGGGTAGCGCTAAGTACAACCAAACGCTGAATACGACATTTTTAGGGCGACAAAAATGTTACAATTAACTTTCATGAATTTAAAACGCACTGTGAAAGGGACTGATTTTTCAAAACCCCTCAGCAGATTAACACAAAACTATCTGCATGGTTAGAAACCACTTATCGGGAAAAATATGTCATTGTGAAATTTAAGTGAGCTGACCCTTTAAAATGGTTTATAATTGAGTCTTACTATAATAGCGTCTGGGTTGATACTTTTGAAAATGTTTCGCTAATTTGGTAACAGATCATGCTTTCACCTAAACTCAACCTGTAACTGTGGTTGTTAATGGGCTACCAGTTTGATGGTGCACTTGCAGCTATTTCTGTGTGTGTGTGTGTGTGTGTGTGTGTGTGTGTGTGTGTGGCTAAGCCAGCCTATAGCAGACTGTTTACGTGCTAATAGAGTTATGGCTCCCATATGGCATCATCATGGTGTCGGCTAGAAAAGAAACACACGCGCGCACACACATATGGCTTTCAACACGTGTGCACACTGAATACACACACGCAGTGGCAGCTGCTGTTTATGACACACCCGGTGCAAGAATCTTTAAGGGGCCCACCCTTAACCTGATGAGATACATGTGCATCCCATCACACACATATTTGAGCTTCACAAAAAACAGACGTATTTTTCAAATAATGTGTCAATGAATGACATCATAGCCCAGGCTACAACTGATACTATGAGCCAATGCAATCATAAACTATTAAATTAATAGCAAACTATTTTGCGAATCGATTAATCGGTTTGAGTCATTTTTTAAGAAGAAAAGGTCAAAATTCTCTGATTCCAGCTTCTTAAATGTGAATATTTCCTGGTTTCTTTACTCCTCTAAGACAGTAAACTGAATATATTTGAGTTGTGAACAAAACATCATCTTGGGCTTTGGGGAACACTGATCGCATTTTTCAAAATTTTATGACATTTTATGGACCAAACAACTAATCGATTAATCGAGAAAATAATCATTAGTTGCAGCCCTAAGCTAGAGATTTGATATTTCTTTTATATTTGTTTTTTTTGCATTGGCTTTGCCCACATCAATATTTAACCTTTCTAACACCAGTCAAGGCAATCGGCTGTCCTCTGCAGACAGAGATTATTTGGCACAAGGTCCAGCATGCATCTGAATATAAAACAGAGGAATATAAAGCATAAGCATCTGTATATATATTACACATTTACACTGGTTATCATAAGTCTGTGACTTATTGAAAGTTCTAATAAAATAACAACAAAAAGAGACTGAATTTCAAATGTAGCAGAAAATATTTGCCTTTTTATGATATTTTTGTTACCTTGAACTCATCAAAATGCTAAGCAAATTACTTGGCAGTAAAAATAATCCAACCCAAGAAAGAATTAATTTGTAAGCATGCATAAATATCCTGTTATTTACCAATTGTTATGCTGTTTGCATATCTAGTTGTGCATGTGGAAATGCATGTTTTGCATGCCAATCATTAGTACACAACACAGTATGTGTACACGTCTCCGCTCGTGTGTGATAAATGCTCCCAGCACAACCTTGATTAATAGCTCCGAGGATGTATGTGATGATGGCGGTGATGATGGTTCCTAAATAAGGATTAGCCCATGGCCGTATTAAACCTGCAGAGGAGCGCTGGGTCACAGTGTCGACGGCGCCTGCCATTCATCTTCATTCGGCTGTTTTCACTCCATCATCGCTGAAGGTCAAGCGGAGAGATACATGTGAATGAAACGCTCCCATTTTTGCAGTCAATTATATGTTCATGTGTCAAGGACATGATGGAGAGGATGTGAGACTGTTGGATTGCGGAGGCCTATGGCATTTTTCAATTTTAAGGTGGGAGCATCACATTGCTCGATATGGAGGTATATCATGCGAGGCGTACCAGTGGGGAGATAGGAAAACGTATAGGCCCATAAAATGGGCTTATCCTGCTTTCCCTGTGTCTTCTCGGTTTTTGTGGACAAGATAATAAGACATAAGAGGAAACTGCTTTGTGTGGGTTTTTCTCTCAAATTACTATGGAGAATGTAAACCTAATCATGATGGCCAATAAATTATATCTTAATCCCGGTCAGTTCAACCAAATTACGTACAAATATATTCTCTAATTTACCGTTTAGAGGAATCTAGTCATGCACATAGGAGAGGTGGATGGAAACTGTTGAAAAATTACACTTGAGACAACATGAGACAATGCCCTTGTAATGCTGCATAATCCACAGAGCGCTCACTTTTTGCATTCGGCCAGAGCAAGTGACGTATTCCAGCGAGCGACGCGCAGAGCAAGTGACTTAGCATATCGACCAACTGTTATTTTGAAAGTTAGTTGGTATGACTGTTACGTGTTATAATAATGACTTTAACAAGCGAGAAATGTCCACGGAGGGCCCGTGTCCCATGTGAAACCAAAAGTAAACGCTGACTTTACGATTGTTACGTAACATTACGTAAGAAAATCTGCTAAGGGCGGTTATATATTTACGCTAGTTTCGCTATACATTGTTTTGCTACGATGTTTCGTTACATTGTTATGCTTCATTGTTACGCTACAATGTTATGCCAAGACGTTATGCCAGGATGTTACGCTACGACGTTACGCTACCTTGTTTTGCTACCTTGTTTCACTACCTTGTTACGCTAAGTTTTGTTGCCAAAACCTAACCAATCGTTCCACAAACGCTAACCGCATGGCATTGTGTGTTTCTGCAAGCGTGATACAAGGCTGATATGAAAGGTTTTATGAAACGTATTTTTGGTACAGAAACATCGACATTCAACGTTTCCCTGGGTTTGCAGTACGCATTTGCATTTTTTTCTGGCAACTGGGTTGCAATTAACAGTATTCATAGGGACTATTTCTTCACAAAAAAAGAAGTCCACATAAAAGCTGTTCACAGTGAGGTTTGTCTGAGGATTGTTTCTGGAAAGATGAGCAACACAAACCAAAATTCCATTCACCTCCATTGTACTCCAGTATCGCCATTCGAGACTGACTCATCCACTGCGTGGGAGGTGGTCCCGGATGCCTCCCATTAGTGTTAGAAAACACTTCTGGTAAAGCATAAATCTCTCCCTTACCGTGGAAGAGACAGTGGCTAAGGGGTTCAGGCGCAGACCATATACCACAAGGTCGGTGGTGTGAGTCCGGCTGGGACCTTTGTTGCAAGTCATTCCCCACACCTCTCCGCTCAATACCAGTCATCTCATAATGTCAAAATCTCTAATGAAAAAATTCCCAAAAAAAAGTAAAGAGATCTCAAAACAAGTGGAAGTAAAAGCAAACCATTATTATGTTACATATTTATATTCATGGTTGGTTCATTTAACAGGGACACTGCATATATATATATATATATATATAGGGCCAATGTTAGCTTGAATGCATTTTTTTGTTCTATTTGCACCACTAGGGATAACTGGAAAAATATGTCTGTTGGATGGATGGTATATGGGAGAGGAGACGGAAAGCAGTTTTCTGTTATATTGTCAAATATCATGTGACACCCTCTGACAACAGCATTTCCTCATGGGAACACTTAAAAAAAGAAGGTCGCGACCTCACGGAAAACAAGAGCACATCACTCCATCTGCTTCATTGAGGCAACTCCCGGATACAGACTCGTGCTACTGTGCGAGTGCGATTGCAGGATGGCGCTCACATGCTCAGCTAACCTTCCCAGAATGTGTAAAGGTTACATCAACCAGTGCTGCTGTCCATCCAACTCCCCCACCGCAGCCTCCTCACCACAGCCCGGTCGAGTTGCAGTTTTCATGTGTCTGACTTGTGTTGTTGTTGTTGTTTTCTCCTGTGGGCTGAGTTTTACACAGTCTGTCAATCTCCTGAGCGTCACACATTAGAAGGACCAGTGGAGTGAGACACCAAGAGCGATCCCCCTGGGGAACAACTCTTCTCCCACCTCCCACCCCCCTCTCTGTTTGTCTCTCTTTATCTTCCTCTCTCTTTTTTTCTCTCTGCATACCCCTCTCTCTTTCCTCATCCTCACTCTCTCTCTCTCTCTCTCTTCCTCCCGACTCCATCAACAACTCCCCAGACTCCCGGCCAAGTTTGAGCGAGTCAGATCCCCTCTGTTTGGAGAGGCTACGCTACATCTGCTGGCGCGCTCAGTGCTCGAGTGGTCGGCCAAGCCCAGCCAACATCCCCCCAGCATGCATCACAGCGAGCATGCAACTAATGAACACGACTGAAGGAATGTGCCAGTGCCCGTTCCCCTTGCCTCTTCGTTTGATAAGCTTCGCTCTCAATGGGGGCCACTGTTTACAATGACTCAGTCCGGAACAAGGAGCGGAAACATCAAGTCGGATGACCGTGAAATGTTTGTGGAAACCTCTCGAATGAAACAGAAATCACACGCCAGAACTCTCCTCTGACTTTTGAGGGAGAAAAGTCAGCGAATCACATGAAGATCCCGAGCGAGAGAAGTTGTGAAACTTTAAAACGGTGAGAGCATCCTGACCCTGGTAAAGGCAGCCCAGATATCTGAAAAGTCAAGTGAAAAACAGTTGGAATTTGACTTTCTTTACTCTTACAAGTGACTTTTATTTGAAGGATATGTGTGTCTTTGAGTATGGAGATGGGGATATGTGGGCCTGAATGTTAAGGAAATATAAAAATGCAGAGCCTCTGTGTGAATAGCCCTGGCATTCTTCTGGATTTAATGAAAGCTTCCAAAGCGAGTGAAAGCCTGAAATAGCATTAGTTGGCACACAATAGTAGCCTTAACTGTAGGTATTAAACCTTAACAGCCAAGACCTAATTGGCTGACCAGTGAATAGGCCAATGGGTGGCTGACTCTTAGGCTGACCGTCCAACAGCTTGCCCTTGTCTCCTTCTTCCCCCCGCAAATGAGAAAAAGCTTGGACGTCCCTCTTGATTAAACATCCGTATCGACCTCCCATCTCCCCTCATGCCTGTTCTTTTGTTTGGGGGCTTTTCTTCGCTGAATCGCCTGCTAAATTCCTTATCGAACGTGGAGGTCTCAGCTTCATTTTTGTGACCGCTATCAGTTCTTTCATCTGTGTATATCTCCGCGGAGTTTAAATCTATTCTGCTTCTCCGTTGCACATTGCTGCCCGCATTTAACTTGCCTTCATGTGACAAAACCAACACAAAAACACTCAGTCAAGTGAAGAAAGCATCAGACTCTTGGATCTTTTACCACAGAGAAGGGGGGGGGGTCCAGGGTGCATCCAATCACCGACTCCAATGAAGTGAAGTACTCCCCGGCCAATAGAGGAACAAGACAGTGGGATGGCGGAGAACAATCATGCAGTGAAGCCCCCGTTATCCAGCCAAGTGTGCTAATCAAACCTTGTGTGCGTGATCAATACCAGTGGACAGCAGATTGCACTCCTGGGGAGGCGGCGGAGGCTGGAGGGGTGTATCAAAGGCCAGGGGAGAGGGGACAGATAAGAGACAGTGTGAGGGCTAGGGGGGTAATGCGGTAACCGGGGACGAGTTGAGTGATTTGAGCGGGGATAAAGCGAGACACTGCCTGGCCAAAGAAAGGAGAAAGATCACACGCAAACACACGCTGGGAAGTCATTTTAAAAGGGCATTGCCTGGTGTTTCTCCAGCTTGACAAAGGCCTTGTCCTCTGTAATGCAGACAAATGTTAATACCCACGTTTCCACCATTTCAGTCTATTTTTGACCACTAAGCGTGAGCTTTTTGAAAACGAGTTTGATAATTGTCGTGGCAGACGTGTGTTGTGATCAACCAACTGGAGAATGAATGTGACTATTTTCTGGTTTCTTTACTCCTCTATGACAGTAAACTGAATATCATTAAGTTGTGGGCAAAACAAGACATTTGAGGTCGTCATCTTGGGCTTTGGGAAACGCCGACCGACATTTTCCACCATTTTCTGACATTTTATAGACCGAAAAACTAATCGATTAATCGAGAAAACAATCGAAAGATAAATCAACAATGAAAATAATCATTAGTTGCAGCCCTAAAACCAACATCACAAACGTGGCTGAAGTACTGAGTGAAGAAGGAAGGTTAAAAGCGCTTCAGCCGCCTCACAAGGAAAAGTAGGCCTGTCCGGTGCTCACAGAGTAGGGCAATCTTGTAACAGGAGAGATTTCAGAGAGCAGGTCCAAAGCACACTGGAGCACACGGATTTAAGGCAGTAAACTTTATTAAAGACCAACGTTTCGACGGCAACTGCGTCTTCATCAGAGTCTCTGATGAAGTGAACTTTAATAAAGTTTACGGCCTTAAATCCGTTTGCTCCAGTGTGCTTTGGACCTGCTCTCTGAAGTCTCTCCTGTTACATGGCTGAAGTACTTTTGCTATCCTTATTGCCAGCAAAAAAAAAACCGTACTATATACCTAATACAGATGATCCCATGATATAGGTGTTGCCACAGACATAATCTTTAAATTTTGCTTTTCAGATGATTGCATAAATGTCACATATATAATAAAAAACTGGTTGCTTTTTTTGCCATTTCCCATTTCAGCTGATGCACTTAATGGGTTATGGTAATGCCGAATAAGTTCTGACTTAGCGAACATTTCAGTCACATGACTGATCAGCTGATTACGGTGTCGACGTCTTCCCGGATATTCCCATAACGCAAGAAAACATGGCTACTAGTAGCAACAGCAGGTGCGTGTGGACCGATGAGGAGACCAAAGCATTCCTCGGTCTCATCTATGAAAAAAATATCACAGCCATTTTAGATGGAAAACAACAACGGAATGCCACAATCTACCAGGAATTACGAAATGAAATGCTCGCCAAAGGATCATGGGCAAGAAACGAGAGATGTCTCGAAGCGACGCTGGTGTGCTCTATTATCAACACCTCAGCTTGGTATCAATTTCTTTTAAAGATGTAAATATTGTTGAACATTTAACGTAAGTTATACAACGTTTGGAATGCCTTTTTTTCTTCCATGCTCATGTTGTGGATGCTATTTAAAAAAACACTGTTGATATATGAGAAATGCATAAACAAAATTTTTTATAAAATGGTGTTTCATTACTGGATCCTACAGAGCAAAAAGTTGCAGTCAGTACCATGTTAGTGACAAATAAATTATGGAAATACCATGATTTTAGAATAGGCATCATGGTTTAAATTAGAGTAGCTATACCGTGGAGTCCTAAATTGTTACCATGGTGATGCATGACAGGTAAATGAGAAATATACTGTAAACTTTTTCCTTTTAAATATAACAGAGTCACCAGATAGGCAAAGACGCCAAAGATTCTGGACACGTTCCACTGCAAATAAAAGGCCCACTTCAGGAGCAGGGGATATGAACCCATATGAACCATCGTCGATGCCCTCCTGAGACAACAGCAGGAGCAAGCAGAGGAAGACCAGGCGACTCTGCAGTCCATTTCCACTGTTCTGGGTAAAGCAGTGCAGTGCTTCGAGCACATGTGTACAGGCAACAAAGAAACAAGCACATGCATTTGAGGTAATGGCTGATTCAAGGAAACAGGTTAACACAGCACAAGGGCGTTTCTCAACACCCTCATTTGCCTCACATAACGACCATTCTACCTCCGACTACCTCTGCTGACACACATGACTCCAGCATGTCGTTCACATCATATTTAAACTTGGAGTGGGCAATAAAAAATGTGTTTCCTTTTCAATCCTTTAGTAACACATTACCACTTGTGCCTTAGGTAATATATTTTAAAAGAATGTACGATGTAAGGCTCGAGTTGCATACTGCACTGCAGAATATGTGCAAGAAATGAAGAAAAACTTTAGTTGAGAGACAGTTGTCTATGTTTATATATGCTGACTGCACTGTCCAAGGTCATTGGAATAGCACAATGTGATTTTTTTTTCCATAAGAATGCCAGTTGTAAAGCCCGTTGGTTAAATACAATACATGTAAGAGTGTATTTAAAAAAAAAAAAAAAAAAAAATTGTTTTACTTGAGTAAATCATCTTTTCTACTTAATTTGTAAACAGTAGTATAAACTAGGGCTGTCAAAGTTAATGCGATAATAACCCAAAAATCATTTCAACGCCACTAATCCATTGATACCAACCATGTTATACTAGCTTGTCGCAAAGGAGGCTAAATAACGCTCCAAACTTGCAATAAATTTTGGTGAGGAAAAACTGTTATGGCCATTTTCAAAGGGGTCCCTAAACCTCTGACCTCAAGATATGTGAATGAAAATGGGTTCTATGGGTACCCACGAGTCTCACCTTTACAGACATGCCCATTTTATGATAATAGCATGCAGTTTTGGGGCAAGTCATAGTCAAGTCAGCATACTGACACACTGACAGCTGTTGTTGCCTGTTGGGCTTCAGTTTGCCATGTTATGATTTGAGCATATTTTTATGCTAAATGCAGTACCTGTGAGGGCGATTAATCGTGATTAATCATGTGATTAAACGCAATTAAATATTTTAATTGATTGACCTAGTCTACACATTTGAACAGCCTGTAGTGTGCAAGACTAGATGGACCTTTTCCACATGTTTTATTTATTTCAAACCAAAAAAAAGGTTTTGCACTGGGTTCCAGTGGCCCAGGGTCACAAATCTAATCAGGGGGTATTAGGGTAACCACGGGGGGCACACACTGCCATCTGAGAACTCAATCTATGTACTGTTTGATAATGAGTTTGCCATCAGCAACCAACACACCAACCCAGATCCAATCTCAAAACATGCTGCAAAGCAGCAGCGTAACATAATTGTGATTGGCCCTGGTGCAAAAAAAATTCTTGGGCCCTCGCCCCGAACACAAGTGCACGCTTGTGCGCACACACGCATCTACACACACAAACACTCCACACAATTGCAAAGGAGATGACTGCTATGTCACCATGGAGAGGCTCACCATGCAACTCCCATACTGCAAACCAGCCTTAGATCAGCACCACGGAGAGCAGCCGGAGTGCCAAAATTATCAACGCTAATTCATCAGCCTGCCCTGGACTCAGTGGTCAAATGTTATCACGGACACAGATTTCAGTAGGTGCGCATTTTCCAACATATGAGATGTAACAATTACAGTGCTATAGATTTAAATCCCTGATCCCACTCCATAATAACAAAAAGAAACCAGTACTCATCCATTAGAAGTCTATCCTACAGGTATTGCGCTCCACAAAGTCATTAAAAACACTGCTTAAGAACCATGTTCTTTTTTATTGGATTGTCCTGGCCGTGAGCGACGCAGTGCGACGTGCCACGCCGTTTTGAGCGGAATTTTTGTCAGACGCCCAGCTGTTTCTATTCATTCCTGTCGCTCACCCTGAAATCGCCTCAATGGACCAGAAGTGGCTGATTGGTGAAGTTGAAATGAGAAGCTATCTATACGATACCTCCTCATTTCTACAAAAACATTAATAAGGTGGCAGCTGACTGGAGGGAGATCGCCAGAAAGCTGAAAGTTTCTTACTGCTGTTGGCTATGTCGTATGTCATTTACAGTAAATATCGCAATATTAAACTTGTGTTTTCTGTTTAAAAAGACGTAAGTGGTTACGTCTCCAGCCTGATCTCAAGCTGATAGGTAGCCTACGTGGTTTGTTTATATGAGGTAACAGAAGTGCATATAACGGATTCAGTGTGGACACGTTGTAGGAAGGTGATTTTTGGGCCCCTGATAGCTTCTGGGCCCCGGTGCATCTATATTTACGCCACTGCTGCAAAGTCTCTCCTTCTCACACACACATATACAGCACTGTACTGTAAACCCACATTGCACAACATATAAATACATACATATATATAGACTACACACTCCACTCTTACCAAATAAATTCAGACAGACCCAAAACTCATTCAACATTTTGCTTAATAATCATGAAAGCCATCATAAAGAGCATTAAATTTAAAGCTTACCTTTAGAAGAGCTGCAGGCGGCGGATGTTGGTGCTGAACCTCCTGAGAACGGTGTCCTTCCGCTCAGTTGTGCATTTTCGGGTAAATAGTCCCTCTCTCAAACACAAGCTGTAGAGGCCATTACACACGTAAAAAAGTCCACTACAACTGTCTCTGTTCAGTGTAGCTGGTGGTTAAGACATATTGTATCTCACACCCTAGTTTCTGGACGCCACCATGCTTCCAAGACAGTGCAGCCCCGTCAAATACCCGGCTTACTATCTTTCATATGTCCAGTCCAACTTCCGGAGGTCCAAAGCTAACGTTAGCTCTTAATGCTAGCAGCATGTGCACCACGGCTGCTCACCGAGAAGAGTTGGCGGTTCTGGACGTATTTGCTCCCTCTTCTGCAGGTGGAGGAGGAAGAGGTTTCGAAGAAGAAGCAGCACCGTGCGGCAATTTTATTATATCCATTTCGAGGCGCAGTCTGATAACGGCTTGCTCTCACTGAAAACATATTAGCGCCGTCCGCTTCTCACTGCAGGCCGTAGCGCGGCTGCGCGCTGATCTTGACGTGATGACGTCATAGGTCAAGCACCGGACCAATGAGCATTCGCGTTCAAATGTGACCAACAGGGGTGTGGTTTTTATTTGTCTTTTCTTTTTGTTTTTTAATTTGTCATTTAGCTAAAAGGTCTTCACTTTTAATACGATATAAATTAAATAATAAAACGCAAAGGTTACAATAACCCATTTGGGGAAGGCAAGGCCCGTGAATGCCACGTTTATTTACAACAAAATTACTTGGTTAGGTTTCGGCAACGAAAGCACTTGGTTAGGCTTAGGAAAAGATCCGGTTTGAGTTAAAATAATAAAGTTACAAACGAACAGCGATATCCGTCTGAGAATAACTAATAATAATTAATGTTGAATAAGAATATTGAATAATATTGTGGGATTGTTCCTTATTTCATGGGCTATTTTGGGATTTATTATTACACATTTGGAGGTTGATTTCCATGGCAACTGTCGAAGCTTCAAGCTTCGAAGCATTCCGGTCAGCCCTAGTTGTTTCACACGGGAGACGAACAGCAGTGTCCTGGGTGAAAGTCCAACCTCCACTCTCAACTGCCCTACACAGACTTCCTCACTCTTTATACTACATTGGTTGATCTGACCGTCAAATAATGACACGGGTGGGTTTACATTGGAGTCAGTTGAAACTGGCGGATTACAGCCATGTGTAAGTGTAGCCTAGACCACCAACTTCTGACAAAACTATGCAGCCTAGTTTATTCGCTCCAAACCAGTTGATGGAAACGCACCTTATTCGCATTTCTTTTTGCGACATTTCAAAAGTTTGATTAAAATCTGCTTGACGGTTGAATGGAAACTGGTTTACGGAGGCTAAGCTAGGTGCTAAATTTCACAATTTAGGCCTACTTTTGCTGCTGAGTTTCCATGACTCTGGGCAAACTCCTTCTGCTGATGAAGATCATGTGATTTGATTGAAAGCTCCAGCTACTAACAGACCTTGTGGTGAGATTTCTTATTTTTCGGTCAACTGCTGTATCCAAGCTCAAGAGTGAACTCTGAAACTCACCATTTTGTGGTTGGCCCATTTGCATTAAACTAAAAGGAGGAATAATTCTTTAGATTCTATAGTTTTGATGCTTCAGTGTGGGTGGCAAACTTTCCGAGAGTGATCGGTGGAGAGACAGAAAAGTGTTGGCACCGTTGGGATGTGGCCTAACATTCCCCGCACTCCCCCACACTGCCCATTATAAAGTTTCCATTGGAGAACAGTAAGGGAAGTGGCTCTAGAGATTCAAGTGAAGGCCCACCAGGTGGAAGAATAAAAATATTGGCCACGGTAACACACTTTTCTACTAAATAATCACCTCTTACATGAAATGTTTTTACACCGTGCGCTAATTGATTAAAATCCAGCTCATTGAATCGAACTGCATTCCTCAGCTTCGAGCTTGCCAATTTCCATAAGTGCACACAGGATCAGATTTTTAAATTCTGTCTGCCAAACACTGAAGAGAGCAGATTTGCCTCTTTCATCATCTGCTGAATACTTTCTCTTATGAATGTATAAATACTAAACGGTATAATAGTAGCCCCGGCTGTAATTGATGCACACAGATCTACAAAAATTAACGTTCTTTAATCCGCCTGTCATCTCCGCGTGCTTCGAAACAAAAGAGATCATGGAGGGGATTTAAAAGCATTATACTTTTAATTCTTATCACATCAGTAAAGCCGGAGCCTTTTATCCCTAAAATCATTCCTGTTGCTATTTTCAAAGACCTCGTATCACTCGACGGGAGCCTCTTTCTGATGTTGACCAAGTACTGTATGCATGCGTTGTAGATAAACAGGTGCTAGGTGTGAAGGTTTGAGATGAATATGGAAAAGTACAGTTGATAATCTTTGCGATGGAAATGGGTGAATCTCGACGCAGCTTTGAACTGAAACATTAATCTCAGATAATCTATTGATCAATCCTGATGATCATATTAATCCTGGCAAATCACTGTCATTGATACAGCCGCATAATGGATTACTACCCCCAGAGCTGAATACATGCCAATGTGAGTTTTACTGTACTGTACAGGTTTTTTTTTTAAAGAGGACCTATTATGCTTTTTTCCTTTCCCCTTTCCTTTAGTGTGATATATAGTTTTTTGTACATGTTACAAAGCCCAAAGTCCACGCCAAAGGGAGTTACTCTCCCCCACAGATACACTGCCCCTGAACCGCCTGAAACGCCTTGCTTGAAGTCCCCCCTGTTCTTCCGTAACGTGGGGATGTCACCAAGTAACACATTTCCATAATACCTGTCGAGCGGCTAGTTTGGCATGCCCTCCAACAAAGATAGTTATGGTATGTGTCCACAGGATCTGTCTTTTCCCAGCTTCCCATTCGTTGTCTATGTAAGCAGCCGTTGAGGTCGAGGCTACTTTATGCAAATCAGGGGCGTCTGGCGGGACTCGCCGCCTCTGGCAACTACCGAAAAACTTTAAAACTAACCGTTGTCGATCTAAAATGAAGACCGATTCAGCAACTGTATGGTTTATTTCTCACCGTTAATGTTTTCAGTTACACATTTTGGTGAAATATTTTCTTAATATATGAAAAAAAAAAAGTTTCCAAATGAGTGGCCATGTTGGTTGCAGTTGACAGCTGGGAACAGCAACCCAGGAGTGAAAGCGTTCTTCCAATCAGGTCCTTAGCTACTGGCACCTATGGCAGCCCATCAAGCGTCCAATGCTGGGAAGCGAGGCGGTCCATCGCGTCCAAAAACGCCCCGGTGGACACGTACCATTAGAGTGGAGCTGGAGTGGAGTCTGAAGAGTTTGGTTCGGTTGACCAATCACAACATCGGGCCAGCTGGCCAATCAGAGCAGGGTGGGCTTGAGCTCAAACAGAGCGTTTCAGACAGAGGGTAAAAAGAGGTGCTGCAGCACAGCTGGTATGAGAAAAATAAATAGTTTTTTGAACATTAAAACATGTAAACCCAATTTACAAGTATGCACCTGATAATAAGCATAACAGGTCTTTTTTAAAGGAGGGTATGTCAGTGCAGACAGGAGCCCAACAATAAATAATCTATAAAAATAATTTTATATAGATAATTAGTGATATTAGGAGATAAATCACTACACTATAATCAGCTGAGTTTGTATTGAAAAGCAGGTTTTGCTATTCTTCATGTTTGAGCCACCACGAATGGCACAAACAGGTTGTCGACTAAGCAGACTCTCTGAATATGAATGCCAAATAAATATTCAACCTTTTCAGAATTTAATTTCGCACCAGATCCCGCCACTTTGTTGTTGACAGCTGTGTCTTTCGGCAAAAACATACCAGCAATAATAACAGCGAATATGAACACTGCTGCAGCAATTATTATCTGTCAGTTTGAGCCTCTTGAACGCAACCAGGACTTATCTGCTAATTAGTTGTAATAACAATAACTAGTTTGGATGTTGACTCGCACGCATCTGCTTTGTGGCGACTGGAGCGGATGCATGAGACGTGCCTCTTTGAACGGGGAGAGGGCATACTATTTTTTTTACTTTACCGGCAATCTTAGGCTGCATGCTGGTTTGGGGTGTTATTCATTGAAAATCAATATTTTCCATTTCTGAGGATGAAGAATGAATTATTGCTGAGATGAGCATTGTGGAGAGATTGAAGGCTTAGTCTGAGGCATCACTCATCTGAAGACTTTCACAAGGACATTTACTTCGTCTCCCTCGGAGTTAACTCGCCGAACACGGATCTCACCACTGTCAGGGCACATATCACCCTTCGTCCTGAAGACTATATCTCACAAGATGCACAGATATTCAAATAAATACTGCTCGAATTCGTCTGGTTTTTTGACATTAATATTCTGCAGCTAGTCCTCAGGGTTAGGGTTATCAGATTTTCTAAAGTTCCCATGTTAGGCTGGTTAGGCAAAACTGCCATTTTTAATGAACGCGTCCAAAGAATGCCAACCGTGTAATTCGCCAATGACCTCAGATCCTTTCCGGAAATGATGAGCTAAGCACAGACACACTCTAATTAACGAGCCACTCACAATAGAGACGAACAAATTATGGAGCCAGTTTGAAATGTCAAGATAACCAATTATCAAATGAAAATGGCCATTAGGTGGTTCCTTCTGGCCACAGGTGATGAAGCCACCTGAAATAATGGGAAAAGCGCAGGCAGAATGGGGTTTTTAGACGTGGTCATAGGAGAATTATTAGATTAACTATAAATGTAAGACGCCTTGGGGGCCAAATTTCAGCAGATAGATTTCTCAAGTGTCCACGCCACGAAATGAATGATGATTGGCTTCTTTAGTGATGGAAGTGCTAAAAATGTAATGACATTTGTAACGGCAGTATAGTGAAACATTATTCTGTTCATGTTTGTCATGACATCGCACTGACCGTCCACATTCTCTAATCCCCAACATGGCCAAAAGTATGTGAGCAAAATGTGCGTACTTGTGCGGATGTTTGTTTTAATTCCAGTTAAGGGAAATCTTTAATGCTATAGCATACGCATATATTGTACAGTCAAATACAGTATGTAGGATTTGGTGGCATCTAGCGGTGAGGTTGCACATTGCAAACTTCTGGCGTGTGCCAAGCATGTAGAAGAACTATGGCCCTATCTAGAGCCAGTGTTTGGTTTGTCCATTCTGGGACAGGGACCGAACAGGACCCGCTCCGTATGTAGATATAAACGGCTCATTCTAAGGTAACGAAAACACGATTCTTATATTCAGGTGATTATACACTAAGGAAAACATACTAATGAATATTATATTCCATTTATGCCAATAGATTCCCCTAAAATGTTAAACACTGGCCCTTTCAAATTGTTTAAAAGTATTGTATATTGTTGATAGTATTAAGTATTGTATTGGGTTTTTTCATTATTAGATAAGTAGTGTATATTTTTTTGCTCCTTTATCTTCGTCTATAATACTCTAAGATGCTGTTGTTGCTGGGATTAATAAATTTAACAATCTGAGATGGTATAAAAAAATTGGAAGTGGACGTGCTCACAGCTCACGGGAGCGAGGTCCATAAGAAATATTTTATTGTTGTTTGAGTTTGGTGTGGACTGGCCTGCACAGAGCTCTTACCTCAACCCCATCCAACACCTTTGGAGGGAATACGAGCCATGCCCAACGTGGATGTGTAACGGATACATCTTGCAGTAGCTCACATTCCGGACACATCACCTCACATGATAGTAGATTAGCCACTTGTAATAACAATAAAAGTATTGATACCAGTATCAGTATCAGTGATTCCGGCCCTTATCCAAAATCTTATAGCCTTTCCAGAAGAGTGGAGGCTGTTATAGTATTATATTATTAATGTAGTATAATTACACAGGTAAAATGTTAGGCCGTCCACATACTTTTGGCCATCAAGTCAACAAAAAAAAATCAAATAAAAAAAAATCAAAATCTGGGTAATCTAAATCATTCAAATGTGCCCTGTTAGTTGACCCCAACTGGTTCATTTAATTCACTTCGGATTTGTTTGTCGGCTACACATCATAATCACTTCTGACGAAAGGTACCAAGACCTGCACTGTTCTACAGACAGGACCCAGGAGATAGACATCATGTTTTAGTGAAGAATGGACTTCTGAGTGACTGGCAGATACCTCACCGAGACAGAGAGCTCTGGCGGGGCTCCAGCGAGAGAAAGAGATAGAGAGAGAGAGAGAGAGAGAGAGAGAGAGAGTGGAGGAGAGTATTTTTCTCGGAGCAAAGGCAGCATTCAATGAGAGCTCCACTGGAGAGGATGAGATGCCCTTTTCTGTGTGCGATGAAGGATGGACAGAAGAAGGGGGGGGGGGGGGGGGGGGGGGGGGGTAGGAAGAGAGAACGACGGAGCGAGAGAGAGAAAAACAATGAGGAAGAGAGGAAACTTTTCAGTCTGTATTTTCCATTCAAAGACGTTTTGACAGGGCAGAGCCCACTCTGTGGCGGGGAGTGGAGCCATTTTGAAGTCTCCTACCGGCAGCTTGAGGGAAGCGGGGAGCCAGAATAGATATATCTCGGGGCTGCCTTGGCTTTTTTTTCTTTTTTTTTTCTTTCTACCACCACACTTTCTTTCCTGTTTTTGACAGCCAGCTCCGAATCGCCGAGCAGGTGTCTTCTTATTTTCCGCCGAAACAGTGGGACAGTGCACACAAACACTCACAGCGCTGTTCATAAACAGATAAACACACCGGCAGACCAGACAGACAGGCAAACACACACTCACACATGCATATAAACATAGCAGTCAAGAAGTAACTATGCATTGGAAATGACTACCCTTCACACGTAATGTTTTCCACACTGAAGTTGAGGGAGGGCGCGAGAGAGGGGACAATCTGGGAACTATCCACAGTGACACAAGACGAGTGTCACCAAAAAAAGAGCCGCTGTTTTTCCGCTTTAATGCATGCAAATAACAGGCAGCCATTGACACGGGGGGGAAGATTTAGTATGCTCTGCGATTTTTAGGTCACAGGAAAAAGGAGGGGTAATTCATCCTTATTATTCCCGCAACAGATCCTAATAATGCGGCCAGTGTTGCGTGCTCCGGCTGGAGGGCGGGCGGGGGGTGAGGAATTAGCAGGGTTATTGTGCCAAACTTCCCTTTTAAGTGTCAGATTTCCAAGGCTCTTTCTCCGCGACAAGAGCCGAGCTCATTGAGGATCAGCGGGTGGCGGGGAGGAGCGCAGAGTGTTGACACTGGAATTATCACAATACAAGTTGCCTCGGACCACATTTGCTCCGAATCAATCCATTCATGGCGGACACAGCGACCCTCATCCCGTTGGAATAAAGGGCCTCTGAATGACTGCTTTGAGAGGTCCCCTTTTGAAGTTTGAGGGGCTTTTGAAAAGCATCGTGTCCCTTGTGTCACTGGTGTCAGTGATTAAGTTGTGACTGGGCGACTGACTGACTGGCTGGGTGGGGGAGGGGGAGGGGGTGACTAATGCCTACAGTGTATATGCCCCTTGTACTGATGGGGGTGATATGGGGTCAGTACTTGGAAACGTATGGTTCTTTTGAAACCTCTCAATTACAAGAATGAAATTGATAAAAGATAAAGTAAAAATGTTAGAATTAAGCTATGAAAAATAAAATAAAATAAAATAATATAATAAAAAAATAAAAAGTACATAAAATAAGAAAAAATAAAAACAATTTAAAAAATGCCTGCATAAATTCATCATGCATAGCTGTAACTTGTTAGTAAATTTAGTATATTTAGCCCAGTATGGACCAGATACCTGTCACCCGATTCGACTGTTATCAGATCCTTAAATGTACCTTATCAGTCGTTTTAAGCCTCTTAGATGTGGGTCAGTAGGGGCCTGCTACACCTACTACGTTGTAAAAGTGAAAGCGAGAAACTTCATCACGTTCTTACACGTTCTCATCACTTCCAAACAACACCCCACATGATGTTTCACGCCGTCTATACTACAGCGCCGTACTTCCACTTCTGCTCCTGTCATATTTATATTCCTTCTTTCAGTGATATCCCATGTGAATAGATGATAAAACCTACTAATGGGTGTAGTAGGCCCCTACTGACCCACATCTATGGGGCTAATAACCACTGATAACGCCCATTTAATGACCTGATAACAGTCTAACCGGCTGGCCCTGTATATACAGTAACAACTTGGCCTATACCTCAGTTATTGTTTCTACAGAGTATATATATATTTATGTGTATATGTGTATATATATACACCACGGTCGCATGAGCGCGAGTATAAACACAACGAGGCTGTAAAGGCGGACTGATGACATTTAACAGTCTCATTTAGCCACTTGTTAGCAACCGCCTTTTTTAAGACACGTAAAGTCTTCAAAATTGAGTATTGATGTATTGTTTATCGTAGAACAAAATGTTAAAATCTCTTTAGCTTGTGTTAACCACAGACCTTATTTCAGGCATCTTACTAAAAACCCATTGACTTGTGTGCCCTGGAAGTGCTAAAATGCTAACTCATTTCCGGGCTTTAGGACTCATTCCTGTAGCACTCTATCCCTGGCTCTTCTTATCCACATGTCAAAGTGTGCTTTAGTATTACACGAAACCCTTATTTCTCCCAATGGTTAGCAAGTGCCTTACATGCTAGCCCCACCACCATTGGTGTGCATGTGATTGGGTGGATGAACGAAAGCGCTATATACATGCAGTTTTTGACACATTTCTAGCCAAAGACAAGACAACCTCCAGATCCAGAGTTCACCCATGGATATGCTAATAAATTGTGCAACGCAACAAGCTGTATCACTCATGGTGTCAAATCAAGGTCAATATGACTCAGGAAACTCAGCAATAATCCCACTGGATTTTACTCTCACTTTTTTTTTTTTAACTGAGCGAGAACAAGACACTTCCCTTTCATATTCAAAGCATGGCGCCTATCCATTTTACCCCCTGTGACTACCTGAATGATCTGGGCGGTATTGAGACTTTCTGAACCAATTCTATTGTGTATTGTGATCTCTTCAACAGTTCTTGCAAAGCCCAGGGGGGAGAAGGCAGAACAAGGCGTCGGGAGTCCCAAAATAGCAACTCGCCAGAGGGAGTTGGAGAGAAAAGAGGCTCGCCGAGCTACACCACCACAGTACTGGACGCTTCTTCTCCCGGCGCTGTTGAGTCACTCCTTGTTGATGTTTCTCTCTAGCCGTTCAAAGTGGAGAATGCCGTGACATATTACCGCGAGGGCAGCACTACAAAGAGTCGCCTAAGAGTGGCCTGGCTGGCTGGCTGGCTGCCCGCCATTGGCTGACTTTTAACACATTGTTGATGGATGGTTGTATTTCTCTCCTGAGGGCGTGCAGTCGGATAATACACAGCGGCGGGCTCCACGCAAGCTCAACTAGGGACAGTGACTGACACATCCACACAGCATACAAGGGAGAACCTACACATATGCATCGGAAGTGTGAATCAATGCTTGCACCCACACATGCAAAGATGCACACGGATGCACACAGGAAGGCAGGAAGGAAGATAAGGACACACATAGATGCTATGTTAGGGGTTAGGCTCATTCCTCTAACATCAGGGGGTGTTGGCAGGATGTTGATAAGAGCGTGTGCGGTTTCTGTACTAACAACACTCTGATAGAAGAGACTCTAGTTCACCAAGAGGGGCATTGTCCAAAGCTTTTTAACCACATCTACATGCCTCCACTTAATGCTCATAGATGCACTCTGCAGACAGGAATAGCTATATTATCTTCACTTTGCAAATAGCTACAAGAGTGAAGTGTTAATTACAGTCCAATAAAAAAAAACACATGCTGAAAAACTCAACAAAACCCCTGGTTTGGTGTTAATGGAAATTACTAATGAGCGCTATGTTCTAAAAATGCAAACGGGACTATTTCTTGACTTTTTTGAATGTAGGGTTGGTCCTGCTGCAGAGTGGGTCGTGTCGAGAAGGTAACCCAGAAATTGCAAAAACTTGCAAAAACTCTTGCGAGACTCGCTGTTCAAGACCTCAACTATTCGAGATCAATGCCTAACATTAACTATTCAAGGCCAACGCCTAACCTTAACCATTCGAGGTCAGACTCGAAACTTGACCATTCACGGTCAATGCCTAACCTTAACCATTCGAGGTCAATGCCCAACCTTAACCCTACGAGGTCAATGCCTAACCTTAACTACTCAAGGTCAATGCTGAACCTTAACTACTCAAGGTCAATGCTGAACCTTAAGCTATTAAAGGTCAATGCCTAACCTTAACCATTCGAGGTCAAAGTCTAACCTTGACCATTCGAGGTCAATGCCCAACCTTAACCCTACGAGGTCAATGCCTAACCTTAACCCTTCGAGGTCAATGCCTAACCTTAACTACTCAAGGTCAATGCTGAACCTTAACCTATTAAAGGTCAATGCCTCACCTTAACCATTCAAGGTCAATGACTAACCTTAACTATTTGAGGTCAATGCCTATCCTTAACCATTCGGGGTCAATGCCTATCCTTAACCATTTGAGGTCAATGCCTAACCTTAACTACTCAAGGTCAATGCTGAACCTTAACCTATTAAAGGTCAATGCCTAACCTTTACCATCTCATGAGAGTTTCACAACTTGTGGGTTACGTTCAAGACACAACCTGCAGACTGCAAAATCATAATTAATTGCGTACATTCACCCTTAAGTCCCAAACACCTGGTGGCTCAGCACCAATGAAAAACACACACCAGTGTGATCCGTCAAGCACCCACTTCAAAGTGACAGAGTCTATTTACTGTGTTATTAACAGTCCGAGCAGCTCTCTCAACAGAGAGGAAAAGGTGCCGGATTTCTTTGTAAATGTTTACGGATTCAAGAATAGAGTAATCCAGCTATGGTGGTATAACATTAATGTCTAGATGACAATTAATGCACATACAAAAATTGTATGCATCCTGAATCCATAGTCCAATTGTTGCCATGCATAGCTTTTTTTCCCAACTTTTGTGATGGGCTGAAAATAAAAACTAGATGGAGGATGGTACAAAAATGAACCATTTTCAGTGTCACAAGATTCTCGTCTTACAGTTATACTTTTCTCACATTTCTCCAAACTAACTTTCACACTTTCAAAGCAATGGACTCCAACTCCAACGATGAAGTCCAACTTCATTGGAAAATCTTGCCACTCTTTTCAGATGAGATCTGTATGGGAATCAGCATCATCTCCTGTTAGTCCAATGATAAAGTGTGTTTATCATAAAATATGCTTTTATGCAGTTGTCTCTATAATTTCTTGTTTGTTTCTGTACAATATGCGTAATCTCTATTTTCATTGTGGAAATACTTGAACATGCAGCATTTCAAAGTCACATTCAATTTTGGTTGTGTCATCTGAAATCTCTTCAGGAAATAGACAAAAATACCTGATGGCTTGCTGGAAAATTGCTAACATTGTGGTAACCCCGTCACAGCTGAATGCCAATTAGCAGGATTTTTCTGTCACAAAGGAGGACTTTGCAGTCACGCGGTTTGAATGTGAGTTTTCAAAGCAACATGAGACATGTAAAAGAGCTCAACATTGGCCAAATCACCCGCATTCAAATTTCAAGAGCAGCGTCAGTCAAAAAAAAGAAGAAGAAAACTGTTTCTTCTCTACTCCACATTGGAAGCCACACCTCTTGTCTTTTATCCATCCACATACTTTTTCTTAAGAGGCAACTACCTCCCCGGTAAAACCAATACAATCAAGGTAAGCTAATATTACCCTCACCTAAAGCCAATCCCTAACCAACATCCCCTTTATCAATCCACTTAGCTGCAACTGCAGTGTGCCGCTTCCAGCTCCTGATGCCAACATCCAACCACCAGCTCCTCCATCATCGCCAGCATCGAGATTCCACGCAGAATCATAATGATGGCGGCCAAGCTAGATCTCATCTCCGAGTTCATCCCTATAATTAGGCCTTCATCAACAATCACTATATTCAGAAATAAGTCACTCTTTGCACACCATGATGTCTTATTGACAGGTGACGTGCTCACCTGTCAATAAGACATCATGGTGTGCAAAGAGTGCAACAAAAGAGTTTTTGATCGTGCATCAAAAACTTGTATGTCCTTTATTAAAGGTATTCCGTAGAGTTCTTGACCACTAGTAGCGTGATGGAGCAATGTTTTTATGAATGGGCCCATGTTTTGTTTTGCAAAGCGACTCACATTCTCGCCGCCGGTTTCACACCATCTCCTGTGATGGACAGTTGGTGACGGTAACCTGAACCAACGTATCCTCACACAACAGTTCGTATGATATCTTATGAAAATGTATTCCTCTTTTTTTGTGGATTTTCCTACGAATGTCAAGCAACACGTGACGCATGTGTCAGTTCCCGCTCGTTACATGCATAAGTCTTTTCAAAATAAACCTCCGTCTTCACAGGAAACAACTTGGTTAGGTTTAGGCAACAAACTACTTAGTTAGGTTTAGAAAAAGATCGACATGGTTAGGTTTAGGCAACAAAACTACTTAGTTAGTTTTTGGAAAAGATCGTGGTTTGGGTTAAAATAACTCCAGAATAACGTAACATAAGTACGGAAGTTACCCAAGTCTCCTGCTAAGTTGTAAAATATGTTCTCTACCAGTTTAATATACTAACACTTGTAATCTGAAGCTTTAGCCATTTTGCCATCCAGTCATTACCTAACATTTGCATTAGATGATTAAAATGAAAAAGATTCAGTCAGAAAATAACTTTTTGGGACAAGAAAAGGGAATAATGTATAACCTCTTATCAGGACTTGTTTGAATTTTGTGCTATCACTCATTGCGTGGGAGTATGATTAACTTTTTTTTGAACATCTCATTCTCAAAACACATCGCTTTCGCCGATGAGGTCTTTGTAATGGCGTCGAGTGCTTTCCCTAGCATCATTTTGGACCACTCATCCACTTCAGAGCGAGATCGATGCTACACACAGCAATGATAATGATTTTCAGTGATGATTGTGTAGCCTTGATCTTCATGGTTCTGATAGTAAACACTGTCTCACAATCGCCTACGAGCTCAGCTCCACATTTGTATGTGGTTATTCTGAAGGCCTTGGGACACATGCCGAGTTGTTATTGTTATTTCTCGTTTGATTCATACTGGCTTTTGCATATCAGGCTGTGGAGAAAGAACCATATGCTGAATGTGAGTCTTTGGATGATTTGATTTTTTTAATTGCCTTCAGGGTTGATTCAAAATTTCCAATAAGAGAGGAGTATCAGTGTGACTGTGTTTCATTTATTTTTGACATATACTACTTACTACTTTACTTTACTTCAACCACTCTAGTATAATATAATATGGTTGCAAACTGTTCTAATCTACTTTTAAACTTGCATGTAACTATTTGTTACTGATTGTTTTCTAGATTTAATGTCATATGTACATCATTTTGTACAACTTGCAATATATTTGTGACAGTTTTAAAGGCGCAGTGTGAAGGATTTGGCGGCATCTAGCAGTGAGGTTGCAGGTTGCAGCCAACTGAAACTTTTCCCGCGTGCCAAGCGTGTAGGAGAACTATGGTGTCCGATACGAAATCGCAAAAACCCAAAAACGCAAAAACACAAAAAAAAACAAAAACGCGAATAGCTCTAGAGCCAGTGTTTGGTTTGTCCGTTCTGGGCTACTGTAGAAACATGGCGGCCGGCTCCGTGAAGAGGACCCGCTCCGTATGTAGATATAAACGGCTCATTCTAAGCTAACGAAAACACAACAATTCATATTTTCACGTGATTATAAGCTAAATAAAACATTTCTGCAAATAGATCCCCCTAAATGATACACATTGTTCCTTTAAGGTGAAACTGGGTCAGAGTTACCATATTTTAGTTTGGGTAAATAACCCAACGATCTCTAAAAAAACCAATCAATTGGTATGTGTAAACGCTACATTGTCCCAAACTGGATTAACCCAGTGTTTTTTGGTGTGAATCTTATTCTTCATGAATCATCCTATATGTACCTAATGGGGTTAAATTACATAACATTTGCTGAACAAAACATACTCATATTTATCATTCTGAGGGAAGTTTCCGCTCACTTCCCTGTGACAGAAACATCCTATTTTAATTTGTGATAATCAAAACTGCCTCAATCAGGGCCGGCTTAAGGCATAGGTCATATAGCTGGTCGCCTAGTGCGCCACCTTCTGGGGGGCGCTGTTTGCGCTCTAAAAAAAATTATTTAAATTAAAAATAATAAAAAATGCTGTTGGGCGCCTTTCCTCATTTTCTGCATTGAGGTAACAAATGAATAAATACATTTAAAAAAATAAAGAAATACACTTTTCACCCCTTTAACTCTCCTTCTCACACTTTTTCTGGGGGCCCGGGTTGGGGGGGCACACTGTGCCATGTGTAACAGGGAAGGGTGGGGGGGACTCCAAATACGAATTTCGCTTAGGGCACCAAAAGGGCTAGAGCCGGCCCTGGCCTCACTACATTCATATCCAGCTTCTGAGTCATATTGAAGAACACACACCTTCCATATAATAAACTATATATCATACCGTACATTATTGTGTACTATTATTTTGCTCTACAAAGTTTTATTCTGAGTGAATCTAATCAACTAAAGGATGAAAATGCACGTCCAGGCTTACAACATGCATGGATGTACCCTATATCTGCTGTACCTCCACTACATGTACAGCCTTATGAGGGGATTTGATTTTAATGTGACGATAGAGGGCGCTAGTAAGCAAGGATACAGCCACTGCTGGAATTCAGACAGCCGTCTGAGAAAGATGCAGCTGCTGAGACTGGCTGCCTCTTCTCCTCTCCTCCTCTATCCCCACTCTGCCCCTCACTCCTTCACTCACTCATTCACTGTATAACATCAGACGCCGCACTGTCCTTATATATATATGAAAACAGCAGAGCATCCCCAATTCCAAGTTAGAGGAGGGCATCCTCACGCACGCGCATTAAAGCACAAGTTTCTTCTCTTTTTTTTTTTGTTGCACTTAACACAGCAGTGCAAATGCGCATACGTGCTGTAGTGCATGTGAATCCACGCAAAAAAATGCGCTCACCTTACACAGCGCGCCCTTGGGGAGGAATTTACGCATGATTGTGACCGTCAGCGTCACTTGCATGTTTGCTCAACACACACACAAGTACTTAGACTGGCAGCTGTGTAGGACACACACCGCGCACGCTAATCTTAACACGGGGAATTTGGGGTTTGCGCAGTGGCCGCTCGTCTGAAGGGGGGCCACACGGGAGGGATTCCCGTCTTTCTTCTCCCCTCTTTTACGCAAATTAATTCACAAGCCACTGTCTCGGATTCCTGGATGCTGAGTGGACTCAAGCCACCGAGCCCGCTGCATGCGCCGGAGGAGAGCCACTGGCGACCACACGCATTCATATTAGTAACCGCGGGGAAACCACAGCACTGCGCACATAGCCAGCCAGCCAGCCCCGTCCCGTCTCGCCTGTCCTGTAGCGGACGATACAGCCGCTCCAAGACAAGCGACAGGAGATTTGGAACCATCGCATATCATAATAAAAAACATAACTTGTGTTGTCAACCCTAAGAGTGCGTAAAAGTTCAGCTTCTTGGCACGGAATCTCTTGCGGCAAAGCCAATCCCCGCATCACCACTACTACTACAAAATGAAATAAATCATATCATCCAATGTTTATTATGATGTAAAACACATTAAAATTGTATTTTTTTTTTTTATCGGATGTCTCGACATATCGCCAACAGGAGCACACATATGAAGCATCCGAACTGTGCCTCACAAAGTGCCGAGCCACGTCTCGAGAAAACACCGATAAAAAAACGATCATTATTATTATTAAGCATCTCCCCTTTTTTTTCGTCCAAATATTGTCTGCTGGCGTCTGGACCCGGCAATCCAGACCAAGTCCGACCCTGTTTACGTGCGCGCTGCTGGGGGAGAAGAAACCGGTAGGGAGGTGGAGAGGGAGAGAGAGAGAGAGAGAGGGAGGGAGAGAGGTGGAGAGAGAGAGAGAGAGAGCGAGAGAGACTGCAATATCATTTGTGAATCCCTCTCAGAGTGCTGCAGATAGGGGCTGCCAACACATGCGGCGCGTCTGCAGGTGAGGGGAACAGGCTGAATGTGCTGGACACTGAGGAATTCAACCCAACGTTTCCTACAAAAAAAAAAAGAAGAAAAAGAAAAATCGGATATACGTTTTTTAATTCTCTTGATTTTTTTCCTCCTTATACAACCTTTTGCATTGTGGAGTTTGCAAAAGGAAGAGAGAACTGTACTGTCTTGCAAGTGACTTGGAGGAAGAAGAAGAGAGCAGCAGCAACCGGACAGGTAATTTTGCTTCATATTCACGAGATCGGAGAGTTGACAGGCTCCGCGCGATGAGTGCGATGAGTTTGGAAAACTGCGCGGGCATTTAAATGATCCTCTGTGGACATATCGTCGGACTGAGGAATATTGCAGCCTCACCCCCCCAAAAAAGAGAGGAGATTCTAACCACAGACTGACTGTGAGTAAAAACGGCGGCATATGGACTGCACTTTCTGCTGCTGATATGATGCTCGGACTATAACATTTTTGGCTTTTACGCGCATGAAATTCCAATATTTGTGGGAGCGCACGGAGGTGAGTTTTTGATATCATTGCGCCTTTTTCTTTTTTTTACTATTACAAGGAAACTAACATCCAGTGCTGGAGGAGGAAAAAAGCACAGAGCAGGGAGAGAGCCCGTGCACTTGCTGCTTTTGCACTGCAGCAGGAGCGATGTAGGAAGTCGTCCGGAGGATGAAGTCTCCCGCATCCCGCAGCAGAGGGCTTTGCTCTTTATGAAAACCACATTTTCTTCCACATTTCGGACTCTCCAGTAGTGATTAAATTCTTGTTTTTTTTTGGACATTTTTTTTTAAATCTAAGTGGACATTTTTTTCCAGGGGAGAACAATGAGGACTACTGGTGCAGTGGACTATTTGTACTATTGCATGCTCATCCTGCAGCTCGTGCATCAGCCCGCCGCCAAGCAGGTGCTCCGGTACCGCTTGGCCGAGGAGGGACCCGCCGATGTCAGGGTGGGGAACGTGGCCGGCGACCTGGGCATCGTCGCCGGGTCCGGCGAAGTGACATTCACGCTGGAGTCGGGCTCCGATTTTTTCAAAATAGACAACATCACAGGTGAGCTCACCACCAACGAGAGGCGCATAGACCGCGAGAAATTGCAGCAGTGCCAAATGATATTTGACGAGAATGAGTGTTTTATAGATTTCGAAGTGTCAGTGATAGGGCCAGCCCAGAGCTGGGTCGACCTCTTTGAGGGGAAAGTCATCATATTAGATATAAATGACAACACCCCGTCTTTCCCTTCCCCTGTCCTCACACTGTCTGTGGAGGAGAACAGACCCATTGGAACCCTTTATCTGCTGCCCACAGCCACAGACAGAGATTTCGGCAGAAATGGAATAGAGCGATATGAGCTCATCCAGGACAATGGGGAGAACTTGAGGCGCTTGGGCTCCAATGGGGATTCGTTCTCGGGGAAGAGGAGATTTGAGGAAGGGGCGAGCAGGAGCAGCGTCTTTGAACTGCAAGTTGCTGACACCACTGATGGGGAGAAGCAGCCCCAGCTCATCATTAAAGGGGCCCTTGATAGGGAACAGAGGGACTCCTATGAGCTCACGCTGCGCGTTAGGGATGGAGGAGATCCCCCGCGCTCCTCCCAGGCCATTCTCAGGGTGATGATCACTGATGTGAATGACAACAGCCCTCGCTTTGAGAAGAGCGTGTACGAAGCTGACCTGCCGGAAAACAGCTCCCCTGGCGCCCCCATACTGCAGCTGAAAGCGGCCGATGCAGACGTGGGGGTTAATGGTCAAATAGAGTACGTGTTCGGAGCGGCCACAGAGTCAGTGAGGAGGCTGCTGAGGTTGGACGAGAGCACGGGGTGGCTGAGTGTGTTGCATCGCATTGACCGCGAAGAAGTGAGCCAACTGAGGTTCACAGTAATGGCCCGTGACCGAGGCCAGCCGCCCAAAATGGACAAGGCCACTGTGGTGCTGAACATCAAGGATGAGAACGACAACGTCCCCGCTATCGAGATACGGAAAATTGGACGCATTTTCTTAAAAGATGGCATAGCCAACGTGGCAGAGGACGTGGTGGTGGACACACCCATCGCCTTGGTTCAGGTGTCGGACCGCGACCAGGGGGAGAACGGCATTGTGACGTGCACGGTGGTGGGGGATGTTCCCTTTCAGCTCAAACCGGCCAGCGAGATGGAGGGCGAGCAGAACAAAAAGAAATACTTCCTGCACACGTCTGCACCGCTGGACTATGAGGCCACACAGGAATACAATGTGGTCATAGTGGCTGTGGACTCTGGAAGCCCCAGTCTGGCGAGCAACAACTCTGTTATCGTCAAAGTGGGCGACACCAACGACAACCCTCCTATCTTCAGCCAGAATATAGTACAGGTGTCGTTTCCGGAAAACAATGCCCCCGGCGAGAGGGTGACAACGGTGGTAGCCGTCGACGCAGATAGTGGGAAGAATGCTGAAATAGCGTATTCCCTAGACTCATCAGTAAATGGGATTTTCTCTATCGATGCAGACAGCGGAGACATCCGAGTGAACACCATTCTGGATAGAGAGCAAACGGAGCGCTACGAATTCAAAGTGATAGCCAAAGATAAAGGCGGGAGCACTCTACAGGGCTCGGCGACGGTGGTTGTCCTCGTGGCGGACAAGAACGACAACGAACCAAAGTTCATGCAGGATGTGTTCACCTTCTACGTCAAGGAGAACCTCGAGCCGAACAGCCCCGTCGGCATGGTCACGGTCATCGATGCGGATAAAGGCCAAAACGCAGAGATGAGCCTCTTCATCGAGGAAGAGGAGGACATCTTTTCCATCGAGAACGACACTGGGACTATTTTCTCCACCCTGTCCTTCGACAGAGAGCAGAAAACCACGTACACGTTCCGCGTCAAGGCCGTGGACGGCGGCGACCCTCCCAGATCCGCCACCGCCACGGTTTCTCTCTTCGTCATGGACGAAAATGACAACGCGCCCACTGTCACTTTCCCAATAAACGGCTCCTACACCCTCCTCCCCCCCTCCAGTAACGTCAGAACGGTAGTCAGAACTGTCATAGCTACCGATGTCGACACCGGCATCAACGCAGACCTGACCTACAGCATCATTGGGGGGAACCCCTTCAAGCTGTTTGAGATCGATGGGGGCACCGGGGTCATTTCACTGGTGGGGAAGTTGGAGCAGAAGCACTACGGCCTCCACAGACTGGTGGTCCAGGTGAACGACAGTGGCCAGCCTTCGCAGAGCACCACCACGCTAGTTCACGTGTACGTCAACGAGACGCTCTCCAATTCCACAGTCGTGGACACCCAGGTGGCTAAGAGCCTGAGCACGTCCCTCAACACCAACATTGCCGGCGACCCCAACTACGATCTAAGCAAACAGCGGCTGAGCATCGTAATCGGAGTAGTTTCGGGCATCATGACGGTCATCCTCATCATCCTAGTCGTTGGCATGGCCCGCTACTGCCGCCCCAAGAACAAGAACGGCTACGAAGCCGGCAAGAAGGATCACGAAGACTTCTTCACGCCGCAGCAGCATGACAAGTCAAAGAAGCCCAAGAAAGACAAGAAGAAGCAGAAGTCCAAACAGCCACTCTACAGCAGCATCGTCACCGTGGAGGCCTCCAAACCCAACGGGCAGCGCTACGACGGCGTCAATGAGAAGCTGTCAGACAGTCCCGGCATGGGCCGCTACCGTTCGGTCAACGGAGGGCCGGGCAGCCCGGACCTGGCCCGGCACTACAAGTCCAGTTCGCCGCTTCCCACCGTCCAGCTTCACCCGCAGTCGCCGACGGCTGGAAAAAAGCACCAGGCAGTTCAGGACCTGCCCCCTGCCAACACCTTTGTTGGCACCGGAGATAACATATCCCTTGGATCTGACCACTGCTCTGAATACAGCAGTCAAACTATCAACAAGTACAACAAACAGGTAAGAAGACACGTCTCCCATGTTCTTTTTTTTTTTTTTTTCTCCCCCCCTCCACCACTCTTAAATGTCTTCTGTTTCTTCCTCTTAGCGTTCTCTCCGCCATAATGCTTTCTGACAGGGCTAGTCTCAGTAGTCTTGTTGCCTTTATGGTGCTAATGTGTGTCAAGTTAGCGCCATTGATCTGTTTTGGTTTGGAGTGCCATTCACATGTGATATTGAAAGGGAAGAGAAAGGTTTAGATTAGTTTACGAAAGGGGGGGGGGGGGGGGTTGTTACCACTCGATCAAACGCGTTCCAACTTTTTCCCCCTTTTATCACGGCATGCGTTGAGGAGGCCTTTCCCGTCTGCGGTGTCACATCTGCTAACCTTAGCAACTGTGTCGGAGTGTTGTAGACAGCTCACATGAGGATTTGGTTTGCAGTTATTTTATCCCAGAAGGGGAGCGTGCCAGGGGCCCGGCTACACCCCCCCCCCCCTTTAGCCATGTCAAGCCCTGCCCTGCCCCTCTTGTCTGTGAAAAGGCCGCCTTGTGAAAGAGAGAGAAAACACAAAAGAGAGAAAGGTAGATGTAGGGCGAATGCAGCACAAACAAGGCTTTGTGAGTCAGTTTTACAGTCACGGCTTGAGTATGAACATCTGGCCAGGAAGCCATATTAACATTCCTCCGCACTTCGGGGTCTGCATCAATTCATTGACCTAGCAGCGAAATTGGACGTTTTTATATCACCTCCCATATTGTGCCTCGTCTCCTTTTACTCCCTTTATCCGTTCCCTCGTATATAAATGTCTGCCATCTTCTACCTGCTTTCCTTCCACTCTCCTCCGCCCTCCAGCTTCTTGTTTTTTTGTGCCTTTCCTTCCTCCCAGTAACTCTTCCATTTGCAGTGCTGGGAAAGAAAAAAAGGTGTGGGTGGCATGATGCGATATTCAAATGTGGGCTTTTATCAGTTCAGCCTTTATATATATTTTTTTTTTGGGCTGTTTTTCCCGCTGTGATGTGCAACAACAGCAAGAAACAAAGTTAATACATAATGAAGTCAGCTGATTTGCGTTTTCAGGTAAAAGAACACTATTGTTTTATGTGTTTTCCGCGGCAGTCTAATGAATTATTGATCTTTCTTTTACCTGTGTCAGCACTACACTTTTAGAAATCTGGAGTGCTGTTTTCTCCCAGCTGGATGGTTACCTTTTTCCATCCATTTTTCTGTTTTTGATTTCCTCTTTCTCTTTTTCTCGAGGTATCTCTTTGTTCATGTTCTTATTATTCAATGCCCATTGTCACCCCCACCCCATACTCTCCTTCGGCCCTGTGTAGTACTTCCTTGCATTCCCTCTGTATTCCTTTTTCTCTCCGTTTTTTCAGCCTTCGCCACATCATACCCTTTACAATGGTGCTCTCCGCCTATTTTTTCTTGCAGTGTTTTCTTTTTTTAAATCTCCACTCTCATCTCTTTATATCCCTCTCTCCCCCTCCCTCTTGCTGTTACTCCCCTCAAATCATTTCACTCCCCCTTTTTTTTTTTACTTCTTCTTCTCTTCCCTCTGCTCTGTCTCTAACAGCTTCTAATATGGTGTATTCACTGAGCTGCTTTCCAGAGTGTGAGGAGTGCTGTTGCTTTCGGATGTCTCCTGCATAATTAAAAGGGCACTCTATTTGCTGCTGCGGCAGCAGCATGTATTGTGTGTCACTATGCTCCACTTATATAATTATTTATTTACTCTCTACATTAATGCTGTGGTAACTTTTATGGACTGTGCGTTTGTTAGCAGGCAGTGTCATGGGAAAAACCATAATGCACAAAGAGTATTTTCTTGTGATTCTCGGGCATTTAAACTGTAATAGTGAAGCACAAGTGTTTACTGGTCTACTGGGCAATGTCATCTATGTGTATTGTGGCCTGTTAGGTGTTTAATATACAATAGCTAGCAGGTATTCAAATTGCCTTTTATATCCCACGGGCTCAGTAAATACGCACTGTTGATGCATTATGTTGATGTGAATAAAAGGGGTGAAATTTAATGGCCGCACAAGAGAGCTAATTGAAGAGAAGGTGTGTGTTTGTGTGCTCCGATTATGTGGCATTAAACAGCCACCTCTGTGTTACGAGTAAAGTAGCGAAGCGGTCATGCTCTCGATTTTAGGGACGGCGAGAAATATTCCGCCGTCACATAAGTGCCACTACAGCTTAAAGACATAATAAAACACTCAAGGGCACTCGTGTTCCCCAGTTAAGGGAACAATTTGTGCAAAATCTGGATTAGTGGTAGTACCAGTGACATTATATTTTTTATTCTATTTTTCTTAGAGTTTAGTTTTGCTTTCTTGAGATGTATTTATATTGCAGAGGTTCTATTTAAATGTGTTTTTTTTTTTGATCACATGTGGCCACAAATGAGGATGTGCAAGATTAATGATACGGGATGTTTTTCATTGTGTGCACATATAGACACCCTCGCCCACAAACCCTTCCCTTTCACCACTCCCTCTCTTTTTTGTCCGTCTGTGGGAAGAGATAGAGACAGGCACAAGAAAGACGGCCCTGTTAGCGGCGTAGAGAATGGCCCCTACTGTTTCGCGAGGGACTCAGGGGGGTCGGGTGGAAAGAAGAGAGGAAGAACGGGGAGGGAGAGAATAGTGCTGACCATTGACTGTAATCTCTTGAGGTATCGGGTTCCATCTCTCTCTCTCTCTCCCCTCGCCTACCCGATCTTACAAAAACTGCGCAGGCAACCTGCTCGGGCAGGTAACCAGGCAACTGAGGGAGTTAATCGGCGAGGCGAGCCTTCCTTTTTCGCCCATCAGACATTTAAACAGTCATTAAGCTGATCTAGCAGTGAGGGAGAAGCCCTGTTGAGGCCTGATGAGGAGGGCCAACAGACTTGACATTTCATCTCTTTCTGTAACTCCATTGATCGCGACTTCTTCATATTTCTTCCTGTTTTCCGCCGGCTACCTTACACTCCGCTCCGTAGTCCGATCCTTACATCTGAAGGCTGATGAGTAGTGCGTGCACTTAACAGAACACTTAACTGTATTACTTTTGGCAGTGGCTTCTGTTGCATCCAGTGCCAGAAAATAATGCTGTCCGACCGTAATGTAGTGAGGAATGAAATCACTTAGCCGCCGAATTAGCACGAGCCATCAGCTTTTGTTTTATCGTTGCACTTCAAAGCGCCACTCGTTGCCCAGGTGGATCACTTTTAATCAGCGGTGAGCCACAGCAGCTTGTATTCTGTGCTCTCGCGGCGTTAGCCCCCTCAGGGCAGGCAGAGCGCCGGTGCCACACTCTTATAGCGGGTTATCCTGCCTCGGGGCTGATGCAGCAGGCAGAACTGGACGTTTTCCGTCCTTCCTCCCAGCTCCCCCCCCGCTGTTCACCACCCGTGCTCTGGCCAGCTGTTCCTCCCGCGCGTTATTGTAACCGCGACCTCTTCCACGCGAGCCGAATACAAGCCCATGAGCACCTGATTTGCATAGGGCAAATCCTCGCCCCGGCCAAAACAATATCACAATGCAAATGGGGGTCACCTGGTTGGTGTTTGTAGCCAAAACATAGATTGCCCTTCAGGCTCCGGGCACATCAGGAAACCAATATGGAAATGCGGTACTTTGCCTCTCCGGCCTCATTTGTTTTAACCTACTAAAATGTAGCTGCCTCAAACACCTACGAGAAGCCACAACTGACCTAATTGAAGGTGTCTTCAGTTTTACAGCACAACACCTGTGCAGAGGATTGAGCAATCATGTCCGAGCCTCTGTGTGCTTTTCTTCGGCAGTCATCACCTCTTAATTCCCCCCGATGGCGTGATTTGATCTGTGAGACTGTTGTTGTCACTCATTGAGCTCAATAAGGTAATTACTAGATAAGAGGTTCCACGGGAGTTTTAACAATGTTTGGTCAGCCCCCCCACCCTCCACGGTCGCTCATACAGGTCAGCTTATTTTCTCGGAGAAAGCAGAGAAAGTAGTGACTTTCCTTAATTGTCATTAAAGCTGCAGTCGGTAACTTTGGGCAAATATGATAAAAAGTTATTTTTTTTTTATAAAACTGTCACTATATCCTGACAGTAGTGCATGAGACAGATAATCTGTGGGAAAAAAAACATGTTCCTCTGCCTCCTCCTCGTGCTCCTAATGGCATTTGCGAGATTTCAACGTGCCCGAAGGAAAACGACCAATCAGAGCTGAGCAGTCGCTAAAGCAGCTGTCAATCACTGCTATTTCTCGCCTCAAATGTTTTCATGTGTACTGTTTAGCTAAAAAATTAGAAAGTTTGCTCCGGTTGATGGGAGGTCCTTGGTTTTCAACATGGTGGCCGGGTCACAAACTTTCCCATTTCACAGCTTAACAGTACACTAAAATATGTTTCCGAAAACTAGGGCTGTCAAAGTTAACACAATAACTTTAACGCAATCGATCTTTCGGAGGTTGTAGAAGGCTCAGTTTTAAAGTTAGAGTGAAGCTCCGGTTATCGAATGAAATTTTGGCGAGGACAAACTGTCAAGGCCGTTTTCACAAGGGTCCCTTGACCTCTGACCTCTAGATATGTGATTGAAAATGGGTTCCATGGGTACCCACGAGTCTCCCCTTTACAGACATGCCCACTTTATTATAATCACATGCAGTTTGGGGCAAGTCATAGTCAAGTCAGCACACTGACATACTGACAGCTGTTGTTGACTGTTGGGCTTGAGTTTACCATGTTATGATTTGAGCATATGGTTTATGCTAAATGCAGTACCTGTGAGGGTTTCTGGACAATATTTGTCATTGTTTTGTGTTGTTAATTAATTTCCAATAATAAATATATACATACATTTGCATAAAGAAGCACATTTGCCCACTCCCATGTTGATAAGAGTATTAAATACTTGACAAATCTCCATTTAAGGTACATTTTGAACAGATAAAAACTAATTAACTATTTCAATCGATTGACAGCCCTAACGACAACAGTTGTGGCGAGGAAAAGGCATTACAGTGACAGAATCTTGATTCATATTTGATCAGCGCTGCCTAGTTTGACAGTTTGATCGGAGTTCAAACTGTCTTGCTGAACAAAACGTGCAAGTTACATTAACATGTGTTTGCCACGGAGCTTATTTTCTGCAATAATCCAAAACCTTATGGAAAAATCCTATTGGCTTTTTGTCCAGGGAACCCAGGAGGATTCTAACTTCCTGGTTGGCCTGCAAAAATACGTCATCCCTGTAGCACTCTATTAGGAGCACAAGTTTTTTTTCACAGATTATCTGTCTCATGCACTACCGTCAGGATATGGTGACTTTTTATCATATTTGCTCAAAGTTACCGACTGCAGCTTTAAATCGGACTTTCTAGGACAGTAAGTTGCAAAGTCGTGGAAGCAACCTGCTCATTATCACACTTGAATAAGAACATATGAAAACAGTTTTTATAGCAACTTCGCTGAATACCAGGATAAGGTGCCAAAGGTGAAATAAAACACAATCTGGAAATCTTGCATTTAGTAAGAAAATGAGATTATGTGCGATGAGCTGGTTTGTTTACTGCCACATTATTATTGGCTCTTGCCCTTTTGTGCGGCGCCCGCGTACCGCCGACTATGGCTAATTTCATCGAAATTGTTTTGGATCTATTACGGCTTAATTCAATCCGCGGCTGCCCGGGCTTTTTGTTGTTTATGTTCTGAAAGGAAAATGGAAGGAGTAAAGAGTGCACAGTAATACTCGTGAAATTGCAGCGGGCAGCATTTTCTGGTATAATTTGGTTTGGTGATTTGAATGCATTCGCTCTGAGGCAATTACTAATCTAAGGATTAGACTTACCTGATATGCTGGCAGGAATGGTGGTGGGGGACTGGGAGAGGGAGTCAGAGGGAGATTGCTATAGCTGGCCTCTGCTATATTACTCTGCATAATATGTTAATGCTGACACTAACTGTTTCTAGAGGTGGGAAACCCGTGAAAAGTGTTCGTTTCTCTTTCTCTTTGTCTCTCTTTTCTGCATACAATAGATGAGCCAGTGAGCTCGGTTGTCTTCGCGTGAAAATAAATACCCATGATTGAAGGAAGCCCCCAACTCATTCGCCAACATTTGTCACGATAAGATGCCAGAATACAGAGAAAAAGGGGGGGGTTGAGGGGAGAAACAGACAAGAAATTTAAGCCGCATGCCACCTTGATTGCTCTCCACGCCGCTGATTGTAAGTGGCAGTGTCGGGGATGCCACCTTCTTCTCGCCGCTTCTTTCAATTTGATGTCATCGAGAGTGGAATTTCATTTCATACTCGGCAGCGATCGCATTAGATAGGGCTCGCCGGGATAAAGCCGATTCATTTCTGCAGAATTTGCCTTTCCTGTGGCACTATCAATCATCGCGCACGCTCGCTCGCCCGTTTGTTTTTTCACGGCAAATTGTTCGGAGGAGTTTGTACAGCGAATTGACTTCTACAAGGCTCCCAAGGTCTATGACACGCCACGCTAGCCCAGTTGTTTTCCTCCACAGCTGTCCTCTCGTATCGACTGCTGCAAAAAACTAGAACCAACCAAATGAGAAACGTCGCTTAGCTTCGCTGCTGTGCAGCCCCCGGGGGAATAGTCGGTGAGCTGGATCACAACACGGATCAGACGTGAAGCTTGTTGTTTGTGAGACTAATGGGCAAACCAGGATTTTGTTTACTGTGACACTGCACCTCATCAAAATTGCAAAAATGTCAGCCCCGTAATGATGCGACTTTTTTTTTTTTTGCCGTTGTTGTTGTTTTGCAGGAAAAGGTCACTGGCCGTGTGTTCGCTTGATGTTGATTCAAACAGGTGGCTTTTTTTTTTTTTCTGATTCTCTGATGAGCAAAGTTTCTGTTTACGTCTCCCTCTCTCTCTCTCTCTCTCTCTCTCTCTCTCTCTCTCTCTCCGTCCATCCCTCACTGTGGAGGCGATGAATCAGATGAATCACTCCCTGTCAGTGTTGCTCACATGGGTGCAGGGTGTCAAGGGAACTGGTAGCAGGGTCCCACCTGTCAGGGGACGGGGGCGGCGATTTAAACCCCCCATACAGCATCCAGCCATGTTGTCACACGCGGCCTTCGTGAAAATAAGAATTAAAGCAGGACACGTTGGTTCATGATTTACCCCCCGAGTGCCACCTTTTTTTTGCTCCAGCAGCCAACTGTAAACTGATGCTGGACTTAGTAAGAAAATGTGTTGACAGGGGAAAAGTTAACAGTGTAATCAAAGCGTATTTAATAGGTACAACCTTCACCGAGGGTTCAGGTTCACATTGATTTTTTTTTTAAAGCTCTGACAGACATGCACCTGTTCTGCCTCTCCCACCCCCAAACGTTGACCTTCCTCTTTTGTATCGAGAAAGCGCTGAAATATTAACACGCGCTGAGACCTCCTGACTGCATTAGACACATTAAGAATTGTCCGGGGTTAAATAATGCATCGGAAAGCTCGTACAAAAGGATATAGCGTTTTTATTAACAGGCTGCAGTCATACATATTTGCTAAGCAGCATGAGTATAATGGATATGACTTGACTTGGGGAAGGGGGGGGAGGAGGAAATAGGACAGCTTGACTGCTTCTATTAGCCCTGTTTTGGTGCGGCTCCCACCATGTGGCCCCCCCAAATGAGATTATGTGTGTATGAAACAGGAGGTAGAGCACTCACCGACCATCCATCAAAGCCTGGGGGGACCTGTGCGAAAGTTTGTGCATGTGTACTCGGCGGGTACGCTCGCTGTGAGGACGTGTGTGCGAGGGTGTGATAAAGCGTGTACAGTATGGATGTGTGTTTGTGTATCCTGTGAGGGCTGGAGAGGAGAGCAAAGGAGGGGGGGGGGGGCTCAGCAGTTCAGCCTCTCCATCATCCCGCACGCCGGGCACACGCGCGGCGACATGCCTGAGAGGGTTTCAATATCCTGTGTGTGTGTGTGTGTGTGTGTGTGTGTGTGTGTGTGTGTGTGTGTGTGTGAGTGTTGCTGTGTTTACCGAAGGAATGCAGTTCATTATATTTGTCTGGTTATTACATATACTCTCTACACACATGCGTACAGAGGCACATGGAGCCCGAAGGCTAGAGCAATCCACAACTGTTAAAAAGAAAAAAAAACACGACAAGCTGGAGTAGTGGATGATGCGACTTTCGGTAACCGCGGACGCCCTCGAGCAAGGCACCGGGAGCTCCTTTGCCCCCCAATTGAGCTATTTATTGGACACCGCTGCTGTGACTGATAATGTGTATTTAAACCAGCCGTATTAAACTCTGCAGATGTGTGCAACAAAAAAAAAAGCGGAAATATTCATTAGCTGGAGAAGCCCCCGTATCGACGAGGCCCTACAGTACCTGGCAGAGAGCGTGCTATTAGCCGGGCCCGATAACTCTTGTCAGAGGCTGGAAGAGTCTGCCTGCCTGCCTGCCTGCCTGCCTGCCTGCCTGCTGAAGAATGAAGGTCACGGGGCAGCTGGAGTTACGAGCGGCCTCGCTAGGTAGCTGCTATCAAATCAAATGAAATATGAAGTCCAGACAGCTTTTTTATTTTTTTTATTTGGGAAAATGCTAATTTCTCAATTTTTCTCTTTCTTGGTGTGTACTTTCCTCTGCTCTCTCCGGCAACGTAAGATTACATTGGAATGTGAATAAGGTTACAGCCTTGGTATACTTGTTTGTCATCACCACGAGGAAGATGATGGCAGTACACAGACTTTCTACGCAACATTGATAATAACATCTTCAGTATTTTTGTCCATCTTACATCTCAGTTAAAGGTGCTACATACTAGTATTAATAAAGCAGCAAACAACTATTTGCTATGTAAAGATATAGAGGACTAATATCTACCTGAGCAGAGAGTGAAGTCACTCACTTTCGTGTGCTATGTGATCCCAAGTAGTAAGTAATGCGTTTGTGTCGGGCAAGCCAGACTACGGACCAATCAGCATCCTGTGAGGAGCTAGGTAGCTACGGGCGTAGCTTAGGTGACCATAGTGTGATGGTGCCTTGAAATGGGGTCGTGTTTATCACGAGCAGAGTCCATTTGAACGCCCCCCTCTTGTGGTATTCACGACCTCGTAAGTGGAAAGTTTCTGAAAGCTCAGAGTTTACGAGTTGTGACGTGTTTGTTGACGTTGTCAGAAATGGCGGAGGCCATGGAAGTTAATTTTTCCGTGCATAATAAGTTAATATATTGTAATTTTACTTGTATATTTTTTTCTTCGTAATTTTATTGTCTGAGGACAATGTTGATATTCCCAACGGCTTCATCTTTTTCCTCTGTCATTATGCCTTTGCATTTACTGTATTATGTTACCCACTTGCTAGCTTGCTAAATTGTTAGCCTCTGTGGCTTCTAGACGCCGACAGTAACGTTTAATGTTAGCCAAGCATATTGTGTACACGACTTCCCATGTTGTAAACACGAGCTCACGAGTTTCATGTTAAGGCACCATGAGGCGACTGTTCATTCTAAACACACAATGGCGGTTCCTGAAGAGTTTGCTGCAATAGCATCAGTTATATCAGAACCGGAGAGTATTTCTTCATTGAAAGAAGAGCAAAGTACGCTGATGTTTCCGCCTTCAGTCAGTTTTGCTTTCGTTAGTTTGATTGACAGATGGTTCATCCAATCACCTGCCAAGTATTTTTTTCTTTGAAAGCATCTGCCCTTTTCCAAACAGTTTCCAATGACGGCCCCTCAGATGGTTCTGTGTAACAAACCATCTGGCGGGTCAGGTTACCTTTAATGATTTAACGTCATATCAAAAGGGAGGACAGAGAATCCTCTAGATATCCTTAAAAGGACAAACTGAATAAAAGTGTTACTGCCGGTAAGCTGAGACAGAGACACCTTTTGTTCTGTGACTTTATCTCGGTTATATTTAGAGCTGAAGGATCGCTCAATCAATCAATTAGTTGAAAATGAAAATTAATCGCTTTATCAAGCAGAAATGCCAAACATTTCCCGGGTTCCAGCTCCGTAAATGTGAAGATTTTATGCTCATCATTGTCATATATGAAATTAAACTGAAATATCTTTGTCCCTGGGAAATTATAATGTTCATATTTCACCACTTTTCACGAATTAATCGATATTGGAGTGATGTTTCCAAAAAAACAAGTACAACTGCATTACAAACAAGTTTCTTTATAAAATATAAGCGGCAGATTTGACTCCTTCAATGGAAGTATATGGCCTGAAGAATAAATAGAAAAGTTTATTCTATAGCAGAGCCCTTATATATATTTCTGCCAGGCTAAACTCTATATAGTCTGACACAGTTCCTCATATGCCGTATATATTCCCATAGGCCTGCCCTGTTGGAAACTGCAAAATAAAGTGGAGAAGACTGTAATGCTGGCTTTAGTCAGACAAATTCTACTGTGGATTGAGGAGCTCCAGACATTTAATATGGTTTCAGGTATTGATTTGCGGCACCTTGCCCTATAGGCTGTTTATTATCTCGCTTTGGTTTCACCTTTTACTCCTTTTCTTCACTGCATCTCAGGAGATGGGAGTCCTCCCTCTCTCTCTCTTCCCCGGCAACAGCGTTCTTGGTAACAACTACAAATAGTCAATCAAACTGGCGAAGAACGGCCATTTTGGTTGGCGAACGAGTGGGTGGACTCAGGTGCTTTTGCTCTGTTTGCTGCAGTTATGTGGGAGTGAAACTGGGGATGGGGGGGGGGATGTAATCGAAGACTGAAAGACCGGTCTTTGACATGGTTCATTTAGTCTGAGTTGGTCCAATGCAACACTTGGGACACAATAGCCAATTGTAAATTACAGAGTGGATTCAGTGGTGAGAAGCGCCTTGAGGGGGGTGGAGTCCACAGAGGCGAGGGGAAAATAGGGAATGTTGTTACATTTGTTGCCGTTTTTCTTCCAGGTTGATGAGGTCTGGGATCGCGGGGAAAGGCGAGGACATCAATCAAATTGACACGTCCGGGGGCGGTAAAATGATTAGAATAATAGTAAACAAAGCCGCTTTAAAACATGAGCGGGTTTTTCATACTTTACCCCCAACTTTATTCCAAACCCAGCCTTTTGCTTAATAAGCTTCACTTAACGTCAGATTCATCACATTTAATCCGCCCGTGATGATGTATTAATAACAGACTTTGAGCGGGAGGAGGCAAACTGCTGGGAACATAAGTGCCTAACGGAAGCCTATCACACGGTGAAGGGCTCTTATGAAGCGGTGACGCGAGGGGAGCTCGTAGGGACTTTGACAAGCAGCTAAAGTGCCATTTACGAGTGTGTGTCGTGGCGATCCCCCCCCCCCCTTCCCCAGCCGGACTTAGAGGGGAAGACTTTCTGTTTAATCACCATCAGGATTCCTGCAGCAAATGTTTGAGCAGCGGCAGATTACTTTCCCCCCGTGAAGCCAATTGCGGGGCGATCGTTTGATGTCGACGCAAATGTGCTTAACATGCAAACCGCTCTCGCCTCCCTTCCCCTGCACATTTGAAAGATTTACGTCAGGGCGTGCGCATATGTGTGTCTGCTCTTTTGAGTCTCTTTGAATAAGCCTTTCTTTGCCGAGGCAGCCTCTTCTCTCTGTGAATCGGGGGGGGGACATGACATGACAATTGGAGACCTTGTAATTTATGTTTCAAAATGCCAGCGTTATCTGTGCCAGCGTGATTCTGTTTGAACAAGGAGTCGCGCCGACGGAGGGGTCTTCAGTCGCTGTTTAAAAACCGTATGCCTGTTGTTTGCTCAGGAATCCTCGGTGGGCTATCCATTGTTACTATGGCAATATACAGTACCTCCGCCGCGCTCGCCCCCCCACCCACTCGCAAACTTCTCCCATGGCCGCGTGCCTAGAGATTTTTTAAAAGGCTTTCGCTGCTCTCTCATCTTGCTTGTACCCGGTAATTCAGACTCATCACTGCCAAAAGCGGCGCTCGGGGCAACGTCCTCCCGAAAAAAAAATAAAAAAGTCACTTTATTCTAACGGCTTTGGCCCGGAGTTGGATGAGGCGTGGGAACGTCATGTTCCACTAAACTCTTTTGATAAAAGCCACCTGGGCAAGCAGGGAGCATTTCAAAGATGAAGGTCCCCGAACACCAAATTGGCAGCAGTTGCTTCACTACAATGGGCTCATCTCTTCCCTGTGTCACAGCTCCTGAGGGACCCTTAATTTACGGCCCTCCCCACTTTGAGTTCTTGATTCATGAGATCAAATTAGACAGTGAGGGGAACATCAGTGGCTGCACAATACTTTGCTCTTCAACTCTATTCCGGCACCACCTCAAGTCTGGTCGCTGGTTAACCATTCACACATCTATTCCTGCCTGGGAAATGTGCTGAACATTGTGAATAGAATGAGTCCTAAAACCCCGAAATGAGTTAGCATTTTAGCACTTCTGGTTCCCTCATCTGGAAGTAAATGTTTTTTGTTTTTTTTAATGGGTTTTTAGTAAGATGCCTGAAACAACAACACAGTCTCACGGCAGTTCATGAAATAGTCACGAAATTGAATCTATAAATTTAATCCAAATATCATCACGTGTATTGCCGGGCTCATGCGAGTGTGGTGTAGTTCGTTCCTTACGTTAGCTTTTTACTTCTGGCGATTGCGTTCACACTTCAAAAATCATCAAAGTGGCGTTCATTTGTGGAGATTATCTGGCTGAACAAAACCTGTATGTATCATAAACGTGTGTTTGCAACAGATCTTATTTACTGCAATAATCCAAAACCCAATGGAAAAATCCCACGGTCGAGGGAACCAGTGCGATGCTTACTACCTGGTTGGCCACAAAAATACTTCATCCCTGGAGCACTCTAATTCAAATACAATATGTCGACCATATTTATTTTTTGGGAGCCAGGAGAGAAGTATGAGCTTGATGTGGCTAAACAAAAGCATTTAAAAAGATCTGAGTCACCCGAGCCTTTTGAGAAAAGACACGCCTCTGCAAGGTCAAGTCTATTATTGATGAAATCTAGTGTTTTCAAACATACCAGAGCATCAAAAAGCCATGAATCTTAACGGCAGATGAAAACAAGTCCTCTGCATTTCATCCCGTATCTGAGGAGCGTGACGGCTGAATAGCAATGAATTCATTCAGACAGATTAAAAGAGCTGCTGTCAAGGATCAGAAAGGGGGAATGCTGAATAAATACTGTATGTCCAAACGACCCAAAAATGTGTGTGTAGATTCAAAAGGTATGCCGGCGACTCATCAGCCCCGCACCTCAAAAAAACAGAAGCTAGAATGACAGGAACGAGCTGTGTGTTTGTGTGTGAACCCGGCTCTTCGCTGTAAACACTCTTTGACACGCATGTGTCCTAATGAAGTGGGACTGTGACGACAGGAATGTGTGTGATTGTAAGTCGCTGCAGAATTGCCCCCGGGACTGCCTGCGGCGTCTTAACATGTCTGCTCTTTGTACTTACACGGCTTAACGATAAACGCTCACCTTTTTTAACCCTTGTGTGTGACAATTAGCTCACGCCTTCATCTGGTATGAACAGGTAGGATTTTAGAGATACCGATTTTTCAGCAAATGCTAATTTTAAAGGGGACATATCATGCTCATTTTCAGATTCATACATTTTTGGGGGGGTTTCTACAAGAACATGTTAACATGATTTAATGTTAAAAAAAAAACACATTATTTTTCTCATACCGTGTGTCTGAATATACCTGTATTCACCCTCTGTCTGAAACGCTCCGTTTTGACGCGCCTGTCTCTTTAAGACCCCCTCCTGAAAAAGCTCAGTCTGCTCTGAATGGCATGTGAGAAATATTTGGCGCACCTTTGCAAAGGTAGTTCTCAAGCTGAGGGCAACCATGTCTCCTACAAAATTACATTCCCATACAACTAAACAGCATTCTCATTTACATTTTGAGGGTTGCAGTTTAAACACTTGGTTAACGTTGTAAACAAACCAAAGAACGCAACAACACTACTTGGTTAGGTTTAGGAAACAAAACGACTTGGTTATGTTTACTAAAAAACATCATGGTTTGGCTTAAAATGACAAGTTTTCCTGGGGGAAAGTCCTGTGTATTTTTCTCTGGTATTTTTTTTGACAACAGCCGCTGCCGCCATTTTGGACTGAAAACGCTTATTACATTTATAATATTTTATTGTTCAACACAGGCCATTTCGGCAGAATGTGACAATAGAATAGAAATAATTTTGTTTTACTTTTGTACGGCACTTTTTAGGCGGACGTTTTACTGATGTCCGGTACTCGCTTTCAGTCCAAAATGGCGGAAGCGTAGCTTTGATGCTGGCCGCTGATGTTGCAATGGAACAAACAATTGACTTTCACTTCTTTACAATATACAATCTTTATTATATTCTTTATTTTAACATGTACCTTTCGTTTAGAGACGCTTGTGTATTACATCACTTGCTGTGGCCTTCGGTTTAGGTGTATGGGAACGTAATTTTTAGGAGACAGAGCTGGCTGATGAGCCTATATGTGACATAGGAAGGGGAGCTTGTTGAATCACATGTTTTGTGATCAAGGAAGCACACAAAAACTGACTGAGTTGTCTTATTTCAGTGTGTTGGTCGGTTCAGATACCCAAATGTATGTGCACAAGCACTGAAAAAGTGAGGTTTTCATGATATGTCTTCTTTAATCAAACATGAAATATTAACCTTGCCTATATGGACTTCATTGCCAGGCCTCAGCAGAAGCTTTAAATACATTACCCCCCCCCCCCAAAAGCAGGCACACACTGCCTTTAGGAACACACTGTGGCTCCTGTTTGATTACTAGCCTCAGCGTCTCTGTAGACTTTCTGTCAAAGCTCATAATGAACACTGTGGGCAGTGAGCGGCGTGCACCTCTGTGCGCGCGTGTGACAAACCGAGGGAGAACAAAGGTGTCATGTGTGTGTCTTTGCATGTGCGAGACATGTTCCTCAGGCGTCAACCTGCAACCCGGCGCTCGCAACTGACTAAATTTCACCTGCCCGCCTGCGGTGGCCTGGTCTGTCTTTCACGGCTTAGCGTGCAGCGAGCTCACTGTAGGCGAGACGCCGTCTGAGGCTCAGCTGTTTTTATTAACAGCCAGGAGGTGTAAAAAAGGTTGAGACCGAGGAAGACGGAGGTGAAAAAACCCCAATGTGGATTACAAAGCGAGCACTTCAAATTGACACTGTTGAACTGGCAAAGTGTACAATCCCAACATCCTTTCGGCGCGCATTCACACGAGTCATATTTCCGGGAGATCATGTGATTTTTCAACACCGACTGGAATGTGCTGCACGGAATGTGCTGTCAAAATTTGGGTGCGAGAAAAAACAGTAATGTACAGTGTGATCTGAGAGTGATGCATTGTGGGGGGTGGGGTGGGGTGGGGGGGGATGCTGCCTCACGTGTTTACCTTGCATCGGCACAATGACAACAACAATAGCGGCGGCACCGGGAGGAGGCCCCCCTTTGTGTGCAGCACAAGCCGATACACCGAGAGGGAGTGACAGGTTTGAAAAATTGGCAAACAGCGTTTGCTGGAAGGCTTCCTTGGGGCTTGGGTACCGTTTGGAATCATGTGCGAATGCAGAGGAGTGTGAATGAAAAATAGCTGTGTGATCCTGCCATGTTGCTTCTGTCAAGAATGCGTGATTTTGTTTCCCGCTCCTCTCTCTCTCCCTCCCCTCCCGTCGCTTGCTGTCATCCTCATCATCTGCCCCTCAAAAGCTTGCTTTTTCTCTCTCTCTCTCTCTTTCTCTCTCTCTCTCTCTCTTTCTCTCTCTGCTTCTCATCATCTCTGTTTTAACACTCTATTCTCTCACCAGCCTCCTCTGTGTTGTCTCTCTCTCTCTCTCCCTCTCTCTCACACTCTCACTATCCTCCCCCTCCTCTGTTCCTTCCAGCTTAGCGGACGTGGTTATTTGAGGCTTAGAATCCATAAAACCCGCCTTAGGTGTGTTTGCTTTTGTTACTTTCCCCCCAAACCGGTGCCACATTGTTAGCTGTTGATCCTCGTTCAGCCACTGCCCGTCAGAGGAGAGTTTCCCCCGTGGTTTAGCGGCGACTTAAGCCAAGGTGGAGCCCCGCGATCCCATCAGCGGGTTTTAAGCGGTGGAGCTGCCACTTAGCGGGGAAGTCGGGAAGACATTCTCGGGATACCTGTCCCCGCTTTCCTTCACCCCCCTGAAGGAAAACTGTCTCACTCCGCAGGCCTGTGGACATAAGCTCTGCTCACTGCTTAGATTTACGGCAACACATGCAGCTCTCAGAAGTGCCACATTTTCTAATAATGTCCTCCACACACACCAAGTGCCGGAAATTCTCGTTTTGCTTCGTCCATTCATAAGTTGCAGTTGTGCAACACATTCAACATAAGCTCCCAAAACAATACAACAAGACCTTGCAACTCCAGACACGTCATGTGCAGGAAGTTGCCTGAAACAATTAGTTGTTTTTGTGTCTCTGGAACAGCGAGGATGTCTTTTTTCACAGCGACGCAAGCCGAAAACAGTCACAGTGTGATCCCTCCTGCACAACATCTGTCCCAGATTGCTCTACCCTTCCTAATTAAACCCTGTTTACCTCGACGTTCTTAAAGCAAGTCTACTGACTAATTATAAGGCGTAAGCTCCTCAAAGCCCCTGTTTAAATCTCGCTGATGAGGGCGCTGGTGTCGTACGGCTGGTGAGAAATTAGGCAGGAAAACCCAACAACCTCGAGCGTCACCCCGTCTTTGTGTCCGCGTCTGGCCTTGATGATGCCAAGTCTCCGCCATTGGTCTTTCGCACCGAGAACTTTAATTAACGCCCGGGAAAGGCTCTGAACGGCGCACAAACATTGTTTTCGTATATTCGACGGAAAAGGAGAAGAAAAAATCTGGAACTTGCGGCAATTTCCAATCATGCATTTTTAATGTTTGTTCCGCTGTTTCTTAATTAAAACCATGCATCTGAATATAATAAAAAATCCCAGTGTCAGGAGTAGGGTCGGGGCGTAGAAGCATTTATAATGCAGAATTTCCCAGGGGGTGTCCATGAGGGATTTTAATAGATATTTTTTTCTGAAAGAGATTCTCATGACTTTGTAGTGGAGTTATATATATTTTGCCCTCTGGGTCTCGGTGGGAACGGTGCGTGAGGCCTGGTGGGGATGCGAGTGCGCGCGATATCCCCATTCCGTTCACGTGTGTGAAATATATTGGATGGTTATCTGAAGCGAGGGTCGGCTCAGAAAAGTCACATTTTAACGATTTTGAACCGGGTTTAACAGACTGCTTGTGAACACGCACCCCCCACAGTCGCACACACACACACACACAGAATTATCCTGGGCAGCAGCCTGATTCAATTAGCAGGAGGTGAGGAGCAGAGAGATGAGGGTCACGCTTGCCATTCCAGCCCAAATGGAGATGCTTCCTGGGAGACCCAGCTCGTCTCTAAATTTGGCAGCTCCTGGGTCATTGTTTCATCACGGCCCCGGAACGGCTCCCGGGGTTTTCGCTTCGACTCCATAAGTCTATCTATGCATCTAGAAACGTACATTTCAATTTAAAAGCTCCCCGCTCCCATGGCGATGTTGCTTTGCTCTGCGTCGCTGCAGTCGCAAACCGGGACCCCCTGCAGCTAGTAGAAGATGTGTTGGTTTCTTTGCACCAGTGAGGCTGGAATTTACATAACTACAAGTTATATGTAGGCATATTACAACTCTGGGGTTTGCATCCCTTCTGACTGAAGGCGGAGATGGAGGGTGAAAATAATATAAACAGAGTAAAACCTCCATAAAATCACTTATCCTCACCCACCCCTGGAGGAATAATGATAACTGCCCACGCTGCGGCTCCTCTGTTATTGGACTTTTTAGAACGAGCATTCATAATAAGAAGGGTATTAGGTATGGATTCCCTGTAATGGTAGTTACTGACAGCGGCCGGTCCTCCCGTCGATGTGTAATGGACAGGCGGGGGGAAGGGGGGGATCAATGGTGGATAAACACCAGGCCTTCGCATTTGAAAGTTATTCAAACAAGCGCCAGTTCCAATCTCTACCGCGAGTGTTTATATAGAGCACCTGGCTCTCCAAGCGGCGCCCCCCCCCCCCACCCTGTCTAGACGGACGGTCCTGTCAGCATCGCCTGTAGCTCATGACGGAGAAACCCCCTCGGGTCTGATATGACAGAGTGAAAGAACTTCAGATGTACATGTTTTTTTGTTGCAAATATTCCAAGTTTTTCTTCCTACGAGGCCCTGCTGTCCACCAGATGTGTTAAAACATGAGTTCTGCCTCCGCGCTCTCGCTGTTTGCTCGTGTCCAGAGGATGTTTTGACTTCTTTCTCTCTTCTTCTTCTCCTTTTCCCTGACTGTGTCTTTAAGGACTTTCCCCTTTGCCTTATTTTGTTTGTAGTGAAACATTCCTGACCTTTTAGAGTACCAACAGTCCAAAAAAGCTTCTCTGTTGCAGCGCTGTTTTCTCTACGGTTTCTGAGAGGATCTGGATTTAATAAACAATAGCTCAGGCCAGAAACATCTCCCGGAGGGGCCAGCTGTCAGAGCTACGGTAGTTTAGATCAACTCTACAAGACGGAGAGTGGGTAAGAAAAGCTAAAGACAGCGAGAAAGAGCACTAGCAGCGGGGAGGGGGGCCTATTTGATGGTGAAAAGAAAACATTTTCAAGGATTTTTTTGCAGGAATGTTCAAATTTCCCCCTGTTTTTCATTTCCCTTCATCAAATATTCAATATAGTGAAAAATACAAATATAGTTGTATGCCCCGAAGCACAGCTTTTTTTCTAAGCGTCTTTCGGCCCCTCTGTTGGTGTCACCTCTGTAGAGAGCCACAAGTATCAAAGCACAGAGGCCTTTTTGAACAGTTACAGGTGGAAGCCGCCCGGGTCTTTGCTCTGTTCAGAAAAGAAGAAGCACTAAGACATCAACGACACCCGCAGGATTTAGTGTCTCATCCTTTCCGCGGACACGTCTGCTTTTATTAACAGCAAACCTCACAGGTTGTAAACATACGGGGCGTTGAGTCTCCAAGAGTTAACACTGCCTGAAGTCAAGTGAGTTTCGGATTCGGCACTCGGCTCTGAATCAAATTGCGTGCGAGGCGTCTTCCCCCTCAGGGGAGAAAGGGAAGACGGAAGAGAGAAGCACGGAGCTCAACAAAAACAAGTTTGTCTTGTTTTTTTGATTCCTCTCAGTGATCACTAATTACAGACTGACAATGCTCTTGTTAAAAAAAAAAAACAGTACAAAAGGAAAAAAAAAACATGAAAAAAGCATTAAATACCCAGTGTAATTACATTTATTGTGATAAGTTGGAACAAACACACTCCTCTCAACCTCCAGGGACTTGTGTATGCGTGGATGGAAATGAATCTCTTTTATTTTATTAAACAAACACTGATATCTGAGCAATATGCGATAGGTCTTTGAAGTAATGAATTGTGTCAAAGTTAAGAGCATCGCTGCAGTGATTTCCAAACCCCACTAGAAGATGCATTAAGCATGCAATTTGGGAACGACGTGCTGTTAAGTGTGATGGGAATAAACGAGGATGCTTTCATGTTGACAGAAGGTGCTGATGAGGGCGACGGCGCCCTAACTAGGCCAAGCTTGTTGCCAGGTTGGAGCGCTTTCCTCCACCGCAACCGCTAACCCCCCTAGCAAGCTCCGCTCCCAGAATGCACGCCTCAGCATACCTATAGCTTAACTGGAGAGGAAGAGGATGACTCAGATCTTTGTCTTTCCTCAGTGGCTCAAGGCAGATTATTATTATTGCAACAGTTGTAGTGCAATTTGGATTAATAGCATAATGATCGACTGGATTCTCCAGTGTAAGGGCGCAGATTGGAAACATTTGGGTGTCAAGTTAAACATGCATAGTTTTTTTTCTTAAAGACGACCTATCATGCTTATTTATCAGGTGCATACTTGTATTTTAGGTTTCTACTAGAACATGTTTACATTTTCTTCTGTTCGAAAAATGCTTTATTTTTCTCATACCGGCGGTGCTGCAGCACCTCTTTTCACCCTCTGTCTGAAATGCTCCGTTTGAGCTCCTCCCCTTCCCGAAAAGCCCACTCTGCTCTGATTGGTCAGCTGGCCCACTCTGATGTGATTGGTCAACCGAAACAAACTCTTCGGATTACGGTCCAGCTCCGCTCTAACTAGTTTTGTTTGAGGGTGTGCCAAACTAGACGCTAGGCAGGTATTATGCAAATGTGTTACCGGGTGACATCACCACGTTACGGAAGAAAAGGCGGGACTTCAAGCAAGGCGTTTCATGCAAGTGCAGGAGCAGTATTTTTGTGGGGGAGAGTAACTCCCTTTGACGTGGGCTTTGTAACTTTACAGACCTTTTACATGCACAAAAAACTATATAACACACTAAAGGAAAGGGAAAAAGCACAATAGGTCCTCTTTAAAATCAATTGTGTAGGAGATGAAAAGGTGGAAAAACAACATTCACTGCTTCTAATGGCTTGTTGTTTTGGTGTTTTTTTAGTGGGTGCGTCCGTCCTGTTCGCGTGAGCCGGCGTCGTCAATGACTTGCTGTCAAAATGGAATTTAACGGTGGATTCTGTTCATGTCATGTGGTGTGAAAGTATGCATATCTTATCTCCTCGCTCAACCTCTCCCTTGCAAAAAAAAAAAAGTAGGTGTGTGCCTCGCTGTCTGTTGCTGTTGCGTGCAATTCTGAGAGCGCTCCTTTCATGAGTGCAACAAAAGTCACAGCACTCGTCAGAGTTATTCCACTTCAGAGTATTTCTAGTAACTGGAATCAGCGAGGAGTTGAAAGCCGGGTAGACGGAGCAGGCGCCGCTGCTCAAATCACAGTGTTTTTTAATTCGAGACATTTCCTTAGCCTTTGTAAAGGTTGCCTCAAAAAAAAAAAGTACAGTCATAGAAGAAGTATGAGTCACCTATAAATGTTGGTGCTGCATATTTTAGGCGGAGGAACATAATAGTATGAAATAAAGAGATTCGGCTCCTAAAATGAGATCTGGGGGGGAAATGATATCCTACTAAATTATTTTATTGCTGATTTAAAGGCATTTTCATAGTCAACACTTTATGAAATCCTGAGATAAAACCGTATTATACTCTTTATTCAAATCGGTGGCCTTGCTGCTGCACGACTAGAAGGATTTCACTCAACAATGGTTGTTCAGAGAAACTGGAAATGGCTTCTGTGACCTCATGCTGAACTCCTCCGCAGCAGACGGATCCTGTCTTCTTTTTCGGCTCACGTCCTCACATCTCTGAGGCCACCGCGACACTCGACTACCTGTTTTTTTCTTTCCCAGATTTATGCGATGCTACAAGGAGATGTTGGCTCCTGTACACAGTGATAATTCAGTTTACGTCTGGGGCTCAGAGGAGGCTCCGTCTGTTGCTCACGTTTCTAGACCCCTGGATCATTAAAATGCCTCTGGCAATGCACTCCTCATGTAAGCTGTTTCTTGTCTTACACTTAGCTCCAACATATCATTTTGGCAGAGCGAGGTCGGATCAGCTCAGAATTCCCAAATAAGGTGTTTTTTTTCTGCACAAGCACCTTTTTTGCTTCTCTCCGTTCCTGCCCCTCATTTTTCTAAATCAGCATGCTCTATCAAAACAAGGCCAAACAAGGGGCTGTAAGCGAGGAAACAAACTTAGGAAACTCATTAGTCAGGGCGTTGTTATCACAAATTAAACATTAACTTTTCTCTCCTCTTTTTTTTTTCTTTTTTTCTGCGACTCGCATGAGACACGGTTGCCCGGGCGTTGTTTGTAGTGGTTTCATTCGCCTGGGATAATGAGAAAATTCTGCATATCAATATTAGCCGAAGAAATCTCATATCCATACCAGGATGAGGTTGGTTAATTTGAAATTACCAATAGCTTACAGTCGCTCTATGCTTCTCAAAAAGGAAAGGTTTTGGTTAACAGACTTTATCAACGGAATCCACATGGTTGACACCCTTTTCATGGCGTTTTGCTCTCTGTCTGCCCATGTAGGTTTGGTAAATAAATGATGTTAAGCTTGTTGGTTGGGGAGAGAGGGAGCTGGTGTTTGTTAAACCAGGCTGAAAGAGAAGGATAGAGCCTCGGCCTTTGTCTCTGCAATGAGGTGGGTCTCAGAGGAAGGAAGCAGCTGCCACTGCTTTGTAGCTGGTCTCAGGTCAGCCAGTATTGGGGCCACCAATCCAGCTATAATAATTCAACGTATCCTCATACAACGGTTCGTATGATATCTTACGAAAAGTTATCCCTAATTTTTCGTGCATTTTCCTAGGAATGTCCAGCAACATGTGACGCACGTGTAAATTTCCGCTCCAGTCTTTTCAAAATAAAATTTCGTCATCACGGGAAACAGCTTGGTTAAGTTTAGGCAACAGAACTACTTAGTTAAGATTAGGCAACAAAATGACTTATATAGGTTTAGGAAAAGATTGACTTGGTTAGGTTTAGGCAACAAAACTACTTAGTTAGGTTTCGGAAAGATTGTGGTTTGGGTGAAAATGTTAAAATAACCCCGGAAGTGGCGTATCTTTAATACGGAGGTTGCGTGACAAATAAATCAACATTGACATCAGGTGTCACACGGGGTACAAACGCCGGTCTCCTGGGCGAAAGTCCAGTGTTTTTTGACCCACCTGTCCACCCCGACCTCCCTACACGGCGTTTGTCACTCTTCATTCTTCCTTGTTCACGATTATGTGGATTACATACAAATTGATTTTTGTGGGATGTATACAAATTACAGTGCATTACTTTTCGTACCTATAGCTACAAACGGTGTATGAGAACAGCCTGAATAATTTGGCCTGTTTTGGATGCTTAGCTGTGTTTGTTTTCTTCTGCAGTGCTACCGTGGGTAAGATCTAGGGGGTGACGTAATGTGAATTTAAATTCAGATGTCATTTTAACACTAATGATGGGTGACTGGAAGGACCCAGATGGTACACCACAGCCAAATGCAGATCAAAAATAAGTAACCGAGTAAATAAACAAAATGGTTAAACAGAAATATGCATTAATTTCTGCTTGGACATGTTTTTAAAAAAAATATCTGAACCAATTAGAGAACTAAAATATGTTCACCTTTAATTATTAATAGAACAGTTTTGCTATCCAGTACCAGAACATACTGTGCTTTAGTGTTGATTCTCTACAGTAGAAATAAAAAAGGAGCTGTAGTATTGATGTCCATGAAGCTGCCATACATCACCTGGGGAAGCTCTGGGTTGGTTGCCTTGGGGACACCGAGAGCACTGGCAAACATTTATTGATGAGATTAATATTCGTTTAAACATTAATATAGATTCTGCTTGGAGGTGTGTTTGAAAGGTCACAGGATGAATGCTGCATTTAGGTAACTAATTTAAGGTACTGACATGCATGATTTTCAGATACGCACAAACATATTTAAAGAAAACTACGTCACTCAGCCCTAAAACCACGTGCCGTTCAGCCGAAGCGTGCCACCGGCACTCGTCTCTTGCAAACACATAAATTGGAGCCCATCGGTCAGCGCTCATTTTCACTTCATTACTGGAGGTAGCCGAACACATTAACGTACCTCCGCATGCGGAAAATGTGTTCGCCTCAGCATTTTAATCCATAGCAGGCCCCTTTAATGAGGGGGATTTTATACTACAGTGCATTATTCAATTAGACGGAAGGAGCAAAGGAAGGTCTGCAGTAAAAGTCCCCATTTGCGGGACACTCGCCAGGTGGCTGCAGGATCAGAGAAGAAGAAAGAGAGGATTGAAGAGGAAAGGAATGTGGGAAGGAAAGGCGCGGGAGAAAGTGAATGAGCAACGCAATACACGACGCACATTGCGTGAATACATTCAGTCCCGGCAAGCTTAATAATGTGGGCCCACCTACACACACAGGCAGCCATAGCCTTGCCAGTGGCAGCAACAACGACCTGCATACGAAAGCAGAATGATAATATGATATTTTGGCTGGATTGGCGTAGCATGCATCACCACCGATGACAGTCGCTGAATTGCAAATGTCCTCGACGGCGTGTTCTTGCTTCGGCGGATTATTAACCCAGTTATTTAGCATTTTGCTCCAATATTCGGAGTAAAAAGCAAAATAACACGTTTTGTCGCAGAAAGCTCGAGACCATTTTTTTTTGGCTGCCGTTTGAGCTCGACTGATGAGTGAAATTGAAAGTCTGGAACATTTGTAGCATCATGTTTTTAACGTGTGCCAAGCCGTGTTTGTGTTTGGCGTTGGCAGCGGGACATTGAAAAGCAGGCAGGTGCACAAACATACTGTAGCTGCATAGAACAACACTTGTCAATGGCGCCTTCCCACTCTGTCACTATGTCAGGCAATGAGCTCAGTTTCTTAGGGTCCCTGAACAAATGAGCGCTGATTGAGCCTGATGTTTTCAAAATGCTTCAGTGATTTCTTTCTCTCTCACACACACACACACAGACATGCATACACACAAACACATAACAGCCAGAGTTCTGTTAAGATTACCAGATTGACCCCCCCGACCTCACACAGTTTGAAACAGAGTGGGAATAAAATAGCGAAAATGAGCGAGATTTGCCTCAAAATAGGAGCCGCCGCTCGGCGTATGCTCGCCGATTTCCCTCCCAAACAATAACCTGGAATCAGAGAGGCAAAAGCTGGGGACACAATCTCGCTCGGCGGGCCAGAGCGGGATGAGAATACAAATGCCCGTTTTGTATGTGGGAAGAGAGAAAGCGAGGCAGGCGGAGGATTGCACACAAAGTCCTTAAAATCCTCTGAGGCGCTAGGGGCCGTCATGTGCCGAGCGGTAAATTGATCATGACATATAGCACCGTGGAAGAAAAAAAAAGAACCCAGAACGTACAAGCGTGTCAAAGGCACAAAAGATGAGGCAAGTGGATGCAGGGCCTGAGAGAAAAGGGAACACACACAGACCGCATCATTTCGACATCTTCGCTGAAAAGCGACAGCTGAGCTTATGTGTTGGTGTCTTTATATTGACGCGCATTAACATATGCGGAGATGCTGCTGTACCCTACATAGAGGGGAAAATCAACCCTCAGCTGTACCGTCAGGTGCTCACCTCGCCTCCTCTCACGATTAGGAGTTGAATTTGGGTTCATAGCCAAACCCTAGGCTGTGCGCACAGAATCAGATACGCACACTTTGAAACCATCCATTTTACTGAATTGCTATATTTTCTAGGTTAAACACACCCTTCCTTTGAAGTGAATTCCTCTGTCCCAGAGCATGCAAGTATTATGCTCACAACCTTGAAATATTAAAGGCAGAGTGCTGCAAAGATATCTTCCCTCTCTTTGCCTTCTATTGCATTTTTTTGACTGTCACACACTGGATGGCGACCATCTGGATAAACCTTGTAGGATTTAGTAATATATCCAAATGGCCAAAGAAAGTATATCTTCCGATGAAGTATTAGGTGGGAGGTCGGACGAGCGGCTGGCTTAACCCAAACAACCTGGCGTTGGGTGAGCGAAGACGCTGGAGCAAATGTGGCTTTCAAGCTGCCTGCGTTTTAATGCTAAAATATTAATCAGGAAATGTTTCATTTGACAAGCGGCTTTGGTTGAATGAGAGCTGAGGCCTTGGCTAGACGACAACATGTCAACACTCTTTTTTACACGTAGGTTTTAATAGTTAATCAGGGGGCCTGTCGCCGAGCTTTTGTTTGGACTGGAATGTCAAAGCGATGCCAATGATCACTAAATACAAAGCGCGGTCACGGCAATTGGAGTGAAGAAATGTGTCCTTGTTTGAACTGAAATACTTGTGATGCTACATAACTCTGGATTGATTTGGATTCTGGGCTAAATTGAGATTCATAAATCCAAATGTTTTCAAGTGGAATGCAATTCAGCTTCTGGTTAAAGGTGCTCTATACGATAGAGCTGCGAGCCACCAGCTCAGCCGTCGCCATGTTGAGAACTGTGCGGAGACAACAGAAATTCTCCAAATCTTGCATTTAGCGCCTTTAAACCTTCAATTACCAGTAGGCTTCCTAGAGTGTGTTGCAAGCCTAGTTAAGTGTCCTCTTAGCCACGCCATTGTCCGACTTCGTCTTCCATATAACCGGGCTGCTCCGTTTGAAGTGATGCTTATCCTCAGCCTGCCCTTTGATCCGCTCACCTCGGCCACCCTGGAACTATTAACTCAAAGCATTCCAACACTACGCGTGACATGGGAATTGCTGAACATGCTGAATGAGCAGGGATAAATGGAGGCCATCACCCTATAATTGTTACTCTAAGGGGGCGATGGAGCATTCTTGAAGATTTTATTGGAGTTTTGGAGCTGGTCTTTTGCGGGCAAAATTTTTGTCTTGCACAAGAGCCTCCTGCCGAGGTTTAGACGGAAGACGTGTCCTTGTGAATGAAATAAAGCACCATTGTGTTGCAAAGAGTAAGTGCCTCTTCCTCCCGCCGCATTTTGCTTTCGACCACAGAATTATGTTGGAATACTTCTGTCTCTATTCATTCTCCATTCAGACACCCTACCCCCGTTCCCAGTAAGTGATTTGGTTAACCATTGAGCAGCTAGTGGTGATTCTTTATGACTCATCGCAGTGGGGGGGCTACCGCTTTGTCTTTTATACGGCCAACAACAATAGGAAGTGCCGTTCAGTTTTATTCCCCTTTTGACATCAATACCGTTTTAGAACTATAGCTGTTGAGAAGCAGCCGAGCTGGCCTCTCCGTGCCTGGGGCTACAGAGGATGCGTGCAGCATACCTCAACGGCGTTGCCCAGCTGAAGAACCTTCGTCCCGGTCCCTCCTCGTCTCCGGTCCCCTTCTCCCCTACTCTCCCGGCCAATTACCTATTCCCTTTTGAGATACAATGACATTGAGTTTTGACAGCTGAGGGTGTTTTTGTTGTCATTGAACTTCTTTTCTCTCCCCCCCCCCCTCTTCTTTCTCTTCGAACCCCTCTTTTTCTTTCCCTCTGTCTATTTTTGAAGGTCTTTAATCTCGGCTCAAAGACAGGTGGGGTGGTTGAGCCGAGCGCTAAATGAAAGCCTGCGGAATCGCAGTTGCCTCTTTGACCTCGGGTTCTCCTTCCTCGAGAGCGGGCCTCGTTGCGGGATGTCACCCCAGCGCGAGCTAGATCAAACGCCGTGTGAAGTGGCGTGCTCGCGCGCGCACATCCGCGCGGATCAGCCAGAATCCTATTAGAACACCTGATAATGTCAAAAAAAATGACAGGAAAAAAAGAGATAAAAGCCCTCGACACGGACACATTTTAACAAACTTTTTCCGGGTTCAAACTTCTCTGACAGACCCAAAGTTTTAGCCGAGGGATCAATTCTGTCATTCTGTTCCTGCTCGTCTCCTGATAACCATCTGCGATTTACAACCTAAAGGTCAAAGTCTGCATGAGGAAGACTGAAGCTAATCCATCCGCTGAGGATAACTCTCTTTTGATGACACTTTGTGATGAGTATGGCGACATCCTGGGCTTGGAGAAGATCTAATATTTGCGACATGCTGCGTTATTGAAAATTGGATTTTACACCACGGTCAGAAGGAGCCTCGGTAGACGTAAAACTATTTATAATATTCCTCTCCTGTAGTTGTCTTGTACTTTTGATGCCTGAAACAGCATCTTCCTTGCTCTCCCTCTTCCTTTTTTCTTTGTCCCGTTTATTTACTCTTCTCTCCTGTCCCCCTCATTCAATCTTTTCTCAATCTGGTGCTTCTGTCTACCGGTGCGGGAACAGGTCAAGGGCAGGAAAATGATAACATTCCCTCATTCTCCGGTCAAATTAGGAGAGCGGCAACCTACGCGCGCGCGCACACAAACACACATCGCGATGATGGATGAAAGGCCTCACGCCGAGGGTGTGAACGTGATTCATGGCTGCTTTGCAGGTATTAGTCCAACACACATACTCGTGAATGTTCACACGCGCTCTCAGCCGCACTTGTATTTCAGAAATGCGCTCTTTTGTCAACACTTTTCTTTATAATGCCAGACGGATTCCACCTCTGGCACTTCACTAGCAACAAAACCTACTACACCGTTTGAATGTCAACAACAAGAAAGAAGCAGAGAGCATTCAACACACTGCCTCCAGTCAGTCACGGCAGGTGGAAGCAGGTTCAAGGAGGTGTGTTTATACCCAGACACGCCGGCACACACTCACACACACACTCACACTCAGACACAGATGTCGAACGCCTCCGATAGTATTAGCTTTGTTTACGCGCGCAGTCACACGCACTTCAAGCGAAATGACGAGGTAACTCTTTGTTGATTAATGTTCTTTTTCCATCTCCTAAACAGGCATACATCAGTCTTCACAGAGTCGCAAAAACTGAGTGGGAGGAAGAGAGAGAGAGAGAGGAAGGCAGAGAGGGGGAGAAAGAGATGTATAAAGTAGGGAGGATGGTGGTGAAGAAGAAAGAAATGGAGGTAAAGAGAGAGATGGGTAGAAAGAGATGACAGAAGAAGATGAAGGGGGGGAAAGAAAGTGAAATATTTAGTGTGACCTAATGCACTCGCACATCAGTCTACATAACCCGTTCTCACTCTCAGCTCGTCAAATATCCCGGCATGGGCATTGCCCCTCGGCATTGGATAACGACCATAGACTGTATATAAAGATGAACGACATGTCTCCACTTCCTCCCACTGTACAAACATGAAGCCAAAATATCCTAGATATGGGAGCTGCCATCTTGAGATTATCACGTCATTTGGAGCCAGGGTCTGCGCAGTAGTGATCGGGGGTGGGGGTGGGGGGGGGGGGGGGGGGGGGGGGGGGGGGGGGGGGTGATGTATCGAGGTCCCGCCCGCACACCCGCCCGAGCCAATCACAAGCCGGCCACAGCTTGTTAGCGTGAGCCACCTAGCTGTTACGTTAGCACCGTGGTAGCTGCTTGACTAGAAAGACACAACTAACCATCTCTATACATTTAAAAAAAAAAATCTTTGACGTGTACTTTGACTTTTTAGTTTGGCCTATGTCCCATCCGCTAACATGTAGGGGGCGGGACGTATGACATATATTGCAGCCAGCCACCAGGGGGCGATCGAGATGCTTTGGCCTCACTTTTGGGGAGCTGTCATGTCCTCCATCTTTATATACAGTCTATGATACCGACGAATAGAGGCACCTTTTAGCGACTGTATGCAACAAACCAGGCTTTCAACTAACTCCAATGTAAACCCACTGGCGGCATTATTAGATGGTCAGAGCAACTGACGTAGTATAGAGAGTGTGATATTGTGATTCAAGTTAACGTCCACCACGATCGGGTCCTAACCCTAACTAAGTGGTTGTGTTGTCTAAACCTAACTCCCTGTGAATACGGTTTATTTTGAAAGGACACTATGCATGTAACAAGTGTATATTGAGACGCCGTCTCTGACATGTCCATAACTGCTGTTAGAGGGGTACCTATAGTTCCAAGCTTAGCGCAACTGACCAAACGTCGGTATTTGACGAGTTGAGAGTGAGAATGTGTTGCTCTATAGGCTCTGTAAGCGCCTTTGTGCTCCTCCACTTTCCCTCTTCATCTACTTTCTGTGTCCTCTATCTCAGTCTTTTCACCTACTTTCCTCTTCTCTGTACACATACACACACACACACACACACACACACACACACACACACACACACACACACACACGCTCAAAAGTCTTTCTTCTCCTCATTCTTCTCTGTTCTTCTGTGTGGCTTTTTGTTGACACAGTACAGAAGACGTCTGTTTTGTCCCTGTGCTGGATGCTAAAATATGACCTATTTTTGCTGAAAGACTTGGAGGCAGGTCTTTTTTCTTCTTTACTGAGGCCAGTCTAGCAGAGCAAATTGTATAAAATCCTCACCGCATCATCTATTGTGAATCCCTTTTTTGAGATACCCGACCAAGGAAATACGGATAAATGATAAACCCACAATATTCGTCTGTGACTTGAGACGGCGTTGACAAAGCAGACAGCTATCTCTCAAAATGAATTGTGTTCAATTCTCTTATACTTTTTTTCATCGTTTTGTCGCTACAGACGCTGAACTCCCCACGCTTTGCTCTTGCTAATTCTCTCAAGCTTCTTTCTCCCCAATTACTGTCGTCTGTGACCATGGGAAGGCTCATGGCTCGCCCATTGGGTGCTGTCCAACGGATTTGATCCCCTGCTCTGGCCACGGCCATCTGTGTCTGTTGGCGTTGTAATGAGGGAAAACCGCCCGCTGGTCTCTCCTCCAATCCCCAGCCTTCAGTCCTTGTGCATGTGCATGAGCCCTGGACAACTGTAATTTGGTATCAGCCACGTTCAACCTCGCAGCCCCATCTCTGCTCATGCTTGCATAACCTTGCGGATGATGAAAAGCGGATAAACGGATAAATATATATTCGGAAATGGAAAAAAGAGCCAGGCACAAACAAGTACTATTTTGCTGTCTCTCTGCTCAGTTAGGCAAAAGAGATAGGGGAAACATTCTGCTTATCCCCTGAGCTAATCCCTTTAGACAAACGTCCAATCCCTCAAAGCATGGTGCTCATTGCAACACTAGCCAATGTACCGCATTGTCAAATCATGATTGTTTACAGTCCTATATTTGAAACATTTGATTCTAAATCTTTTTCTTTTTTTTTTATTATTGACTTTTTTTTTTCTTGCCACAGGGTTTTGGATTTCTTTTTTTTTTTTGAGAAATACGAAATGTCAGATGTTATGTGTGATTGGCACAAAAGGTCACAGCCTGTACAGGTTTAAAGCATTTATGGAGCTACATCCAATCCACTGTGAATCCTAAAATCTTCCAAACAGTACAAATAATTCCATCTTCACAAACTACGAGCACAGCAAACGTTGTTCCTAAGCTAATAACTTAGAGTTTTTCAGCCAATCCTCTTATATTGTTATATTTATTCAAAGAAATACTTTGACATTTTCAGAAATACACTCATTTACTTTCTTGTCAAGAGTTAGATGAGAAAATCAATACCACTCACATGTTGTTCAGTTCAATATTAGGGTACAGCCAGTTGGCTAAGCTTAGCTCGGCACCCTAAAGACGGCAAAACTGACATACTTTGAGCAAGTATCTAACAGTGCTACTTTGAAATTTTTAGATCACATGAAAAATCACACTTTTATTGATGATCAAATTGAGGATTTTTGAAAAATGAGGATAAACACTAACATTGTTTTTATTAAATGTTTTCCATATATGAAATATTTTTTCACTGCATATGGGTGCATATCTTTGATATTCAACTTGTTATGAGTTCATAGATACCAAATGCTTGATTGTGCTCCTGTAGTTTCTGAGATACAGCCATTTTCCTATCATACTATATCTAGTCTTTGGGCACATGGGACTACTGTTGTTTTCCTACAATATAATGGAGTCTATTGCAAAAAATGTAAATCGATGTGCCCAAAGACTAGATATAGTATGATAAGACTCAATTTTCAGCCACACAGTTTGACCGATTTCTTCACATGTGTGCGTAGGCAAGCCCAGAGAACATTTCCACCAAATTAAAAATTTCAGTTGCGAGCACAGTTAGTTTAAAATGTTCATGTTTATGAGAAAATATTAGAACTGCACTAGCCATAACCAGTGATATGTAACATCGGATTCTTTAAATTGACTTCTTGTGCATATCTGAGTATGTTTGTGTTTGGCTTTAAATCCCATTGTGGGTGCCTCCCCATAATAATGATGCTATTAAACCCCGCGCTAAAGCTGACTTTGCTTTCGTTTTCCCTCCTTTACCTCCCCTCCATATCTCTCTCTCTCTCTCTCTCTCTTTACACCCTATAACCCCCCCCCCCCCCCCCCCCCCCCCCCCCACTCAGTTGACCCCCCCAACCACACCACCACCACCACCCCCCCCTCCCCACCCACGTCCAATCCCTCCGTTTCTTCCCCCCGCTGCATTATAAGTGCGTATAGCTCTCTCCTGGCTCTGCAGAAGCCATTAGCTGAGATTAGCAGCGGAGGAGCCAGGCTACTCTCTCTCCCTCCGTCCCTCCCTCTCTCTCTTTCTCTCACTCACTCACTTTATTTCTTTTTTTTTTTTTTTCAGGCTAGCCGTAGCTGCCACGCTCGCTGAATGATTACCATCCATTATGGGGCCTTATTGTGCTGACAGAGGCAACTTCTGGCCCTGGCCCCGGTCGTAAAGAAAAAAAAAAAAAAAATAAGAAAAGAGAGACTCATAATCTTAGACACACTCCCTCTGAGTGTAATGTGTGTGTGTGTGTGTGAGAGAGAGAGAGAGAGATGATGTGACTGTAGAGAAGGGAGGGAGGCTGAAAGGATGAGGAGGAGAAGATAAGGCGAAAGAGAACTGGGATGTTAGCATAAGGGATTTGGAGGCAGGAAGTGCAGCCATGAATGCGAAACAAGGGAGACATTTGGCAGTGATCGGTGCCGTTATTACTTATTTGTTGAGGTTTGATGGATGCTACAGCAATGCACCGTGGGGAGCGATGTTAACCATCTCAGTGAGGTGTGGGGCACATGCCCCCCCCCCTCCCCTTCGCTATACAAATGGCATCCACGCTCCCTACAGGTTGCACCTTTAGCTGCAGGAGTCACACACAAGGACGCTCCTACACCAGCACACTGAAATCACCGCAGAGAGGGTGACAAATCAACTGTCATTTTTTATTTAGAATATAAAAAAAGAGAAATAAAAACTTCCAACAAAACAAAACAGGCTCATTTCCTGGCTGCTGGCTCAGGTTGTTAGAGAGACAGAGAGAGATAGAAAAACACAGCGAGAGGAATTTTGTCACTTGACTGGAAACAACACGGGGACGGAATATCAATCATTCCTCTCATTTTCTACCTCCTTCTCCCTTTTTTTTCTTACAGCTTTCCTCTATGTATAAAAGCAGAGGATGCTCCCCGTTGACTGCTGCTTCGGCCCACCAGGCCCGCGGTGAATAATGTACAGCTCAAACCCCCGTCGTAAAACACATTCCGCAATGTGTTCTGGAGGGGTAGCCTTGCTTTAAAAGGTTGGATTGGTGGTTGGAGGGGGGTTAAACAGTACAAATCTGTGTGATTTTATGTAACGCGCAGAGGGATTTCTTTCAAGCATTAACAACTCTCCCCTCCCAACCCCTCCCCTTTTCTCTATCTCTCTCTCTCTGCGTCTCTCTCTCTCTTCTTCTGTGGTTTGCTCAGCTGCATTTCAATGAGTCTGTCCCAAAATGCCCTGTCAATATTCTTGACAGATCTTTAAAGATACTGTAAAACGTGCGGAAGTAATGACAAGCGGCGGTAGAGTTTCACCTGAGTTTAAATCTGTATTATGATTTGTAGTTTTTAGAGGAAAGAGAAGATAGATAGATAAAGGGAGAAAGAGAGAGAGAGAGAAGAGTGTGTGTTTGTGTTGACAATTTGCTTCTGCCATCCATCAGCTCACGGTCATGACCATGTCTGTCGCCCAACAAGGTCTGGATTAGCATACCGTCAAATGCGCTGCACCCCTCTCACTTTACTGGTGATAGCCCAAACCTCTGCTCTAAAAGAGAGAGTGTGTGTGTATGTCAGTATGTTTACATGTGTGTTCATATATGAAGGTTGTCACTTGCATACACGCAACGTATCCTCATACAACAGTATATATCTGTAATATCTTACGAAAAGTTGTTATTCATTTTTCATGCGTTTTCCTACAAATTTCCGCTCCAGTCTTTTCAAAAATAAACCTCAGTCTTCAAAGACTTAGTTAGGTCTAGAGAAAAGATCGACTAGGTTAGGTTCAGGCAACAAAACTACTTGGTTAGGTTTACACAACAAAACTACTTGGTTAGGTTTAGGCAGCAAAACTATTTGGTTAGGTTTAGACAACAAAACTACTTGGTTAGGTTTAGGCAACAAAACTACTTGGTTAGGTTTAGAAAAATATAAACTTGGTTAGTTTAAGGCAACAAAACTACTCAGTTAGGTTTAGGAAAGATCGTAGTTTGGGTTAAAATATCTCCAGAAGTGGCGTAACTTAAGTACGGAAATTACGTGATAAATCAACATTGACATCTGATTTCACACGGGGTACGAACACTGGTCTCCTGGTCGAAAATATGTTGTTTTTTTTACCCGCCCAGCCACCCCGACCTCCTCCCTACACTACGTTTGTCTGTCTTTATATACTTCCTGGTTCGCGATTACGTGGATTACATACAAATTGATTTTGTGGGATATAAACAAATTACAGTGCATTACTTTTCATAGGTATAGCTACAAACGGTGTATGAGAACAGCCTGATATACGCCACCTCCAGCACTGGTAAACATGAACTTCCTATATACATAAGTGCCCATACATTAGCACCTTCTATGATTACATCCCCTCCATCTCATCTCCACCCTTCCTCTCCAGACGCATCACTCTCAATCACATCCATCTCTTTGGAGCTCTCCTCCCATCTTCCCTTTACTTGAACCCCCCCCCCTTCTTTATTTGTAATCTATTTTCTCTCCTTTGCTCAACCTTCTTTTTTTTTCCCCTCGCCAACACCCTGCTATCTCTTCCACTTCTCCCTTCTTTACTACTTTCAATCTCTCCCCCGCTCAGCCATGCTATTCTCTTTTTGTTTTCCATCTCGTCTCGCTGACTCCCCCTCCCCACCCCTCCCCTCTTCTCTCTGTCTCTCTTTCTCTGCCTGTGTTTCTCACCAGTCAATAATGAAAATTGCTTGCTACCTTGAATGGATTATGGGTGTGCGCGGGGGCCCTAGGTAGTTTGTTTGAAGGCGCAGCGGTGTCAAATGAAAAGGCCCGGGCCATTTTCTACCTGCCACAGGCCCTCTGCCTCCATCACACCGTGCACACAAACAAACACACAGGTGCGGAGACACACCAATAGCCACATGATGGAAGCAAACAGACATTACGCGCGCGCACGTACACACACACGTCTGATCAATGACGGCGGATCAAGCATTACCACTCCTTCCTGCACACTCAAAATGCTCTCCTCTACCTTTCTTCTCTCTCTCTTCCTCTGCTCCCCTCTCTCTCCCTCCGGTCATGTATTATGAATGTTGCCTAATTACGCAGCCCAGAATTCTTCATACGGGCTGGCACATTTATTTGTTTGCTTTGTATCTCTTTGCCTTTCTCTTGTATGCAAAATCCTTCTGTGATAGAGTTGTTTATTCTTTGGCTCTGCCTCGCCGAGATCAAACAGTGAGCAGATTGAACAGGGACGGCGTGCGATTGATGGTCAATCCTCGGGTTGATACACACCGAGAGGCGGGGAAGGAAGTGGTAAAACATGCTAGCGGGGGTATACGTGCCCCCTCTGCTTCTCGTGGAATCTGCTCCAAAGCACATATGCTTAGACTGTGAAACAAATCTAAAAATATGTTTTGTTTTTCTTCCTCCGTTAGCCTGCCATCTCAATTACGCCGCCCGGTTTGCTGCAAGAACCCAATCTGCATGTGTACATCTGAGATCTTATGTATGACTTAATGCTGCTGTCTCCCCCCCCCTCTCCTCATTTGTATGTTTTTCTATTATGGCAGTAATTGCTTGTAGCGGTGACTCATGACAACAGCTATTGAGCGGACCCGGGGAGTGGGAGTGAAATTCGGTCAAGCTCTTGACTGACAGCTGCTGTGCATCGTTATTGAAAAAAAAAAATCACATAAAGCTCTCTGCATATTGCATCTTCCTCCAGCAAGTGTAAAGCAGCTGCATCTGTTTTGACAAATATGTTGAGACACCGTTACTTCAACATTGATGCGGAGAGAGCGAGCGAGACGTCGGACGGAGTGTGATTCCGCAACCAGCCGCGATCCGAACCGGGGCTGCCTGTTTTAACGTCACATCCATTTAAACGCCGCGTCCGTCGGGGCTGCGAGCGCGCGAGACGGGAGCCGCGTTTTGTGTGTGTGCAGAGGCATGCGTGGTCATGCGCTTTTATGGATGTATGAATAATCGGGCATCTGGGCTCTCTATAAAGATCTGAATTCTTGGCTTGTTTTCTGAGCCGACCGAGCTATTTTTTTTTAGGATAACGAAGGATCAGGTAGTATTACCACCTTGTGGGGGGTTGAACTTGCTCATTCGCTGACTTTAACTGCGAATTTAAATGTACAGCAAATGTTCTCAGGCGGTGGCCAAAATCTACATAACCAATCGCTACGCTGAGTAAATTTGCGTGGGATAAAGAGAAGCCTCCTAATCTCTGGGAACACACTATATTAAACAACTTCCTTTCTTACGGTTACAGTAACAGCGGGAGATATCCGCGTGCTTACAATATTTCGGTTTTGGACATAATACTATAGCTTCTCTGCCTCGTCCTTCCCTTGCTTTCACTCCTGTATCATTTTTGTGCAAAAACAGGAGAGAAAAAAAAAAAAATCCTCTTAAAGAAAAGCATTTCTGACTGAAGCCTGTGAATGCAAGAGAAGCTTTGGGGCTAAGATTTCACGGCCACTAATAAGCATTCAGCCTCATCTCCTCCTCTGCCTTGTGGTGACTTGGCTGCTAATGTGTGACTGACAAGCCTCGGCTTCTGTGTTGATTGGGGCAGTTTTTTCTTTTTCTTTTTTTTTTTTTTTCTCAGGTTGGCTAAACACACGACTGATGGACAGATCTGGGCTGCGAGTGGGATGGGTGTGTCTCGCCTGGCGCGCCTCGTATCAAAGTTTGTGTCGGCCGCGCACCTTTACAAAAAGGAATGCGAGAGACCGCTGGCTCGCGTTGCGAGGGTTTTGTCGAGACTGTTAACTCTGAGGAAAGATTCAGTGGATTTTAGCCATTTCTCTGCGTGATGGCCTTGGCTGGCTGGCTGCAGCGGGGAGCATTGGTTTTTATTTTGCCAGATTGCTGGGCTGCCTCTCTTGTTTGCCTGCTTAAATTAGCCCAGCAGGGACCTAGAGTTGCCAGAGTGATTTTTTTTTTTTTGGTCGAATTTTTAACATTAATTCTGTCCATATCTCTTTCTCACTCCCTCCATCCCCGCTCCCTTCCCCAAACAACAGATCGATACGTATTAGCTCTAAGCAGGCTAGCAAACAGGAGAGCCACAAGGTCATGTATTAGAGTGCACTGCGGGTCAGAGCTCTGAGTGGTCATTGCTAATAATCACCGGTGCCAAATCAGCAGCACAGACGCACTCCTGACCCGCGTCAGCGCCCGTCAAAGGCATTAAACAGGCCTGAAACGAGAACATTGTTTTTCGTTTAGTGGTCTATAAAAGCATGATGAGCACTCCTCTGTGTTTGTGTAAACTCTACTCAGTGTCTTAAGCAGATAAAGGCCCAGTGATCTTTTTAAATCCATTCCAGAGCTGCTGTGTTGACTTCCTAGAACGGCTCATTGATCACGTCTCTTATCGCATCCTACATTTGAATTACACAACGATGTATAGCGGCGAGGATCCCCTTTACATTCGCTCGCCGCCGACACCGTCTTGTTCCCAGCGTTATCATACATGTGAACCATGCCAAGACCGGGGCCGGTCCTATTGTTAAGCCTCCTAATGCCATGAGGTATAGGCGGGGTTAATCAAAGATCTTGCATTGTTAATCCAGTTCGGATACTGTATCTAGGGTAAACCCACAGATTCCAGCGTGCACTTAAGACCCACACAACACACACTTAATGCGCCTACGCAGATGTCCTCACATGTAATTACACACGAACTCAAAAGAAAAAAAAAGGCGCACACTTGCAAATTCATTATTAAAACGAACAAATAGGCGCAGAGTGCGTTGGTTCAGCGGCCCCCCTAGTGGTCGTAGTCAAAAATGCATGGAGTGATTTAAATATGATCTATATCTTTTATAATAACACAGAATACTTAATGTAATGAGTAATATGTACACACAGCATCCCGATACACTAGACCTCTGTGTGTTTAACACACTGAATATGCTATTAGACCCTGCACTGTAGGTCTATCAACGAGCCTGCAACACTCATCTCTGGTTTACTGTCGGGTTTTGCGGTTTGTGTGAGTTCGGTTTCTATGGTAACTCTCGCAATATTCCATCACTCATTGGGCATATTAGTCGGGATATAAAAATGCACCTGCTGGTGCCTGATTATCAATATTTGTGTAAACAAAGCCTCTGTTGTACACATTACATTTCCTCTCGATTTTTTTGTTTTCGTGAACCCCCAACCTTAAAGTTCAAACTGCTCATATGAAACACACGTTTATCTCTACACAATTAAATATTTAATGCTCCAAATCACAGAAACTGGTGCACTATAATCAGCCGTGGTTTCCAGTTCGTTGTGTCTCCAGCAACCGTGGCGACATCACGTCCTTAGCTTCCACTAAACGGGGGATTTGTCGGAGACCAAAGAGAATCTGTACCCGACAAATGACTGCGGTCGCTTCTCATTTAGCCGCGCGACACTTTTAAAAACCCGGAATGTTATTTTATTCATGCGAACTCGGGTGGTCTCTCTTTGCTATCTCTGCACATCTCTCACATCAACTACCAGCACCCCTCCTCATCCCATCCACACCCTCCTCCTCCTCCTCGGCCCTCTCGGCCACTCGCGGCGATTGCGCTGTGAGGACTTCAGCGAGCGCTCAAATTAATTTCAACTTGTTAATTCCCTTTGAAAAAAAAAAAAAGGGGGGGGGGGGGGGGCCGCGCAGAAAGGGTGAGGAGAAGAAGAAGAAGAAGAAGAAGAAGAAGGAGAATTAAAGAAGCAAGCCAGGTCGCTGTTTGAGTTTCTAATTGCCGAGGCCCAGAATGTGACCTACAGATGTGAAATTCCCCACTTGATGAAATATTAACTAGATTGCGCGGCTCGACGGAGATCAGCTGCACTGGAAAGCACTGTATAGAAAGAGAGAGAGAGAGAGAGAGAGAGAGAGAGAAAGAAGCAGGGAGACGGTGGCATTGCAACTCAACACGACTGAGGTTGATAGGGTCGTGTGAAGGAATGTGGGACTGAAATGGAACTCATTAGTGGCGAGAGGGAAGGATGACAGGGACCTTTATTCATGTGTGTGCTCGGGCATGCCAGTGTGAAGAAAGTTCCTCCGAGGTATAACACGGGGGCTAAAGCCCGTAATGTGAAACACGCCGCTCACCTTATCTGCGGATTTACGACCCAACAAGCAATTCGTCTTCCCTCTACCTTGTTAGTATTACGCCTCGGCTGCAAAGTATGGAGATAAGCAGAGCGAGAGACGCGAGAATTAGGGAGTGGATTGAGTGTGATGGATGACTCGGCGGGTAATATTCTTGACAGATGGATGAGAAATGAAAAGTTGTCGGTGCTGAAAAAACAAACACTAATGGTGATGATCACATCTGGATGGGCTGGTACCTGGCACATGTCGGTTATGAGGGGGAAAAAAGAAAACAACCCCACAATGACAAAAACACCAGCAGCGTTGTTATGTTACAGCGCGATTATAATACCACTGAAGTACCAAAAAGACTCGACAGATGCATCTTGGGGAAAAAAGGACAGGCACCTCACACCCAACGCTCTTCAAACCCGCTCCCTTGGGAGTGCATGTCAGCGGTTAGAATCGCAACAAAGGCAGATTTCTAACACCTGACATACTATTGAAAGTTGCACATTTTGCCTCATAGTGGTGATGTGTTGCATGAAGGGCTGTCAGTCGATTTAAATATTTAATCCTGATTAATCGCAAATTGATTGCACATTTTTTTAATCTGTTAAAAATGTACCTAAAAGGGAGATTTGTCAAGTATTTTATACTCTTATCAACATGGGAGTGGGCAAATATGCTTGCTTTATGCAAATGTATGTATATATTTATTATTGGAAATCAATTAACAACACAAAACAATGAGAAATATTGTCCAGAAACCCTCACAGGTACTGCATTTAGCATAAAAAATATGCTGAAATCATAACATGGCAAACTGCAGCACAACAGGCAACAACAGCTGTCAGTGTGTCAGTGTGCTGACTTGTCTATGACTTGCCCCAAAACTGCATGTGATTATCATAAAGTGGGCGTGTCTGTAAAGGGGAGACTCATGGGTACCCATAGAACCCATTTTCATTCACATATCTTGAGGTCCGAGGTCAAGGGACCCCTTGAAAATGGCCATGCCAGTTTTTCCCTCGCCAGAATTTGATTTTTTAATTTGAATTTTGATGATGCCAGTATCTTCACTCTAGCTCTAAAACTACAACCTCTGAAAGATCAATTTTGTTAAAGAAATTAGTGGCGTTAAAACGATTTTGCGTTGACACATTATTATCGCGTTAACTTTGAGAGCCCTAGTTGCATGCTAAAGTTTTTGGGGTATTATAATCAGCTTATTGAGTTGTCGTTTACGCCTGACCTGCTTTTCGTTCTGGCCGAAGAAGAGGACCAGAGGCGCAGTGAAGGGGCGGAGGGAGGGTACAGAGAGCAGGGGAGGCAAAGTAAATACATGGGGGATAACAGAAACTGTAGCCTTCTAAATAACTTCTCGTCCAATGCCCCAAATTCATAATAATGTGGTCTGCACTGCAGATAAATAAAACACACCCAATTTTCTTGTTAGCGTAGAAATGTGGGCCAAGCAGCTCTTCTTCCTCTCTTAGAGATGTGATTATTGTTTTAAGCTGGAGCTGCTTCAGCCCCCCCCCCCCCCCAGTGACCTCTACCTCTCAATTTACACAGGGGGTTAAATTAGCCAGCCTGATGAGGGGTATTATTAGTGCGGCAGGGGTGCTGTGCTATGCTGCTTTATGAAGCGGTGAATGGGGAGGAAAACCTGTTCGGCAGAAACTAGGCATATAGGCTTTGGAGGCGGCCCAGTCCGAGGCAAATCCTGGGCATTGTTCTGAGATCAAAGAGAGAGAAAATGGCAACGTAATACGAGCTCGAATTAAATGTGTCTTTTTATGTGACAGCCTCAATTCTGGCCTTGAGTTTTTGATGTCTGTTTTTTTTTTTTTTTCAAGCGGTTCTGTTGTGGCTTGGCGGCAGAGGGGAGGAGGAGGATAGAGGAAGTGAAAAAAAAAAAGAAAAAAAAAAAAAAGAGGATCCCTCTTCTGTTCTCCCCCCTGAAAACCCACAAGGACGCAGGGAAGCCTGTTCGTAGCAATCACAAACACACATATCGCTAACCCGACTTTCATGCCTCCGCATTGATCCGGCGTCATGGATCGCTTGATGATGCTCCTGCTGCGTGTGATGCACTGACGCCGCTCTCACCACTCGTCACTATTACCTGTCACGCCGATGTCTCTTTAAATCAATAACCATCTTGGTTACCAAGATGGTAACCCCCCCCCCCCTTCACCTCCGCCCACCACACACACTCGCCACCAACACCACCATCAGCAGCTCCTTCATGGAGTCACTGAGCAGAACTGTCACTGCAGAGACTGTGTGTCTGTGTGTGAGCGCCGTTTGATGTGTCCACGCGGCGGCTATCTTTCCCCGCTAGCTTAGGTTACTTCAATAGCAGCCATTCTTTTCCCTTCTCTTGATTAGAAGTACAAGGAGGAGGAGGAGGAAGAGGAGGGGGGTCATGCATACAGTCAGGTGCTTTCACCTGCACCATGAGGAAGGGGAGGGGGGCGTATTTCAACGCGACACAGGATCCGCTCCATCTGCTAACACCCCCCCTTCATCTCATGCCCACCTCTCTGACCATTCTTTTATTCCTAGGATACCAGCTGCTTGCTGGTAAGGCGATAGGTGAAGCACACACACACACACATTTTTTAGGTGGGGATTGATGGTACGCTGGAATAGACGGAGAGCAGGCGCAGGTGTCCAGTAGTCATGATTGACCTCTGTGACCTTTGATTAAAGTAAAAAAAGATAATATCTTCTGCATTCTGCCTGTTTACTTAACGTCTTAACAAAGAGCTTCATTGTTGGCGATCTCCCATGTAACCTGACCACGTTTTCCCTCCTTCTTATTCAATAAGGGGGGTAACAGCTTGCAGATTAGAGAGGGAAAAAAAAACAAAAAAACAGAGCCAAAATGAAGTACGTTTCTTTTGTGCTCCTCCTCCCATGTTTTTTCTGCATTATTTTGACTTTACAGGGCAGAAACACCAGAGGGAACGAACGAGCCGCGCGGTTTATTGTGTTTTTTCGACACTCCCGTGCCCCCCCTCGACAAAGTGCCACTGCGAGCGGCGGAGTGCCGGAGAGCTCGTGACAGCGGGGACCAAAACAAACCTGACGCCATTATCAAATTTCCCATTAGCTGCCCCAAAATGGCCGCCCAGTCAACAACTGAGTAATGAGATCTAATAGGGCTAGAGCCGAAAATGAGACCTTAAGAGCACATTGTGGATCTTATCTGCTTGTTTTTTTTTTTTTTTTCTCGTTCGCTGGGAATAGTGTAAGGCAAGAATGAGGGAAAGGGATCGTCGTTCGCTAAGTGCACTCGGAGAAGGAGTGCCTTGGAGGAGAGGACTATTTTACATGCGGATTAGTGTTCATATCGCCGTCATCAGACAGCGATACAGGGCCTTGATAGGCTGTCTGTCTTTGATGCCTTCTGAGGCGCGGGGGCCTTATCCCTTTCGCCTATCTTCCGCAACACACATACACTGATCCGGCGCTTTAGAACTGCTGAGATGGGGAAGATTGGATTGTGAGATGTGCGTGAGCCGTCACTTTCAAAGTCAATGCAAATATCTGCATAGGCACATGTCAGTGTGCAAGCACGGTTAAGCGAGCATCTACCTTTTTTAAACGTCACACATAAATTCCAGATATCGCGCGCCCCACAGGTGTGCATGTTCGATGCTCCCAACACAATCGGCTCCTGAATGGCAGCATTGTGCGCTTCATTTCGCATTCCTACGTCAGACAAAAAGAACCCTGTCGGCTGCAAAAAAAAAAAAAAAAAGGCATTGCCTTTCCACTCTCCCCCCCCACCTCAAACGCTATTAAAATTTTTGTTATGTTTTCCACTTTGGCCCCCTGGTGAAAATAACACATGGGGATTGTCTGGGCCCGAGCCAAACACACATAAATTTCAATATTAATTTGGTCGGCACCTCGGCAGCCTCCCCGGCTTCCTAATCTCCTGCCGCATATCTTCATTATCTGAAAGTGTGCTTTCATCTTAATTCCATTTTCATCCATCAAACGTCGGTGAGGTTTGACCTTGCGTGATCTCGACGGAGATAAGCGAGGTAGGGAGGGAGTGACGGAGACTGGAGATAGATTGGGAGAGAGAGAGAGAGAGGGGAAGTTGGGAGATAACGGGAGGCGAGTTGAGATGATGAACGAGGATGGAAGGATGACGGGGTGGGAGGGGGGGGTGGGGGGAACATCTCCAGTGCCAAGTTTCGAGGTCTGTTAAATGTGCGAGTGAGTGTGTGAAGCCATTCCATTTCTCATAATCCTCATGTTGCACCAGCAGAGTGGAGCACGTTAGCTACATCTCTTTCAATCCACTCTCCTCTCCCGCTGCTCTTCCCTCACTTGCCTTGGGCTTTTTTTTCCCCTCCCATCCTCCTTCATCCTCTCCCTTCTCGCCGTCAGTTTATTTATCCTGACATTAGGGTTTAATTACTCATTTGTAATTTTTCATAATTGTTTGGATTGTAATTGTCTTATGCTCGTGTTGTGTCGGGGAACAGGTGGCGGATGGGACCTGTATGTGTGTGTGTGTGTGAGCGATAGATATGATCGGGACGTACAGTTCAAGGCAAAGACGCGCCACCTTGTGGTGCCGCGCCGATGAAATGATTCTCAAGATGACACAAGGACACACACTACTTATCCCCACTTGAATGATACATGCCCGCATGATCGTACTCAAACGGAACGCCTCATTAGCGGATAAGCTGGATATGCTCTCTAACCTCCTCCCCGATCTATCTCTCCTCTCCTCTCTTTTTTTTTTTTTTGGTGCCATGTTTGAATGGCAGCCCTGATCCCCTAAATGCAGGTTATCTGTCATCGGTGGTAAATAAAGAATCATTTATCTTTCTCTTTCTCCCCTCGCTTATCTCAGTCTTTACCTTTCTTTATCCTCCTCGCCACAAATCTGTCTATCCCCGGTAGATCCTATCACCCTCTGCGTTTGACATTCATTTCGTTGGATGAAGCATTTTGAAGGCCTCCGAATCTCCCGTCTGCGCTCGCGCGGGACAGGTAGCACAAAAACAAGCCAGCCGCTGCTGCTTCCTCGTGCATCCGAGCGCTCGGCTCTGGCATTTGGCCGCTTTGGCTCCTGTTGAAGCCGTGTCATGCTTTTATGCTGACACCCGAACCCGTGTCACAACAAGCTAACGTTAGCGCCGGGCCCCTGGGCTCGTCACGAACTGACAGTAGTAGGCCGTCGGTCAGATGCAGCGCTGCCACCGCTGTGATGGATCCCCCCACACACACACGCGACACCTAGACGACCCCCCCCCCCATCCCCTGATGCCATGCCAGAACTGGGATGGCAGGGTGACATGTGAAATGACATGACAACGCCAAAGACATGACACACACACACATGCACTTTCACTCGGATAGACAGGAGGCACTCGCACGCCTGAGCGCGCGCAGGGGAGCGCTTTCACTCAGTAGAACGGTGCGCCATTCAGACGGTCGGCGTGCAAACGATGGGGCCTGGATTCGAAAAACAAGTGAGGAAACGCGATCTCGAGATTTTGCAGGCGGACTTCTATGTAAGCAAACACCGGGGTCTGGGTTTGGTTGACACTCGTTCCCGGCGTCTGCCAGCGCCTGTGTCAGCAGCAGTGGCTCGAACATGGCGACACAGGAGAAGGCCGCATCCATTCATAATGAGAGGATGTAACATAATTCGTGACAGACAGACAGACAGACGCGGATGTTGCTGTGGAAATCTGCAAAAAAAAAAATGCACCGCAGCATTAACGCAAATACATTTCGGTCGACAAGCCTCCCTTTATGAATTATGAAGCCATCGCGTATCGTTTTTATAGCGTCGTGCTATCAGCTACATGACACCGGGGCTCGCTGCGGTGGTGTTCGTGCAGCCCAGCAGAAAAGCAGCAGAATCCCACAAAGGGTGTTATTTGTCAGCTTGAAGCTAATCCACTGCCACTCAACAGCCCCCCCCACCCATCCACCCACCAACCCATCAACCAAAAAAAACAAGAAAAAAAACACACTTCTTCTTTGCCATTCAGAGCAGGTCAGGGGTTGGGCTAAGCTTCTGAACATCTTCAAACGCATCCCCCCCCTGAATAGTATCTCTGTTACACCAATGGCCTAATCCGCCACTTGAAGAGCAATTAAAAGTTTAGCCCAGACTTTAAGAAAGTAACCACGTGTGATCTTTTTTTTTTTTTTTTTTCTCTGGGTCTGTCTCTCCGGCGGCGTGCATGGCGTGCATGCTAATAGTAGAGTGGCACTCATCCAAAGGCATTCCAAACACAGTGGGAAAAGAAAAAGACTAAAGGGAGATGTGGATGAAGGAAGAAAACGTTCCCTTTCTTAGACTCTCTCCAACTTTGGCATCTTTTTTTTTTCCAATTCCCACTTCCTTTTTTCTCTCAATCCAAAGTGGTTCCCAAGGCGCAAGCTCCGCGATGAAGAATTCATCCCTCCAGAGTTCTTTCCGAGGACTTTTTATGCCTAGCAACAACTTTTTATGGCGCAACCCCAACCATACAATAGTCGGAAGCATCGGGGAGTTCATGTTTTGGGTTTCCTGCAGTCTTTATTGAATAGTCTTTTTCTTACTGGAGCACGTATATTTATGCAGCTATTTCGTCCGCCGAAGAGTGCAATAAAGGGTCAGTAAAGGCTCGGCAGACGAATGCTGAAGGACGTTCGATTGGGCGGTGTGCGGTCAGATCATAAAACGACCACATGGTAAAAAGGGAAGGGTAAAAAAAGAAAGAAATACTCACGGTTTCAAAGATCGACAAGAGAGTGCTAATAGCATCATCAACTCTTAACGAGGCTGTGTGCTGTACTGCCAATATGTCTGCACCTCCTGTAATAAGAGTAGTTTTAAAGGTGTTTAAAAAAAATGTTATTATCAAGCTTTGGACCCATGTGGATTGCATGACCTCACAGCTCCCTGACATGATTTTAAATGAAAGTCTATCAATCTAATCTCTTATTATATTCCGATCCATTATTGCGGGCGCAGTTAAGGTGCGGAACGAGCAGCTGGACGCCCTTGTGAGAGAGAGATGTGAAAACTCAAACAGGCTAGACGAGAAGAAAGAAAAACACGTTGGATCTTTAGTTGGCTCGGAAGGTGATGTTGGAAAAAATCTGACTCGCGAGAGCCTCTTCTTTATCTCGGCTTTTCTTGGGGGTGTTCTTTGGAAAAATGTCACCCCCGGTTTCTCCTCTTCATCCCGAGTGACCTGGGAGGAATGTGCGCGGAGGAGTGAAGCTTGGGGAACGCGAGGAAGCGGAGAGGAGTGCTGGAGCTTGACAGGGCCAAAGCTATCAGTCAGGCTAGAACATGATACCTGAGAGGCGGCTGCACTAACAAAGCTGCAGTCAGAATTCCCACGACTTACTCTTCCCTGACACAAACCCCCTTTTTGAAATCCCCCTCGTCGCTAACGCACCTGAGAAGCCGTCCACGTTCGGCCTCTTGGTTTTTTGACTACTGCTTAGCTTAGCTTAGTTTAGCATAGTAATTAAGTGCAGCTGAGTAGCACCCAAACAGAACCCGAATCCACCCTGATCAGATTCCGATTGATTTCCAGTCAGACATTCACCTCGAGGGCATTCGTCTCATTTATAACCCCGGCGTCGGTGTATCTCATGATCTTCTTAATTCGCCAGTACTGGAATTACAGCGAGCTTCGCCTGCGTTCGCGAAGCGAGCAGCCGTGATTGGGTGAAGGCAATTTAAGTGTGTCGTTTGGTGTAGCGTGGCTACTTGGCACTTTCTGTGCATCTCAGGTGGCGTATCGCGCGTCGCTGTTCTGGTTGCCCATTAAAAATGAAACACGGCTTCTTAATTACCGACTGGCACTTTTGGCAATCATGGGCCGTGCTCATGTGTCACCCCCCCCCTCCTCCTGTTCGACTGGCCTCTTTATCCGTCTCTCCATCTCACTTACTCATACTCCCCTCCCTGCATCCCTCCATCTCTCTTGGTTGACTGCAATAAGACACTAGCCCTGCAGTTTGTGTTTTCTCCCCCTTGCCCTGCCACAATTACTTCCTGTGGTTCACGGCGTAGTGGGTCACCGCCATCCGCCAAAGGTACTTACAGCTGAAAGTACACACACACACACACTGTGTTTTCCGAGCAGGCCTACCTACGTCGTTGCATTATCCCCCGCTCCGCCCAGAGGCTCTGGTGAAGGTGGGCTTAATTATAAATCCAGACATCCAGAGAGATTCAAAAGGCTTCCTTAGTACAAACACAGTCACCATTGTGTGTCCTTTACATCAGAGATTCTCAAAATCGGGTCCGTTGCACCAATAAAACAAGCATATTGTGTCCATTACTCCCACCCACGTTAGCTTTGTGCCAATAGAAACACTGATATGATTGTAGCACATGAGACAGGTCTGAAGTATTTAGGTTGAAAACTTTTAGAATACATATAGTTCCGATGGCATCAAAGAGTACAAATGGTTGTAACCCCTTTAAGGGGTCCTTGGCCCCCAAAAGGTTTGAGAACCCCTGCTTTACATGTACTGTATCACATGAGTGGCACTGGAGAATTGGAGATCTGATAATATGAACTTTTTTTTTTACAAAATACTTGACATTAAAGCTACTGTATAGCCTTAAGTAACGTGTTCTCAACTAGTGTCATCGATCTGAACGACTGACGTTTCATGCAAAGGCAGAGCACTCTACCTCTAAACAACCCCATTCAAGGTTTGCTGGGAGATAAAAGAAGAAGTAAAGGCTCAAACAAAGTGCTGCTGACAGCGGCGGCTCAACGGTTAGTTTGGAGAAAGGTGGGTGGAGGGGGAGGAAATGAAAATCAAATCCAAGAGGTCGCACATTATTGACACGAGTGGCACGGCCGCTGTTTTTACTGGCCCCAGCTCCGCTCGAGTCAGGCAGCCCATGTGTTTTCCCTTTAGCGTCCAGGAAATAGGCCGGGCCAGAGCTCCCTGCGAACCTGAGGATTGTTTGCATTGTTCATTTTTGGGGATGACGGATTTGCTCAATCACCCGTGGCTGTCGCAGCTGGCTTTCAATCACACGGCGCACCCCGAAAGAGGCCGAAAAAGAGGGGGGGGGGGCATCTGGTAAAGATAAAGCAAGCTAGTGCTTACTTGTAATGGAAGCCATACATTGAACGCTTGGCCACTCTCTTGGCAGGACACAGGTAATTACTTTACGCATGGATATATGTGATAGTCAATAGACAATAGACAGTCAATAAACTGAATTTTTTTTTAGAAATAATGTGGCTTTCCTTTAAAATTAAACGGGACAGGGGTCATGACATTTCAGTGTGTTTGTGTAATGTGCGTGTGCATTGCTAGATTGATTGGCAGCTGAGTGGACCAAGAGGGCGGGAGGTCAGGCATGTACTCAGTCGAGGCTCAACACCGGGTCTGAAAATGACCATTATCTGGTGCGAACGGGGGGGTCAGCTCTGTGTCATATGACAGCGTGGACGGACGGCGAGGGGAAAGCTTTCACTGTAACAGCCACAGCCTGCTTTTATTCCTCACACATGTAAAATCTCCCTCGCCATCGCTCGTGCATTTAAGTATCTTCTGGCTGGCCGTCAACCCTGATTGTGTGTGTGTGTGCATGGCAGATAATTTTATTAATTCTTCCCTGTTGAGCCCCCAAATTTTTTCCAAAGAATACTTGAAAGAAAGAGAGAAAAAAGCGTTGCCATATGCGATTTCACATGGCATGTTGGACAATTCATTTTCCTTCCCAGGCCACATCTGAGACACACACCTAGACATGCACACACACACACACTATAAATATAAGGGAAAAATGACTAAGAAAGAATCACTTCTTATTTTATTCATTTATTTAAAAGACACAGAATGAAGGGAGCGAAGGTCGCCGTGCAGACGGTGGTTGCCGCAGATTCTAATCCAAAGCCTCCGGCGATCTCTGCATGAACTCCATTTCTGGTCTGCAAACAAATTAGCTTTTTTTTTTTTTTTTCTTCTCTCCTCTCTCTTCTATCTCGCTCTCCCTCCAGTGAAAATAAGGGGAAATTCAGGTGAATAAAATCTATTTGTTCATTTAACTTCTGTTTTTTTTTTTTCCTTCCCGTCAGCTTCTTTTCTCTCACCCGAACTCAATTTTCCCTCGGTGCGCGCCTGCTCGAGTGTTTCTTTTCTTTGCGACGGGGCTCGCCAGCAATTCATTAGGCAACAGTGGTTTAATTTGTATCATTAGAAAACCGTGTTTCCCAAAAGGAGTATGGCACTCCACTAAATCTGATCCAGACAAAGTACTTTTTTTTCGACCACGCGCAAGCTGTCGGGTTTGTTAAATCACATCTCACACCAAACAAGTGTTTCGGAGAAATAGAGTAAAAACAAACAAACAAACAAACAAAACATGGTTTAATATCTTAGCATCTCTTCAAGTGTTATTACGCTTATAGAGAGCAGTTCTCCTTCTGGGCCCCCGCTTTTAATTATGCAACAAATGTTTGACTATCCAAGTGAAATTTGCATGAATATTTATACCAATTCATTTGTTGAGTGTTGATTGTAATTACATGGAAACATGATTTATTGCCAAGATTGCTGTGCTAGCCAGCCAGCCAGAGAAAAAAGAACAGGGTGGAAAATATATAAATAAATGCAAATTTCCACTCAGGCAGCTAAAGGAAGCCTATTTTTTTCTTTCCCAGTGGCTTGTGGGAAATTTCATTATCAGAAAGAGAATCTTTCACGGTGTGTGCCTGGCAGAGATTCAGAGGTGCTTACAGTAAGTGTCTCAGGACGACACCGTAACAAAGAGGTTCACCTTCCTGTGGTGACCTGTCAACACTTGCTGAGAGTGTCACTTATATCTGTGTGTATGCGTCATTTGTCACTCTTTGTCTACATACTTTCATGCATACCAAATATCCGAGCTTGACATGATGTTTTGGCATCTGCCTCTCAGATCGAATGATCAAAAACGGGGAATGGATTGATGTACAAATCAGGCTTATTAGCATATATCGCTTGAGAACTACGTTTGCAAAGGTGCGCCATATTTTTCTCAGAGGAGACTTGGACTTTTTTGGGGAGGGGGTCTTAAAGAACCCATTTGTTTTTCCTGTTTACCACTGGCGGCTGCTATTATAGCAAAATGCCTTTAAACAGCGAGGAGAAAACGTATGAGGGTAAAGGGGAAAAAGCAAAGCAAATATGAGGAGAAATGCTATTATTAAAGTATTCAGTGCACAGATGGCAAAGCTTTAAAGGTGCCATATTGTTGAAAGTGAGATTTCCATGTCTTTAATTATAAAGAAGGTCAGGGTGCTATATAAATACTGTGAATGTATCAAAACGCTCAATCCACGGAGAAATGCACACGGCCCATATTCAGAAAATGTGCCTTTAAAACAAGCGGTTAGGACTTCTGTCACGTTGTGATGTCACAACTATACAGGCACTGGTAGAAGTGACGCTAAACTCTCTGTAGTTGACGCCCAGTGACTCCCCGGCTGCAGTGATGCTGTGAAGACGGCGACAGCGCAGATGCGGAAGACCGGAAAACGCTAAACAATCAGAGTGGTTTTTTTTCTGGAGGGGTCTTAAAGAGACAGGCACTAAAATGGAGTGTTTCAGACAGAGGGTGAATAGAGGTATATTCAGACAGACACTTTGTGAAAAATAAAGTGTTTGTTTAACATTAAAGCATGTAAACATGTTCTAGTAGAAACCCCAAATACAAATATGCACCTGAAAGTGAGCACGATATGTCCCCTTTAAAGACGTAGTTACCGACCACAGAGTCTGATAACAGATTTCACTTCATCAGGTGAGACGATGTGGGAACAAATGGAAGGAGATGGAGGGAGAAGGAGGAAATGTTTGAGTAATGGGCCTCTGTCCCGTTTAATATTCTCATGATGGAGCAAGGAAACAAGGAGGACAGAGGGGGGGGGGGGGGGCAAAAGCAGAAGAACAAGTGATGAGGTCCAGCAAGGGGGCTGGAGGAGAAGCAACAGCTCCTGACTGTGTTTGTATCTAATTAATGAATGGCATTAGCCATTTGTTACGCCATTTATTCTGGTAATGACCAAGCCTGATCTTTCATTCCTCACCTCATGCTCATTCTCCCTCTTTCATCCCCCCTTTCTCTCTGCCATTACCTTTGTACGATGCTCAAGACAGGGATTGAGAGATGTGGAGGGGAGGGCGGGAAACGGACTGAGACAGTGAGCGAGAGGTCTCTGCTTTAATGACGTGCTCTGTTACTGCTTAACTCAGGACACTGTTCAATAATGAGCAGCCTACACTTATTGACGGTGCGAACCCACATGCTCACATGCAGTCTAGTAGGTGTCGCTGCTCAACGTATGCTCATATAACGGTTCATATGATATCTTACGAAACGTTATTCCTCATTTTTCTTGTGTTTTCCTATGAATGTCCAGCAACATGTAACGCATGTGTCAATTTCCGCTCCAATCTTTTCAAAATAAACGTTCGTTTTCACAGGAATCAACTTGGTTAGGTTTAATCAACAAAACTATTTATTTAGGTTTAGGAAAAGATTGTGGTCTGGGTTAAAATAACACAGGAAGTGGCGTAACTTAAGTACGGAAGTTACGTGACAAAAACTACTTAGCTAGGTTTAGGAAAAGGTAGTGGTTTGGGTTAAAATAACACCAGAAGTGGCGTAACTTAAATACGAAAGTTACGTAACAAAAACTACCTCGTTAGGTTTAGGAAAAGATCATGGTTTGGGTTAAAATAACACAGGAAGTGGCGTAACTTAAATAAGGAAGTTACATGACATCAAATCAACATTGACTTCTGGTTTCACACAGGGTACGAACACCGGTCTCCTGAGCGAAAGTCAGATTGTTTTTGGACCCTCCCTGACCTCCTCCATATGGTGCATTTGACACTCTTTATACTTCCTATTTCACAATACAAATTGATTTAGAGGGATATACTATATGAATTATAGTGCATTACTTTTTTTGTAGGTATAGCTATGAACGGTGTACGAGAACAGCCTGCCCCGTTTGTGTGCACTCGTCTTTGTGCTTCCGCTCTGCAGAGTCACATCAGACCTCCCACAGAGCCGGACGCTTGTTCACCTTGTCCTCTTTTTACCGAGCAAATAAACAAGTGGATGAGGCCGGTGCATTCTTCCCTCCGTGATTGTATTTAACACACAGGTTTAGCCAGTTGCCATATCGCCTTGGTCCCCTGAGCTTCAAACGAGCTTGTGAAAGACTCCCTTTGTGCATGTCACTGTTACAATGTCCACCTATTGATAGTTTTCAGGGTGAGAGAAAGGCATGACCTTGTTTGTGGTGATAAAAGGTCTTTGTTGGCTGTTGCGATAGAGCAGATTAGGTTGTGTGTCTTGTTTTTTGGGGCCAGGACAGTGACATCAAAGTTAGCTTGGAGATTTATGTTAGCTCTAATAGTTGTGTCCTTAAAATCTAGCTAGCACACTTCTACGACTCCTTACCCTTGCCCTATTTTTTCCTATCCTATTTTTCTACCATCCTGACCCGAAATTCCTTTTCCAAAACTCAGAAGATCCAACTCCCTAGCTGTCGTCAAACAATACAAAAAAAAAGTAAAACAGTCCCTTTTATAGTGACCCCCGGCCGTTTGGTTTCTCTTGTAGCCGTTTCGCCGAGTGACCTTCTCGGTGGTGAGCCAGCCCCAGGACCCTCACCAGCAGGGATCGCTGCAGAGCTGCTACGACAGCGGCCTGGACGAGTCGGAGACGCCCAGCAGCAAGAGTTCGTCGGGCCCCCGGCTGGGCGCCCTACCCCTGCCCGAGGACAGCTACGAGAGGACAACGCCGGATGGCAGTGTCGGTGAGGCAGAGCACATGGAAAATGGTAGGGGCAAACACTAAAGGAGATTAAGCAAGCGTTAAGATACAGGAAACACACACGCACATAGCATTCACGCACGGTCGACGGTAGACAGCCTCAGAAACATACCAATACATGTCCCTTTTTAATATTTGATATCAAGTAGTCTTTAGGTGTTTTTGGCTTTGGTTAGTCCCGTAGTGTATCAGGTGATGTGGTGTTGAGACGCCGTTGCAACTTTTATTAAATCTAAAGCCCCTCCACGAATGTACATCATGTGAAGACGAGGTGTGGGATTTATTATAAAACCTATGGGTCTGCTTCAGAGACGGCAGGCTTTATTTGATCAAAGGCGCTACACGGGGGAATATATGTACCAGACATATTCTTTAAGATCAACACCTTTCAGGCCGTCTCCCCCTTTAGTTTGCAGCTCTTTTCTTCACAATTTCCATCCGTCATCTTGGCTTCAACTTGACTGATGATAGATTTTGTACAATATCTCTATGTATCCTTTTGAGACGGAGCAAGAGGAGGAGTAACAATGGGGGGTTAATACCCAACTTGAATTGTTAAGAAGCTATACAGATAGCGCGCTGGCTTGAGGTGCTTACGAAGGAGTTCTACAATTGGGAGATAGAGCTGATATTCTGGAGGTTGTAATAGTCTAGAGAGAGTGAGTGGGAGCAGTGGAAAAAGAAAAAAAGCCTATTGTGAAAGGCAGTCCCTGGGCACAGTACTGCATAACCTTCTCACAGCTAGCCTGAGCTACTTTCCTTCCACGACCAAAATATGTGTGAGTGTGTGTATCGGGGTGTGCAGTGAGAGATGGGGGTAATGGTCCCGTTCATAGTCTAGGAGTCTGAGGCGATGCTTAACAAGGAGGAGCTGTCTTGAGAGTGCTAAGCCTAAGTGCAGAGGCTTCCCCACTGCAGCTTAGGATAAGGATATTCAAATGGCTTAAAGAGCCACATCCTCTCTTTTTTTTTTAAGATGGGGTTGCATCGGAGATGATGTCTTAACTTATCTCAGATCAGTGGAGTCAATATAATGTTCCACCGTAACCACAAGGTGAATCCTTCAGGGAACATCTGAGAGGTTAAAGAGGACCTATTATGTTTTTTCCCCTTTCCTTTAGTGTGTCATATATATATATGTATATATTTGTGCATATAAAAGGTCTGCAAAGTTACAAAGCCCTCGCCAAAGGGAAACACAGAAACACTGCTCCTGAACTGCCTGAAACGCCTCGCTTGAAGTCCCGCCTTTTCTTCCGTAACGTGGTGATGTCACTAAGTGACACATTTGCATAATACCAGCCTAGTGGCTAGTTTGGCACGCCCTCGAACAAAGCCAGTTAGAGCGGAGCTGGAGAGAAGTCCGAAGAGTTTGTTTCTTTTGACCAATTACAACAGAGTGGGGCCAGCTGACCAATCAGAGCAGACTGGGCTCTTCGGGAGGGGAGGGGATGAGAAAAACTCACTTTTTCTTAAAGAGACAGGCACTAAAATGGTGCGTTTAAGACATAGGATGAATATAGGTAGATTCAGACAGACCGTATGAGAAAAATGTGTTTTTTGAACATTAAAGCATGTAAACATGTTCTAGTAGAAACCCCAAATAAGTAAGTATGCACCTGAAAATGAGAATAATAGGTCCTCTTTAAATGTCTAGTTATGGGTTTTGATAGAAAGTCAAGCGAAGCAGACAGATGTGCACATCAAACCAGACAGTTACAACGGTGTCCACAGTGAGCTTTCTCAAATTTTTGTCCTTAATGCAGATTAAAAGGGATTTGAAGCACTTTAATGCGAGCTGATAGGGCTACCTTGTGTATACTTAAAATCTCCTTTTTTTCAGACAATAGGCACCCATTTGCTGGCCGAATTAGACCCAATTAAAAGTTAAAAGTAATAGGACAGGGACAGCATAGCAGAGAACCCAGTTAGATGAGAAGTGTGATCAGACCTTCAATCAAATCCACCTTGAGAACTAAAAAAACAGCATAAATAGCGAATCTAAATTGAATCTTGAATACCTAAAAAAAGCCCATGTATCATACAATATTGTGAAATAATTTAGCACACTGACCCGAAAATATGTGGTAATTTATACCCGTCAATTCTTCGGTTCCAGCTCAGTGCGCATATGTTGTTAATTCTCCTTTTTTTCCACGGTTTCAGAGGGCACTATTACAAAGAACACTGGAGCTTTAGAGGAGTTCTAGTTGGAGGAGCAAGAGTCAAGGTCAATTCATGAATCAGTCTCCCATCCAAGAGAAACAACATGCTCTGCTGCTGCTGCTCGCTATCTTTAGTGGGATCAGCTGAACTGGTGTGTGTGTAGATGGAAAGGCAGCTGTACGAGTGAGTGCCGGCCTGTTTTGTTCCACATATTGTTTTGAATCTCAAAGCAACCTCTGAATCTCTTGCAGCACATTCATACAACTCTGAGCTCTCACCGTTTGTACTAATAATGTGGAGTTATGTATAGGCAGCTGGGTGGGCTTGCGGTCTGAGCGCCTCTAATTGGTCTTGGTCCCGTCATTCAATCCTAGAAAAAAAAAAAAAAGCAGCTTCCTGTTAAAGCGTCCTTGAGGAAGACCGCCGAGCCCCCGCTCGCTCACTTATGCTGGGTCACCGTGGATAAGGGCATCGGCTAAATACCTAAGTGTAAAGTAAATGCAATCATCTAAGGTTAGGGCAAATATTGGCAAAGTGCTTCACCCCTCTTGAGGGATGCTAACTACAGTCATTAGCGCTCCCCCTCGTGTCGTAGCCGGAGCACACACAGACACCATCAGCGCTGCTTCGTATTAGGAAAATGAGGGAGTTACGAGGAAAGAGGGAGGACAAAAAGTTGGCAGATGGCTCGCCGCGGCGCTCAGTGTTGGCGCGGGCATCGTTAGCGACAGGTAATTGCGGGCGTTTATGTGCCTAATGGCGACGGCGATTCGTGGCGTGTTTGGAAGCAGGGAAGAGAATGTCAGACGAAAGAGACTATGAAAACCTTGACCTCGAGAGGCCGGAGTTGCAGACCGAAAATTTTTGATTTCCGTTCGCCAATTCGTCGCGTTTGATTTGTCATTGCTTTGTGTCCTGGATGGAACTCGGACAAAGGCATGTGTCTTTTTTTTTTTGATTCCGTGCCTTATTCGGCCCCGACTTTGCTTGTTGCCGATCGATGTTCGCACAATGTGAAGGAACAATCCACTGCAGCTGCTCGTCCGTCTCACACACATGAATGCACATGCACTAACACACACACATAGGCAGGCATCCGCACTAAGACCCAGACATGAAGACAACACACACACACACAAACAGTCTGTTTTTCACTCTTCATCCCTCTTTCTTTCTTTCCACCGTGCACAAATGTGCCGAGGGACCGTGTTTTCTTTTCCTCATCTCCTTCATCAAGGTCAGGTTTCGAACTTTATTATTTTCTATTGGTTGACTTCTTTCCGTGGGGAGCGTCAAATAAGAATAAGAGAAAAAAAAACAACCTCTCCATCCAAGACAGATTCTTCCACAATTGTCTCAAAACAGGGAGTGCTGAGGGTCATCACGGGAATATGAACACATTCTTGACCCAATCCGCACTGCACGAACTATTGCTCAAGACTCCTCTGTAGTTTCCTTCTACATAGACGTGAGTGAGAGGCAGCCGAAAAGCTGCATGTCAGGAGGATTCTGCTGTATCTTTACAGATGTTCCTGAATTTGTTCGGCGGAAATCTTGAGCAGCACATAGCCATCGCTCAGCTACGGCGTTTCATGAAGTCTTGATCTTTTTTGATGCACAGCTGGGCCCCTCACTTATTCATAAGCTTACCCCGGTGTTCATCAGATATTCATAAACGCAGACTGTTTGGAGTCAAACACCCGATTAGGCCGTTATGGATGTCAAAGAGCCCTTCCAGATGCACGCCGTTATCGGCGGGTCAAAGACTCGCGCTCTATTATTGATCTCCACATCGCCAAGGGGGGGCAGTAGTAGATTTTTCAATTTTTTACCGTGTTAGTTCAAGTACACCTCAAAATAACACGCTTCTACATTGCCCTTTCATCATGAGTCAGGTGTATGAGGTGTGCAAAGTGTTTTCATATGAAACCTCCAACCTCCGCGCGAATGTGAACAGCTCCCGGCAATGAAGATGTAATATCATTGTTCGGTACATCAGTGCAGCTATGCGTGTGTGCTGTGCTTGTTGCGGTAGGTCACGCTGCCAAGGATTTATCCCATTGGATCCATTATATAGTGGCTTTTTTATTAATAGAAAATGTATGTGTGTATGTATAATTTGAACCTTTTACTTTAGCTTCACCTCTTGTATTCAACCGTGAGTTAATACAGCACTATACAGTATGTGTTGCCAGCAGCTATACAAAGATGAGGAAAGCTAATGTATCAGAAGAGTTTTAAAGTGGACATCATGAAAAACTCACTTTTTCTGAAAGAGACGGGTGCTAAAATGGAGCGTTTCAGACAGAGGGTGAATACAGGTATATTCAGACAGATAGTATGAGAAAAATTATGTTTTTTTTTTAAGATTAAAGAACCACTTTTTATCATATCGCAGGGGTTATTCGCTGACAGACAAGAGGATATATATTAGTTTTACTCAACTTTTTACTAAACCACTACATCACTTGAGTGCATCCCACAGAGGCCGGTGCCTGATTTCATTTACGCTGCTAAGACAGATGAATAGTGCAAATTTATTGTAGCCTCTGAGAGAGTAATAGCACGTCCTACTGGCTGCTAACGTTAGCATGCCTCCCACGTCTCTGTGCTTTGGCTGCCAGACAACCACTACCCCCCCAGCACACACACACACACACACACACACACACCAGGTTCTATCTCTCTCCTGTCTCTCCCGCTGAGGAATCTTGGGGTACCACCGTTGGATTACAAACATCATCATTTAGTGTTGGCCCGATAGAGTAGGACAGACAAGTGGCACATCACAGCAGCGAGGTAGACGCTGTCTGAGCCTGTGCTAACATACACGAGGCAGACTGAAATGCCCACTTTTACACAGAGGAGTGAACACACATGCTCAGTCACATAAAAATAAATAAGCTTTAGCCACACACACACACACACACATTCCTCCTCATCCAGCACAATGAGGCACTGCATCATTTTCCAGCTCTGTGAAGCACCTCACTAGATCACTTCATTGTTGTTGTTGTTTCTCTCCATTTCCAAAGCTTTGCCCGCTGGAATGCTGCTTAGCTTGGTTAATAATGTGCACATGTGTGTGTGTGTGTGTGTGTGTGTGTGTGTGTGTGTGTGTGTGTTTGTGTGTGCAACTCTGTTCATTAGGCAAGCCCAATTGTAGGGCCAGATGGCAAAGCGAGTTTGTTTAATTAAAACCATTCATATTTCAAGAGCGGAGCGGCAGCGGCACTGGTCTTAGGTCTGATTTCCCCCAACTTGGTAGGGAGGGATGGGAGTGTGTGTGTGTGTGTGTGTGTGTGTGTGCGTGTTTGTGTAAAGCGGCGTAGTGAAAAATCACCCAGCGGAAGGCTCTCGCGCTATCAATCAGCACGTTACACGCGCCCTCCCCAAGGTCGCATCCCTGTGCGCACACGAGTTAAAAACACTACAACATTAATTAGGAAATTAAAATCGGGACGGAAATGAGAGAAATAACAATGAGTTACAGTTACAGTCAGGTACACTTTGCTGCGTTGGAGTGTGCGCCTGCAGTCCTCTCGTTCATTTCCATCTGTCCCTCACCCCCACGCCCCTTATTTTCTTTTCGCGATATCCTCGGGCAAGCCGACAGCGAGGGAGATAGAAAGAACAAGAGGAGATGCTGTGAGAGAAAGCGCTGGGGGAAAGTGTGGCAACGCGGAGTAAATGAGTAACACATTGCACATGGAGCCCAGAAATGGATCGAAGGGTGGGACGTTGGAATGAGACCAGGAGATAGAGAGAAAATTAATAATACTAAAAAAAAAAAATGATAGAGAATGAGAAACAGAAGGGGAAAAAAAGTGAGGGATGGGGGTTACATGCGTGGAGAAGTTGCCAGCAGGGAGTGGCGCCTGACAGAGAGATGATTGATCACTGCTCAGCCGGAGCAGGCAGGTATTCAAATCACACCCCAGTGTCACATCCACACGGTCCTGTCTTCCTCTCTGTCTCTCCACATGGGCACATATGGACTGTGAAGCCCACCCAGTGCAGCATTAACTCCTGTAACACGCCGCCCCGACTAGAATTAAGCTTGACGAAATACCTGCTCTTAATATGAAGCAGAGAGACCGGAGGAGTTGGTTTATTTAAAGGATCCAGTTCACCCACACAGACATTTTCTAATTTTCCTCTATTGGCCTTCTAGGCATGCATAGTTTAATTTGCCATAATTTGCTAAAAAATTCAGCATCTCTTTCCAGAAACAATGTCCAGGTTACTCTGGATGATCCATACACCTCACTGTGGACAGTTCTCATTGAGCTTTACACCGAAGAAATAGTCCCTAAAGCCCTTTTCCCACCAAAATTAGCATGTGTGTGCAGGTTTTTTAAACACAGGAATACCCGCTAAATATAGGCAAAGATCCTAATTTCCCATTGCAAACATACCATGCCATTGCACTGGCCTTTCTGTTTTTTTTCCCTGCTGTGTCACGTTCGACGCCACGGACGTGCTGGCGTCTAACCGTGGTTACATCTGTTACTGATTCAGTCTCTCTTTCAAACTCTCAAACCAGAGAAGGTGATTGTTGGAACAGTGGAAGGACTAACCAAGACAGTTTGTTTTGTTTCAGTCTAGTTTGAATGAAGTGTGTTTTACGACGATCAGCGAGGTAAAATGACTGTTGTCTGACTGGAGTCTGGTGGTTTTGGGGAGAGCATATTAATTGTATGTTTTGTACGTTTATAAATTAGAATAATTGTCCAAATCCATGTTGATTTTATGCACTAAATATTCACTTCAGGGGCGGCACAGTGGTGAAGTGGTTAACAAACCCAGCTTGTGTGCATGTTCTCCCGGTGTTAGTGTGGGTTTACTCCGGGTGCTCAGGTTTCCCCCCACAGTCCAAAGACATGCAGGTTAGGTTAATTGTTGACTCTAAATTGCCTGTAGGTGTGAATGGTTGTCTGTCTCAACGCACGTCACATGGCATCATGCCGGAAAAGAGGCAAAAATTAGTGAGTCTATCGGAGCTGAAGTCGATAAATACTTGTGACTACTCATTTGGCCCGGGAATGAATGCCGATTGTAACATTTCCCACGAAAGACAAAAGCCAGATGTTAGTGGGTGTTAGTGGTTTTTTTTGTCCAGTGGCAAAGGGGCTTAAGACAACTGTTTGTACTGTGGATAGAGCCCTGGGTAGGTTCCCAGCCTGGGGCTCAGAAGCCTCCCAAGTGGTCACAAGATACATCTGAGGGGTCGCAAGATTCTTTTTGATTTTCTTTCTTGTGAATTACTCATTTTAATCTCTTTAGATCTCTAAAAACAAGCCAAAAGGGGATTGGAACCACTCAACTAGGTGTCATTTTTCAAATTTTACTCACCTCCATTGTATTTAGGTGGAGGCAGACATTTCAGGGACGAATATCTGGTAACTTGGAAGAACTGACCCTTTAAATCAACTTAATAATGCAGGAGGAGGGCAGGAGACGCGTTAAAGAGGAATTTTGTTAAGAAACAACTGCGGTGCAAATTACATGTTCAAAATGGATGTCGTGCTTCTAATACTACAACCTCTTCAATGTAAGATACAGAGGAGACTGCCAAAAATAAACAAGAAGTGATGTATGTACAGTATTTGGTGCGCAGACACACACGTATTGTGGAGGTCCGAGTGCGAATAATGGAATTGTTGCCGTGGTGTTTTGTGTAGCTAGGGGCGGCCTGACACCCACTCCTGACAGAGATTAAAAAAGCCATTCAGCCGCCTTACAAATAACGATACACAGAGAAGCATCGCATGAACGTTTCGGTTTCGAGGGAGAGAAACGGTGCAGCCACTTTATATCGACTGTGTGTGTGTACAGTATATGAGCCGCTAAAAAGGCTGCAAGTGTGTTTTAAAGGCGTCAGGTGCGGTGCAATAAAAGTCCCGCTCGAGCGAGGCGACCATGTTGTTTCGGAGAGGAATACGTGCGTGCATTATTTTCACTTTCACAAAAATGGTATTTCTGCGTTGTCCTCTGCACAGTTGATGAAGCCAGCACTTATAGGGGGAAAGAGAAGGGAGAGCAGAATGGGTTTTCACGGCGCCGCGGAGACGCGACTGTATTTTCAATGAGGGCCTACAGTCAAACGCGCCGCCATGTGCATTTTGTTGCCTTTTTAGGTGCAACGAAGCGGCGACTTGCAATTTGGCTCGTCTCCAAATGGCACGGGCATTTGTTATGTTCGGAAGTAAAATCACTTTCTCCGACAGCTGTTAATTTGGAACACACCTTTTTTTTCCCCCCCCCCCTTACCTTTCCCTCCACACCTCTCTCACGATATCATCACTCCTTGGCGAGGGTATGTGTGTCAGGTGTAGCGTTTGGTGGGGCGGTCTCGGATGAAGACAATTAAACACCTCCAAGGCACTCAGCCAAAGCCTCCCGCCCTCCTTCCCTCCGTCCCTCCGTCCCCCCCTTTTCCTCCCAGGCACTCTGTCTTCAACTTGTTTTCCCTCCTCCCGGTCCTCCTTCTCTTCCTAACTTTCCTCCCTTTTGTGAAAAATAACCGGTTAGGATTCCGAGCATGCATCGTAGAGAAGAAGGTGAACATGTTGTGCAGAGGGAACATCAGGTGTGCAGCGCCGGGACGCAGTGGGCGCCGTGTCCTTCCCAGTGTGAGGTCTACAGCATGGGAGGTGCGGGTGTAGCTGCAAGGGATGCCAATAATCTCACTCGCCGCCTGCTTATTTATTTATTTTTCTGATCCCTTGCACGTGGGCTGAGCATCCAAAGAAAGACCAGTGCGAGGGACAACTATACATATGTATGCACATATGTTGCGGCACGCCAACTTCACACCAGGAGCATATCTGAGAGGAACACTGAGAAAGAATGAAGGCATTCTGCTTTTCTTTTTTTTCTTTTTTTCTCACTTCGGGGAATTTGTTGAAAAAGCACAAACAAACAAGAATTGAGAAAAACACATTTCAGGTGTTCGCGCATTCTGTAGGCCGACGCCAAGCCGGGGTCCGCTCATGCATTCATTCATGCGTTTTGCCAAACGTACTATACTTTATGTGCAAACGCCGTCTCTCACCACCTCCGCCCTCCCCCCTGATCCTCATCATATCTCACAGTTAAGGCGCATACACAAATCCATGCATAATGACTCTGCTGGAACTCTTTTTCAGCACATTCTTTCCCCTCGTCTGAAAAAAAAGCTTAACGCCAATTTAATTTCGCACACAAGGAATGCTGCGCTCGTTATGAAGCACGTCACATTACGGAACGTTTCCGAGAAAACGCTAAAAGGTGAACAATGTTTTGCCAAACTGGAACCAGATGTAACCCGCTTACAGCCAATACACATAACTTCATCTTAGTGAAGGTTTGCCAACATTAGTGGGAGAGATATGCTTGTGTTTCTGAGTGTGTCTCCGGTTGGAATATAAGCAGTGACACTCGTTTTGACCTTTAAGGTAGGAATTGCAAATTGTGTGCATTTCTTCCTGGCTGTGTTTGTGCACGAGCTGACGCATGCATGTCCGAGGCCTTTCTCATTATGTATGTGTGGCGTGCATCTGGCCCGCCAGCAGCTTAACCTTTGACAGTTCCGATACTTCGCATTGTGCTTTTTTTTTTCAACCGCCCACGACTTTGTCCCCAACACATGTTCAAACTAGCGAAAAACAATACAAAACATCGAAAAACTTTTTTTTAAATTTTTCTAGCTTTCTTTTGCCACCCCGTCTGGGTTCACCCACGTGTGTCTATTTACAGAACAGCTTGCTGTGCCACATCTCCAGCAGGCATGGCTGTGAACTGGCATTCCTTCTGGGAAGGGATTTTGTCGGGGAGCTCCTCACTGTGCCAGCAGCGTCGGCTGCTACCACTAATTGATACCAATTAGGTCGTATTATTTAGGAATTTGACATCATGTTCGTCTTTAATCGGGGTGGTTTGATGACTCAGAGACACGGTTAAATGCTGTAAAACTGTCAAAACACAGGCAAACAAATGCTTGCTTGCTGTGGGAATTATGTGGAAAGCTAATGATAATCAGTGTGTATGTGTGTTTCAGAGTGAGGAGATGGTCTTTGTGGAGGTTACAGGAGCTTAAGATACACTGTGAGACGTCCTGCGCTACAGCTGTGTCACAAAACAGGGTCGAAGTCACTGTCCTCATAGCAATCTATTGGCTTTTATATCATTATCAATAATTAATTATTATATCAATAGTTACAATTCAATATATTGTGATATATTGCGATACTGTAAGCAAGGCAACATTTTGCAATATATTGTGATACTGTAAGCAAGGCGATATATTGTGATATATTGCAATACTGTAAGCAAGGCGATATATGGTGATATATTGTGATATATTGCAATACTGTAAGCAAGGTGATATATTGTGATATATTGTGATACTGTAAGCAAGGCGATATATGGTGATATATTGTGATACTGTAAGCAAGGCGATATATGGTGATATATTGTGATATATTGCGATACTGTAAGGAAGACGATATATTGAGATTTATTGTGATACTGTAAGCAAGGCAATATATAATAAATGCCATAAATAATAATAAATAATGCCACTATAATCGCAAGCTTAACACGTCTTCATGTATAAATTCCATGTTTTAAACCCACCTGTACATTATTTGCACGCCTGCAGTTACATATCGTTATCATAACATATGATTACAGCTATGTTATACTGCGGTATCATTTGTTAACTTTTAATACACCCGTTACAGACGCTTCATATAGGAGACATAGTTGTCGACAAGTGCATTTATCAACACCTACAAAGGTCTTTTGTTACAAATCAAGTGTTCATAAACTGCTTATAGTGCTTTACAGAAAGTGGTGTGGATCGATACTGAGTGCTGAAGAAAATGTGTGTGTGTGTGTTTGTATTCAAGCATGCATATACAGTATAGCTGTGTGTGCACATGCCTTTCACATGTGTACGGATCCAAGCGGAGATGCATCATCCTCTCAGCGGTGCAACAAGACTGCCGGTCCTCGCGGCCCACCAGAACTTATTTTTACTCCCCTCCATCCTCTCGCCCCTCCGCTCCTCCGCCTTATAAAAATAGATGAAAGCGTGGAACAATGGAAGAAGGGGGTTATCCTCTCTTTCTCTCTCTCGCGCGCCTTTTCTCTCTTCGAGGACTAATGCGTCTCATGCGGAGGGGAGGGTGGGGAGGGAGGAGATGAAATGAAAAGCTAACACAGCCTATAGTAGGTGGCTCTCTGGCCTCCCCGTGGCAGAGCCGTGTTAGGGGTCCCCGGGTGGCAAACACTCCAACCTTTGACACCGGGGACGGGGTTTCATAACACCCCCCCCCCCCGCACATACCTCTCCAAACAGAAGGCTTCGACGCACACAAAAAGCTCCTTATACCGCTGTACGCATGCTTGCACACAATCCACCTGGAGGGACAATATCCTCCTGAAATCCTCGAGCTGAGGAATTTCATTATTTCGTCTCTCCTTATTTCCTTTTGGCAGGTTTTTCAAGGCGCCGCGCTCATGGACACAATTACTCAGGGTCATATATGCATTAGTGGAAAAAAAAAAAAATCCCCTTCTCAAAGTAGATGTGTATATATATATATATTTTTTTTTGTCCGTGAAAAAAAAAGGATACTCATTATTTTTCTCACCCTGAACAATCCTTGTGTGGTTTCTCTCAGAAGTCTAAAAAGAACAGAGGGGACGGCTTTGTCCGAGCCGCCGCAGAGTGTTGTGAGTGACTTAGAGACTTTTCACAAAAGGCTCGTCAATTGAGTCCATCGAACCGGTTTCCCTGGAAACTGCGAGGTAAAAAAAACGCACATAATGGTCAGCATTAGCACCGTACATGTTTCATGAAGGCCGAGAGCTCAGCCTACTTCGCTGAACCATTCGCAGAGCCGTGAAATGTGTGTGTGTGCTGCTAATATTTGCGCCTCTCCCTGCTTCTCTCTCTTGTGAGCTGCTTTCTTATGCATTGTTGAACCTTCCAAGGGCTTTTCGCTATTGTGCCGCGAATCCCAGCTCACAATGTGACGTTTATTCCTATACGTGCCGCATCTGCATAAAGCCACGCAAAGGAAAAAAAACAACAACTATCAATGCAAAGAAAATACTCTTTTGTCTGTTTCTCTCTATTCCTTATTCATAAATGCATCATCTCTCCCTCATTCTCTTCCTTTCTTCCTCTCTATCGCTCACATTTTCTCGCATCTTTGGAATTCGAGGATTTCAAGTTGTCGGCGGCGGCGCGCCGGAGCGGGGGTGGGGGAATGCATCGCCGAGGCCGCGTCGTGGAATAAAACGACCCCGCTTGACAGCTCGGGAATTATTTTTGGGGCACCACGCGCCATTCCCCCCCCCCCCTCACGCTGCGATGAATATGCGTTGGCACCCGGTAATTGAAGTGCCACGTCAACTTGAGCCTGTGACTTGACAAATTTCTCTCTCTTTCCATCATCCCCCCCCTCTCTGTGTTTTGGTGCACCTGGTCGCGAGGCATCCAAACACACAAATCCCTCCCTTCCCCCAGGTGTGTGTTTTTTCTTCACCTCAAGGTCACAAAACAAGGAGCAGAAAGTCTCCTTTGTGCGCCATTCACCGTGGCAGCTGCCTTTTCATGCCCGTGGAACGCAGCAATCACCTCACAAAGCTCCCGCTCGGCTATGCACGTCTCCGGCGACCGCGGGACCTTAATGCACGACTTCCTGTGAGGGATGAGGAACGCCAAAGTGGCAGTTAAAAGCTTCCATTTAAACCACAATAGAGAAGGAGCCAAAACATATCAGCGGACACAATCGGATCGAAGTAACGCGACACCGACGCCAAACAATGGAGGTAAATACGGTGGGGATTTGATGAGGGAAAGCCAGGTGAGTTGTTTTTCTTTCCCCCGGGGGGGAAAAGATTAACCCTTTGAAAAGCGCAATAGGGGCACACCTGTTTCTGTGCAATTGTGGCAAAGCGTGTGACTCTTTGTCTTGCTTCCTGCCCTTTTGTTTGCAGTCCCCGCCCGCAGACTAATGGCTACCTTGAAGGCTAAAACAATAGCATTTATCTTGTCTGTGGCTCAAAGTAACCCTCGGGCAACCACTTTAGCAGAGGTTGTGTGACTAGTCACAGGAGTGTCTCCGCAGGGCACACGCGATTAGATTTAAGTGGAGGGAAAAACTAACTAATGAACAGCGGTCAGCAGAGAGTTGAAGCATTGTTTAACGGAAAGTTCTGCTTCACAAGTCATCAAAACTTCCTTGTGTTATTCCTATTTTGTTTTTGTGACTTTTTTTTACACATTGTCTCAAGTAAAAACCCTTCAACTTTTATCAGGCTTCCGGAGAGAGAGAGAGCAGGAAGAGACTGACGTGATGACAAAAGACGCCCCCTGCATTGCGCCCCCGCCACCGATGGCCTGACAAAACAGAGCGTCCTAATCCACATGATGTGCCCGCAAGTCCGCTCGCAATGCCCGCACACATTTCACGAGCGCACACATAAACACAGAGGGGACCAGATTTAAACAAAATCGCTCTCCATCTCTGTAAGCGAATGCCCTGAAATCAGCTCTTGGCAGCCTCGGCAAACATTGTAAACGCCCGCAACTCACCGCGAGTGAATGGATTTGTGTAATTGTTGGAGGGATGCTACCGGGAAGGGAATCAAGAGCTTGTATACACGGACAAGACGGGATCCTTTGTGCTGTAGGTGTAAGTGAAAGCTGCATGTGAAAATACAGGGGAAAGAAAGGCTGTGTCTTTTTTGTTTGAGTGTTTGCACCAGGCTACTGTATTCTTCGCTGCGTGTACACAGGGGCGGTAGGATGCAGAGAAGCGCTGTTTAGCCTGCCTCCCACACACAATGTACGGCTTGGATTTGAAAATCTTCTGGAAGTGACAGATTGGGTTCACACACTGCGCTGGGAAACAAGTTACAGTCATTATCCAGTTAGAGCGGTTATGATGAACTCGTTCTCAAACTACTCTTTGGGTAGTTGTCTCATATCAGGACTGCCACACACACTCACGAGTGTTTGCCCTTTCCTGGCGTGTGCCATTTCTCTACCCTAATACAGAATTGACCTTTAAACAATTAAAGGAGAATTCCACCAATTTTTTTTTTTTTTCAGTTTGTACATGAAAAGAATCTTACCAGAGCCCGCTTCTCATCTCTGCTTGAGGCTAGCAGCTTGTAGCGGCGTTGGTCGCTACTAGCATAACCACCCATTTCCAATGTTATCAGCCGATTGAATGGGCGTTATCAGTGGTCACTACCATTCTAAGGGGCTGTACACATGCATTTTTAGATGAGGCATGTATACGGTCCCTAATGCTTCAGAAAGGCCAAACTGATCATTGTTTGGGATAAAATAAGTACTACGTAAGTTATGTAACAAAAGAACGGTAACATAAGTCAACGTTGACTTTTGGTTTCACACGGGACACAAACAGCGGTCTCCTGGGTGAAACTCCTGTGTTTGTTTGAGCCATCTATCGCCCCCCAACCTCAATCCCAGGCGGACTGTGTCGCTCTTTATACTAGGTCACCTGACTTCCTCCTTTGCTCCTGTTATAATTACTACGACCACTAGAAATCGGCGTCGTCTTCTTGTATTCGTATCGGTGATCAGCCATGTGAATACATGATAACGGCCTTCTGCACCTACTAGTAGGTGCAACAGGCCCCTTCTAACCCATATCTATGAGGCTGAGAACCACTGATAATGCCAATTCAATTGGCTGAAAATATCCAAAGCGGTTGGCATAACACAACCGAATTGTCGGCTGTTGAGTTGCATTGTGGGTAATGCAGGCGCCGGGTTTTGACAAGAAAAAGGAAGGTGTGGAATAAAAAAAAAAGATAAAATCTCTAGTTCTGCTGCAACAACTTAAACGATTCAATTTTGATTAGTGTTTTTCAAACCATCTATTGTGAGTCCTTGAGTGTTTTAGGAGTGCAATGCTAAATCGGCGGAGTACTCTTTTAAAACACTACAAAAACCTACAGTTAGCTAAATATCAGGCACGGTAAGCATTTTAATAAGAATTTAAACTTGGGGGAATCGAGTCTATGAGTCAGACTTTTACTGAGAGTGAAAAAGAGAGAGAGAGATGAATGATGGTTCCATCACCCCACACGTTGTGATTCTGAAGTCAAGCCAGGGCAGCATAAATCATCTTAATCCCTGAGCGATTGCAGACGGAGCAAGGACACACACATCCACACACAATTATATGCATATATACACGCGTATAAACACACACACACACACACACACACACACACACACACACACACACACACACACACACTCCTCACCTTGTTCCCCAACTCCCCAAATCACCATACAAATCACTCATCTTTATTAAAAAAAAAAAAAGAGGCTATACTTCTTTAACAGCTCACGCGGCTTGAGCGATGTTTAATCTTAATCAAAAGCAACCGCGGATTATAAGCAGCGAGAACAGATGGTTTTGGAGTGAAAATTGCATTTTCCAGACATTTTTTGATTGTTTGCTCTTTTCTCCCTCCCTCCTTGGTGTTATTATTATTATTACTACCCCTGCTTTTGGTGATTTCATTTTGGTCTTAAAGGCATTATCTGGGCTTAGGACCCGCTGACCAATTCCAAAAATGCTCCTGTCAGGACCTTTCATTAGCGCCAAAGTCTTAATCTCAACCTCAATACATACATGCAGTAATCCCCCCCCCCTCTCCTCTTAAAAAGACCATAGCTGTCAACACTCATGTTCTTTGGCTGAACTCTGCGTGAGGACAAAGCAATTTGTTTCCAAAGCGTCAGAGGAGGAGCAAAGGGGGGAGGGGGGGGGCTTTTGAGGAGGCAAATGTAAGAGCCGGCTGCAGAGGGGTGAGAGTGTATACAGTGTATAAACAGATTTTTTGTTTTTTGCAGAGTCTGCAAGAAGAAAGACAGTGAGCTCCTTTTTGTGGTTCGGGGCTTTGATAGAAAGCCTGCAAGCCAAAGAGTTTATCCTCTGGCAAAGGTGATGACGGGAGCGAGAGACGGAGAGGGAGAGAGAGAGAGAGAGAGAGAGAGAGAGAGCGCGAATGTGGGAGTGCGGAGACGCGATTGTGGTCTGTTCAAGGTGTTATGCAACCCGAGCAGACTCTTCACTTTTCTTGTGATTAATTGTGTATGTGCGTGTATGTGTGTGTGTGTGTGTGTTTGTTTGTGTGTGTGTGTGTGTGTGTGTGTCCTCACACTCAGGCAGGAGATTGATTCAGTTTAATCTGAAGTGCTGATGATGTGAATACGGCTAAAAAATAATGAGAAACAAAGAATGCACAGTTAAGATCCAGAGAGCACTTCCCCTAATGAAATGCACCGTCTGACACATTTTCTCTCTCTCTCTCTCTCTCTCTCTCTCTCTCACACACACACACACACACACACGCACACACACTCTAAGCGAAGCCTTATGCTCTTGAGCTGCTAGAGATGAAATAGTAAAAAAATCAATTGCTGAAATGTGTTCCTTATATATCGTGTTTGTGAAACTAATTCAGAGAGCAGGACCAGAACATACTATAATAACATTAGATTCAACGGACCAATCTCTAGTGCCGGTGGTTGAAAACGGGAAGTTAAAGGTGTTATTGATAACATTTTTATGTAGACTAATATTTTTTTTAAAAACAATACATCCACAGAGCCTTTAGAAAGGTGCCGCATAAAAGTATGGCTTTTCCTGAAAAATATGATCATGAGTTAATCATTTTAAAAATTTTGAGAGGTCCAACATGATTGTTTTGTTTATTTTTGTGGAAGATATCCGACGTTTTGGTTCCCACTTATAACAAGGCCTTGTGAGCCAATGGTATAGTGACGTTGGTATAGGGTGACCAGGTATCCCACTTTACACTTTAGTTTTCTGAAATCTGGCTTTTATCCAAAGGCTGTGAAGAAAGCAGGAAAGGCTGTCATCACGGGGCTGTGTTTGCTGTCAAACTGCGCACACATGGGTCAAGTGCAGGTTAACCTTTCACCGTCTTTGCTACGCTACGACCAACGGAGAAAATCATCGCAAAGTCACAAGCTATGCAGATTTAGGCGGAATATGATGGAAACTACCACAAAGAAAAGGAAGAGCAGCTACAACAAAGACTGTGAAACTAGTTAAAAGTATTTATAAGCCGGTAGAAGGCAATTCTCAGAGTTTTATTTTGAAATTTCACACAGGGGGGAATACGACGTGAAGCTACACAGTTCATGTGAGTCTCACAAGAAACGTGCCGATCAATGGATGCATTCGGGCAAAGCATAGAGATGTTACAAGATAAGGGGCAGAGTAGAAATGTTTATTATTTAAGTTAGATAGACATTCTATCAAAATTTTAGACTTGGTAACGTGTCCCACATTGCCCACGTTTGTTGTGATCTGGTCACCCTACGTTGGTATCACGTGGTATCTCTGGGTCATCAGTTAGTGTGGAAAAAAAACGTATAAATGGCTGAGATTGACGGTAACAGCCTGGCTACGACTTGTTGTGAAGTAAATGCAAAGGAACGGGGGAGGAAGAATGCGACATCTAGTGGCTGAAGGATATCAATAGCACCTTTAACGGTGGTACGTCTGGTGCCGAAATATAGGCCAAAAGGTGCAACCGTTCCCACTACTGCTAGCAGGAAATCACTCGTTCATGTTGAAGTGAAAATGAGGCCACAGACGTGTGTGTTCCCCGGAAAAAAATAGGCGGCAGGAATCATTCACAATGAGTTGCTTCAAATCAGGCAAAAGGCAAATGTTCACAGCCCACTCAGTGACAGCAGGGTTTTGGATTTTTGGAAGCTGTGTGTTTATGTGTGTGTTTATGCGTGTGGAGACCGTAAAGGTCCACTGGACAGGGCTCTCTTTACTCACCCTGACAGGCAGAGAGCTGTAAAAAATTGCACCATATTTCCTCTCCAGTCTCCTCTGATATTGAGAAGCAATGTTTTCACAGCTGCTTCACTTTCACTTTTCTCCCACTGCGTGTGTGTGTGTGTATGCTTGTGTGTGTGTGTGTTTGCATACTATTTTTTTTCTCCTCTTTTTACCCAACGTGAGCGGAAATGAAAAACAAAAAGTAGGTGCCAACTGTTTGAGGCGCAGAGAGACGGAGAAGAGAGGGTCCTTCTTTGTTCCACAAACTTCTCCCCCCCCCATCCCCCCTTATCGTCTCGCCTCCCTCCTCCGCCCTCCCCCTCCCTCCAGCTTCTCCTAAGACGTCTCGTTGTAATCATCTGTTTATGCAAAAAGCCTCAATATGATTCACATATTTATCAGCTTGCCACCTCCCCAAGAAATGCATTTATTTGATTGAAAATATGATTCCCACCACTCGGCCGCAGCGTGTGAAACATGGATGCGGCCCCCTCTGTATCCAATTAGAAGCCAGTCATCTATGATGACAGTGCTGTGTCGGTAGGGACGGAGGGGGGGGGGGAGGCAGCCGCTACTGTAGCTAATAATAGACTAATAACTGACGATGTCTGGCGACAGTGTTACGTTGCCGTGAGATGTTCTGCAGCGTAGGGAAGTTTCGGGTTGTTATTGCAAGCGTGTGTGTGTGCATGTATAAAGGCCACATGGATGATGTAACAGCAGGATAAATTATATACTAATATGCATTTACCCAATAACACAATGTGCGAGTCTCTCCCTCTGCTTATAATCGCTAACTGAAGAGCCAGCGCTCATTATGATTCTGTTTATCAAGCTCTCGCTGGTGATGAAATTCCATCCAGCATCGCATCGCTCCGGGAGAGAAATCCAACAGAAAAACAAGCTGCGAATAGTTTTCTCACTTCCGGAGTTAAAAAATTCACAATGTGTGTATAAACCCCCCCCCATGTCTCTCCCCATCCTTGACTTCTTTTTTTCCCGTTTTGGAAACATAGGTATAAGAAAGCAGAGAGGGTTTGTGTGTTGTGCGCTGCTCATGTTGCTCAGCAGCCGATACATCCCCGTGTTCCACAGCAGCCGGTACGAGGAGGAATATCGATCTAGACGTCGCAGACAACCTTGGCTGTCGAAGGGCAGACAATGTGCTATACGTTGCTTGCCCTAAAGTTGTCTCGGTCTGGCTGAATAGACAAACAAGCGTGGAAAAATAAGTCATTAATGATGTGTTTTCTCCTGCAAAGAGTTCTGGTTTAAATGCTTTGTGGGCTCGTTGCGTTCCTCCGTGCGAGAGAGGGGGGGGGGAGGGTGGTGGGTGGATTCTGCAGGAAAGGCACCTGCTCGCAGAAGCCGCCGCAAATGACAATCAAAAAGAGTACCGCTGGCTGGACAGCCCTTCTCTAATAATAGAAGTTAAGGTCCGGGAGCAAGGTAGTGAGAAGAGGTGTTTGCATAATGGGGGAAAGAGAGTGTGTGTGTGTGTGTGTGTGTGTGTGCGCACAACAGAATCACAGTCTTTTCCTCACTCTATTTCTCCCCGTGTCGCATACTGTACATCACATTGGTTTAACCGTCACCCATATGCCACGACATGAGCAGCAGGATACAAAGCCACTGAATGAATGCGGTGAGTCCAAAGGCTTAGGAACCTCAGTGTGTAAATGTCAGCCTCTAACCTTGGCTGCCAAACTGAGCCCTCATTCACCTCGCATAAGGCCAGTGGATTAACACTGAACTGTCAGAGCTGTGGGGAAATAGGAACCACTGTATCACTGCGGCTATTTTACATCTTGGTGTCAGTCTTCAGTCCTCTCTGTGGTTACATGTATTGTATAAGAGGCATTGTTTCCATTTTCTTATTAGTAGAAATTACACTACTTTTGATTATTTAAAAGAATGGGATAACAAAGGAGATTAAAGAAACAAGTGTGGGTGAAAACTGGATTTTCCGAGCAAAAACTCCCCAATTTAACCACCTTTTCTGTTCTTACCCTTACGAAAATGTCACATGTCAACGCCAAACATGTGAAGAGTACATGTGAACTGCAAGCACAGGTGATTATTTCACATGTGAAAAATAACATGCAAACTGCAAGAACGTGATTATTTCACGTTAACACGTGAAAAATATACATATGAACTGCAAGAACGTGCTTATTTCACATGTGAACACGTGAAAAACATACATGTGAACTGCAAGAATGTGATTATTTCACATGTGAACACCTGAAAAATATAAATGTGAACTGCAAGCATGTGATTATTTCACATGTGAACACGTGAAAAACATACATGTAAACTGAATGCATGTGATTATTTCACATGTGAGCACGTGAAAAACATACATGTGAACTGCAAGAATGTGATTATTTCACATGTGAACACGTGAAAAACATAATTGTGAACTGCAAGCATGTGATTATTTCACATGGGAACGTGAAAAATATACATGTGAACTGCAAGCACATGTAGTTTTTGGACACGTTTTTCACGTTGTGAAAAAAAATGTGGGTATGGTACTGTAGCTGCAGTGATCTCATGGAGGCCAGCAGTGTGTGCATTGCTGACAGGGAGATGATATACTGGCTGTGGCAAGTGCTGTCTGACAGTAAATGCCTTCCCCCCTCCTCCATGTTTACAGTAGTAAATGGATTATGGTCCATGGGCAGCTCCACGTTAACCTGCACACGTTTGCTCCCAGGTTCACGTGCGCTTCTGTGCTGGGAAAGAGAGCCCGACGCTCGCACCTTCACGAGCGCCAGCGTAGCCTCCGGTTGAACGCTAGCGTGTCGCTAATCACGTTAGCATCGATCATGTGAGTGCCCCGGCTTTGACCCCGGCCGCCTCGCATTCGCTCTGAACTTTAAGATCTAGGTAGCCGAGCCGCACCTCTCGCGGAGCAGTTAAAAGGCACAGGGCTAACGGTGTGAGTGCATTAAAGAAGCGCTAATATATGGAAACCGTGTAGGAGCGATCACTCAGCCGGGCTGTTCGCACATCCGACTGCGGTTGTGACCCGAGAGCTTACATGTTTTATCCCGCGTGTCAGTGTGATGTGTGTGGGCTGCTGCTGCGGAGACCCCCTTGTAATACGCTAATATGCATTAGAATTAAGCTCATGCCTCTGAAATGAAAACACCGGAATTAGCCGTCAAAATGAGAGCCGAGCTGAAGAGAGTTGGGAAGAATGGGGGGAGAGAGGGGGGGCGCAGAGGGGTGCGGGGGGTTGGTAATATTATGAATGTAATTTTTCTTTTCATGAAGTCGGGGATGAGGTCGCCACAAATGATTCCCCTCGACGTAAGTCCGGGAAATGAAGCTCGGGCTTTTCAACTGGGATAATTAGCTGGGCTGACAGTCGATCCCCATTTTTTTTTTTCTCCTCGTCTCTAGTTTGGGACTATAATCCCTCCTTTGAGGATGTGCAAGTGACAGAAGTATTTTTTTGTCCTTCTAGAATATTCCAGCAATTAGAGAGGGTACAATAATACCCATCAAGTCCGTGTAATTAGCGAGCATTTGAGATGAAGCCGGAGAAACTGAGAGCCCTTTTGACCTCGACGGGGGGGGGGGCTGAGCAGCGATACGGTTTTGTGTCTCGCTGCGTATCCGTGTGTCTCCGGGTCTCGGCGTACACGAGGGAGTCAAGTTCGGATGAGTAAGCAGTGTGCAGCCGCCGGCAGCACAAAGTGTACCTGCTACCACCCTTCATCTGAACCCGCCGACTCAGCGTTAATGCGCGCGCGCACGTCCAAAGAAGTAGCGTGTGAGGTTGTAACTAAAAACCCAGGCCTCTCTGTGTGTGTGTGTGTGTGTCTTTGAAAAGTTCTCTTTCACGTCTGCTGTTTGTTTGCAGCTGCCAACTTGTTGTTGACTGTCTGTGTCCAGCGATGGTTATCGCGGCTGATGATGCCCTTCCCTGTCAGGCCGTGACCCTTTACTCCCACTGAATTATCATCTGTCAGAGACGCAGAGAGGAGGGAGGGAGGGAGGGAGGGAGGGAGAGGGAGGGTACAGAGAAACAAGGGACAGAGGAAAGATTTGGCTGAGTGCCTCCGAGGTGTTTAATTGTCTTCATTGATGACCGCCCCACCTGCTCGCTTGACACACATTTCCCAGCCAAGACATGTCACGCATAAACAAATAACTCATGCGCAGGGGGCGAGATTTATAGGGACCGGCCCAGCCTCACTCTGTCACAGAAAAGGATCTGGAAGCCATAGAGTGCTACAGGAATGGTGTCCTAAAACTCGGAAATGAGTTAGCATTTTAGCACTTCCGGATCCCTCGTCTGGAAGTCAAAGTTTTTTTAAAAGGGTTTTTAGTTAGATGCCTAAAATAAGGTCTGTGGTTAACACAGGCTTAAGAGATTTTGTTCTACAATATTAAAAAACTCATGCGACCCTGGTGTAGTTTGTTTATAGCCTAATGTTAGCTTTTTACTTCTGCCGATTGCATTCACGCTTCAAAAATCATAAAAGTGGTGTTCATTTGTGAAGATTATCTCGCTGAACAAAACTTGTAAGTATCATAAACGCGTGTTTGCCACAGAGTTTATTTTCTACATTAATCCAAAACCCAATGAAAAAATCCCATCGGCTTTTTGTCGAGGGAACCCAGGGCGTCGCTAACTTCCTGGTTGGCCTGCAAAAATACGTCATCCCTGGAGGATTTTATAGGCCAAACCAGACAAAAAAATCCCTTTGTTATCCAAGTACAAGCATCTGGTTTTGCAGATCAACATTCCGCAACAATAAAACTTCCTCTCTCCTCTCTCCAGCTCCGTGTCTCGGTTGAATTTCAGACTCCTTGGAATGAATGACTTAACAAGCCAATGCTCGGGGGTTCTTTAATTTATGCAACATAAGAAGAAGTATGACATCTCGGGCCTTCGACCTTGGCCCTCTCCCACTCTATCTCGCCGAAGTCACTTCAAACGATGTAGACGAGCTCTCGTGTCATTAAATTTAATTGCGCAGTACGGGGGGGGGGGGGGGGAGAAAAAACGTGAGCTCCAAATAACACCCTCTCTCCCACTCCCGCACTTGCAAGCAACCTAGATTTGAACATCAACACAAAAATTGGAAGCGTGGTGGTGGGTGGTGGTTGGGGGGGGGCTGCTGAAAAAGAACAAATCAAAACAGAACCCACTCCTCTTTTCATTTCCCTTCCCTAGAGTTTCCCTCAACTCCAAAAAAGAGTTTAAAAGTTTCAATTAAGAAGGAGTTTGAGCCAAGTCGGCTCCATCTCTTCCACCCCCCCCCCACTCTCTCTCTCTCTCTCCGCAGCAGACAGTAGTTTGTAAAGGTCAGCGCTGTCTGTCGGCTTTATTTGAGGGTGTCTGAAGACCCATTTAAGACTGACTTTAACTTCAAATGTGCTGACCTAGACGGCGCTGATTTGCTTGAGCCCAGGGTGGCATGCTGTGATTTCCCTCGCTCGCTCTCTCTCTAGCCATCTTTCTACATTAGCCTCTCTCTCCGCCTCACTCGTTTAGACACTACGCCGCATTCAAATGCACAGCTGCACATTAGCTTAACTTGTAATAGCTTTACACGTGCAGAACGGGAATCTGTTGGAGGACTACTTTAGATTCTGATCCTACAATTAAGTCTGTCGACCAAAATGTTCTAGAATGTCTATAGTCGCAAATTAATCACACATTTTTTATCTGTTCAAAATTTCCCTTAAAGTTACGTTTGTCAAGTATTTAATACTCTTATCAACATGGGAGTGGGCAAAATATACTTACTTTATGCAAATATATGTATATATCTATTATTGGAAATCAATTAACAACACAAAACAATGACAAATATTGTCCAGAAACCCTCACAGGTACTGCATTTAGCATAAAACAATATGCTCAAATCATAACATGGCAAACTGCAGCCCAACAGGCAACAACAGCTGTCAGTGTGTCAGTGTGCTGACTTGACTATGACTTGCCCCAAAACTGCATGTGATTATCATAAAGTGGGCATGTCTGTAAAGGGGAGACTCGTGGGTACCCATAGAACCTATTTTCATTCACATAGCTTGAGGTCAGAGGTCAAGGGACCCCTTCGAAAATGGCCATGCCAGTTTTTTCTCGCCAAAATTTAGCACAAGTTTCGAGCGTTATTTAACCTCCTTCGCAAAACAAGCTAGTATGACATGGTTGGTACCAATGGATTCCTTAGGTTTTCTAGTTTCTTATGATGCCAGTAGCTTCAACACTGATTCCGCTGCAACCTCCAAAAGATCGACTGCGTTAATGTGTTAAAAAAATTAGTGGCATTAACGAATTTACGCGTTATTATCACGTTAACTTTGACAGCCCTAATTTAAATTATTCATAAAACCTGAAATCACTGTGTTTTAGAAAGCAAACTAAAGATGCAGAGCCTCATCTTGCAAATCATTTGATTTTTTTTTGGACAACCCGTATTTTATTCCTATGGAGCCATCTTGCAGGGTGAGATTGTGGTGTATTTCTATAAAAGCTATTGTAGGGCACTGAACAGTGCACTAGCCACATAGCCAGGTATGACACTAATCGTTTCAGACCAGGATGGAGGCACCGAAGGGATGAAACAGAGACATGACGGGGGGGCGGGGAGGGGGGTCGGGGGTGTAATGGAAGAGAAAAGAGTCAAAGAGTGAGAGTCATAAAACGGCCGGAGGCGATGCTGTTGGCCAAAGTGGGCCATTTGTGTGTGTGTGTGTTTGCGTGGCTACGGTAAATACATGTCAGGACCTATCATCCTTGCCGGCTTAACGAGCCATGGCACTCTCACTAGGTGAGGCCATGAGGGCACGCAGGTTAGTAGCTGTTACACTGGCACACAAACAACCTTTCTCGCTCATGCACACACACGCACACTTTGCCCCCATGCAGACATGCTTTAAATATCAGGAAAAATAAATAAATTAGTTGGCTGTTTCAGAAGCCTGAGTTCTTGTTAAAAAGCTCCAACATGTGTTAGTGTTTTGGTTCGTAACCTCTGGTCCACGGGGGATGATTAAGAGGTAAGAACATGTCCGGTTACAGTAGTTCCCCTCGAAGCCCTTAAAAACCCAAACGAGAGCTGCAGATGCTGCTTGTGCACATTCGGTATATAAATTGCGTGGAGGACACTGAAAATGTCCTGCCCCACTTCTAGCTCCTCATTTCTTGGTGAGAGTAGAGAGAGAGAGAGGGAGAGTGTCCGTCCCTTACTTTAAATAGCCATTCCCTGGGGATGGTGGAGGGGGGGGGGGGGGGCACCATTGGACACATGCAAAGGCAACCCTGCTAACCCGCCCACATTCTCCAGCACATTTGCCCTTCACAACACGGGAGACACTTTTGTATCAGTGGTGTTAAACACTGCCAGTTTGAGCACCCAATTCGACCGACTAATGAATGTGCGTTATCAGTCAAGCCTCATAGATGTGGGTCAGTACGCCTACTACGTTGTAAAAGTCAAAGCGACACGTTCTAAATCTGAATGAAACATTACTTTTTGAACCCAAACAAAACCGTGTGTTCAGGTTTAGGCAACCAAACTACACCTCCTTTAGGTTTATGGCAACGAAACCACTTATGCCGGGTAGACGCTACACGAGAATCGAGCCGATTTTGGGCCCGATTCCCCCCTCCCGACAATTGTCAGCAAAGCCCCGATTCTAAAGATTATCTTTCCAGATATCCCTGTGGTGTGAAGTATGTTAAGAGTGTTTTTTTACATCCCCCTATTGGTTCGGAAGTCCATCCTGGCCAAACCGATCTCGCGCTGACTATACTACAACGCCTGACATCCGCTTGTGCTCCCGTCATAATTGCTACAGTCGCTGTTGTCTTCTTTTAGTCCTTCTTTCAGTGTTCGCCCATTTGAATCGAGGATAAAAACCTGCTAGTGGGTGTAGCAGGCCCCTACTGACCCACATGCATGAGGCTTACCTCTGATAACGCCCATTTAATGACCTGATAAGAGTCTAACTGGCTTGTTTGAGGCCTCAGATTGGGCAAACCAATACTAAAATCAGTACCTGAACCATCCTTTTACCCCTCACGTATCCTCGCACTTGTCTCCCAACCCGGCTGCTTGTCCATCAAATCCTTCCGCCACTCGCTCATTCACTCAACCCCACCCCCCACCCCCACCCCCTACCATTGTTGCTCTCTCCCCTCTCCGGCTCACTCCACTCTACTAGCACATCCAATTTGCGGGAAGTGAGTTAGAGAGGGACGATATGAATCTTATCTCCCGGCTGCTTTAATTATTCCATCTTCAAGGTGCGTTCCTTTTTGAGGGGGCCGGGGTTATTAAATAGTGTCCGTTTTAATCAAGGCATGCTATAGCCCCCAAATTGGGCAAGTAATTAAAGGTGGAATAATGAAATTGAATTGGAGAGTCTGCTACATTTACACTGGGCTTGGTTAATTTTTGCGCTCGCCAATTGGTCCTCGCTGAGAGGCAGTAGTCCCACGAGACTAAATGGATTAGTTTCTGAAGGGTCTCTCTCTCATACTGTACATGCAGTGTGCACCTTCTCTTCCTCAAACTCCTTCCCGTCCCTGCGTTTTTGAGACAAATGGGCCAGTAATGATACCCCTACTTTCCTCCTGGCCTGTTCTCTTCTCCTCAGTGTGTCCTCAGTCTCTCCTGTACTTTGTAATGAAGCATTACTGCCTCTGTCTTCCAGGCAGACAGTGATAATTACCAGCAAAGTGAAGTAGACCGCAGTGCAGCAGCTTCATATACCACAAAGACACCTTTTATGGGATTAGAGTGTCCCTTTTTTATTGTGTACCTGCCATGTGGAACAAGTGTGCATTTGTGTGTATGTGTTTCCTTAGCAACGGGACAAATCGCAGTGTCCAACAGAGTTTTTCCGTTTGTTCTCGTCGTTGCGTGCTGCTTTGAGTGTTTATAAATCGTCGCTTGGTTTTATTTTTGCCAAAAAGGTACATGTTTTGTTATTTGTCAGGTATTTCAATGGGTAGATTAGACAAAAACAGAGATTCAAATGTGATTATTTCACCTATTAAACAGTTTCTGAATAGATTTTCCTGAAAATGTACTACATGACAATTGATATCAATATCACAATGTAAGATTACTTATGAATCGGGTAGCTCAAATCAAGTGATCTGATTGGTCCATAGCTGTGATATACAGTAATAACCACCTACCACGGCTATGACGTCTAATTCCTTTGCACTTCCAGTGTCACTGAGAAAAAAAACGTTAGACTAATGTGTTGTCATGGTTGCTAAGCGACAGTGTCACGCCAACACGGAAAAGGTTACAGATACAAAGTAATAGAGTTAGTTGGAAAAGTTTAACTTGCATGGAGGAGTGGACTGAGCCGTGTCCATCTCCAGAAAAAAAATCCACCTGCTAAACAACACGCAGCGCTACGTAAAGAGGAGGTTGTCAAGAATATGCAAGCGAGCAGGAACGCAGCAGTAATACACTAACCTCCGCCTCCGCAGCACCACGATTCTGATGCGGGTCTTGACACCAGACAGATTACGGTCGTAAGTGGCCAAAAGTGTGAAACCTCTCCAGAGCTAATGGCAACCGAAAATTGGGGATCAGAGAAAGTGGAGCAACATCCTCGCCACCCCAAGCGACACCGAGTATATGTATATACTATATATGTCTGGACCGTGTATGGTCAGTCTGTAAATTTGTGGCTAAATTGTTACACAAATAGTCAGTGGTCGTTTCTATAATGTTTAATCCAGCTCTACATGTCCACCAGGTCCAACGAGGACACTAGGGGACACGCTGCTTCACTCAACTGGCCGTTCTGGAGTTTTGCGTTTGTAAGGCTGGCCCTCTGCGGTCCAGCCAAAAAAAGGCACGCCTAGTACAAGCAGTTATCAAAGTCATACCAATGCTGGACAGTTTTTCAGCGGTTGCACAATAAATGTCAACATACAAATAATGGAATCAATATAACGCTAGCCTGTGATGAAAAAAAAGCTAGCTGCTGTATGTTCCATAGCAACCGCCGTTCCATAGCAACTGCCTCGGTATGTGTGGGCAAGAGGGCCTATTTTATTGTGAACATTATTAATCATTTCTAAAAAAAAATATTCAAATAGGATTGCGTCTATAACTTTAATATTGCCATACTTGATGACTGCTTCACGTCGGGCCGAACAACGTCCCCTAGCTGTGATGTAATCACAACATACCACAATACTGTCGTGAGCTATTGCTTATCGGATTCCAACCATATTGCTTGCTGCTACAGCATTTAAATCACTTCCCACATTCTATCTGCCGGTAAAAGTTGGATTTTTTTTGCAGAGGTATACAGTCGGTCACCTTGACTGTGAGGCCAAAGTTGTTTGTTGTATAGCTCCAGGGCAGAACGTGACAAAAACTAAGGAATATTGTCACCCGAACTTTGTGTAAAAAGTCACCACCTAATGCCGCAAACAACACGCCGCATTGTCCTGCGACTTCCTCCCCTCCGCGTGCGCGCAACTACTGGAGCATCGCAACCATTATTTCCCTCCCTCCCCATCACCTCATATGCCTCTTTTCTGCCTCCACATCTTTGCGCCCCAAGGTAGCCCGTGTGCCCTATCAACTGCACTCCAAACAAACAGCCGCCGGATCAGTCGGGCTCCCTGGGATATGCCTCGGGGAGGGAGAGGAAAAGGGAAGCAGGGAGGAGAGGAGAAAAACAGGGATGAGGAGAGGAGGAGGAGGAGGAGGAGGAGGAGGAGGAGGAGGAGAAGTGAGACGCACGAGGAGGAATTGCAAAAAAAAAAAAAAAAATGACGAAATGGGGTTGGAGAAGGGGAACAGAGACGGAGGGGAGGAGGGATTGCAATGTGTGAGAGTTGTGCGATATGCTTAGGGGATTGGGCTGCAGAGAGCTCATTAGTCCTTAGTGTACTGTATAGTTCATCTCTCTTCCAGGTAAATACACTCAACACCTTGGAGTGATGAGTAATATCCGTACACATGCGAGCCTGTGAGTGTTGTTTTCGATTTTACTGTATCTATTTGCATATTCAGATTCATAGCTTGCATGCATATGAAGTTGTTTGTCAGGCAGCAACGTTTGTGTGCCTGAAGCAAACAACGAGGAGCGGTTTGGTTGTGTGTGTGTGTGTGTACAGTATGAGGCGGTAAGACATTCTTCACAAGCCCAAAGAACATGGGTGACTCTCACTCTCGCTGGCGCTCTATTTCTGTTGGCGTCTTGGCAGGCCCTAATGCAGAGCCTCTGTAAGCAGGTAATTAATGGGAGTGAAGACTGCAGCTACAGATGGAGAGCGGAGGCAAGGAGGGGCGAGTTTAGAGGATTCTGAGGCAGCGGAGAGACACTCGCTCTGCGGAGGAGAAAAACAGCGGCAGCCTCGACTTGACGCCGTGGATGTGAAATCAAAATGGCTGCCGTGGAAAAGAGGCTCTTATCCTCGGTGAATGCGTTTGTTTGCCGAGTCACAGCTTAGCTCTTTAGCAACGCTTCATAACTCACACGTTTGAGTTTTCTGTCTGTCAAAGGCAGCGAAGAAAAGAATCAGGCCCGAGGTTGACATTGATTGACGTCCGGCGGTGACGAGCAACCCTCGGCTGAGCGTCAGCGACCCCTCCGCGTTAACGCAGGTGGCCGCACAATCGACCCGGAGCGCAAAACGCGGCGGCGGCGAGGCGAGGCCGCGCGTCGCCCCGAAAAGGACAAGTCATTTAAGCTTAATGATGCGACCGTGCGCACCGCCTGCGCCGAGTACCAACTTGGACGCCCAGAGCTTCACTTCTGTCCGCGCGCTGGCATCATTAGCCGGCTTGTGTCCACTTCCCGATGTCAAGGGTCACGATGACAATTCGCCAGTACCGTATTTAGGAACATTACCACCATCACTCACAGCAGTAATGAGGGAGCAGCAGATGGATGCCATTCGAGAAACCGCTTTTAATGACCGAACAGGGGATTGAGCTCCCGTCTCCAATTGGACCCTGCAGACTCTCACTCTTAAAGGGCAACTGCCAAATATCCGAGCCAAAATGGAGGCAGGAGGGCTCATTGCTACCCTTTTCCCTCTTTTTTTTTTTTTTTTTTCTTTTTTAAGCTCAGTCTTGCTCTGGCGATTATGCTCTCCCTTGTGCTTGTGGCGCGTGGAAACAGTAGATGAGAGGGAGAGCATTACCCTCGATTTTTTTTTTATTCTCTGTCTGCGCAGGCTCTGTGGAGCTGGCTTCGGTTTTATCCAGCGTCGGCCATTTGGGAGCGCCACCACCTCCCCCCTCCTCCACCAACCCCCCACAATCCTCTGTTTTTTTGTAAATGGATGCTTGTGATGGCCAATCAATACTGGCAGATTAAGAATGGGATTTAGCATTACAAAGGTGGTCCCACAACATTGTAATCCCCCACCCCCTTTCCTCCACCACACTTTTGTGAGGAGACAGAACATACAGTATATAAATAGCTTTGAGTTTGAGAGCTCTTTCTGTCTCTGTTTTTTTTTTTTTTTGTGCTTTCGCCTCTCCGCTGCCACATTGATCATCACTGCAGCCATTTCGCAGACTAATACTTCAGGTTTTAATTGCCGCACTGAGAGCTAGAGAGGATAACAACATGCCTGTTTTGCGCGTTTTTCGACTAAACTTCACAACAGCCAGAGGACGAAATAAAATAGCTGTTCAGAAAACTTGTTGCAAGCCGTGACCCTCCAGGGAGGAAAGGGGGGCGAGGGGGGCGCAGCAGGGTGCATCTCCGAGCCCTCACGAGGCTCCTTCGCTGTTACCTCATTTCCCCTGTTTGTAATTAGCGGTGTGTATTAGCAGTTAGCCGGTGCAGGTGGGAGCCTTTCAGGACATCCAGGGGGACCACTGGGGGACCGCTGCAACAGGATATCAGGCCCTCTTCCTCCGGTCCCACAGGGCGGGCCGGGAAAACAGCTTAAGCAAACAGCCTCCCAGGTAGTGTCCTCATTAGCGCTATCATCGCTATTAGCGGCATTAGTGCCAATGTTTTGATTGCCGTCATTATCATTAGCAGCTTGAGCGGCGCAGCTACCCACCAGGAAGGGGTTGACAGTGGGGTATGACAGGTGTTTTAACTCTTGTCGACAGCCAGAAGCCTACAGGTTGTTGTTAAGCCAGTGCGTTATCTTAAAAGAGGACCTATTATGCTTATTTTCAGGTGCATACTTTTTGTATTTTGGGTTTCTACTAGAACATGTTTACATGCTTTAATGTTCAAAAACGTAGCACCAGTTTGAGCTCCTGCCCCCCGCCCTCCCAAAAAGCCCCGTCTGCTCTGATTGGTCAGCTGGCCCACTCTAACTAGCTTTGTTTGAGAGTGTGCCAAGCTAGACGCTAGTGTGTGCTAATGTGTTCCTTGGTGACATCACCACGTTACAGAAGAAAAGGCGGGACTTCAAGCGAGGCGTTTCAGGCAGTTCAGGAACAGTGTTCCTGTGGGGGAGAGTAGTTTGTGGACGTTGCAGACCTTTCACATGCACAAAAAAATATATAACACTCTAAACGAAAGGGAAAAGTACAATAGGTCCTCTTTAAAGAACAACATTTTCTCTTAAAAAGGATCTTAATCGTTCTATTTACAAGCTCCTTGACCGGTTCAGGAACATCAAGTTTCACAGCAACCCATCAAAACCTGTTGTTTGTAAAAACTGTGGCAGATGACAATGCGACAACACAAAAGGACATTAACCTGTGGGTTGAGACAGTACGAGGTCTGACACTTTTTTGTTTTTTTTATGTAACAGAACAGCATTAAGTGAAATCTCCAGGCAGCATGTACCGGTCTCTTAACTGCTCCCTCCTTGTCCATATTGACTTGATTCATGAGGCCATTGAGCCTTGCCGCAGCAAATTGCTTTTTCTCCCATAATGCCCTGCTGGTAACTGCGTGGCATTGTGGTCAGCGGAATCTCATGCAGCCCTGATGTTCAAATATATCTAATGAGATTCAGCCTGCACATGTCACCGGCTCGCCTCTCTCTCTCTCTCTCTCTCCCCTGCGTCTGAGTTTTAAATCTCAACTAAAACGGTGATGTGTCTTCTAAACAATTATCTGCTGGCAACCAATATAGTAGGTGCATAAAGAAACAAGTACCCTCTCGTGAAAGAGGGATTATGCTATGTTCCAAAAAAGGAGGATGAACAAGGACAAGGAGTGTCTGGTGGAGGTAAAAGGTAGAGAGGACGGAGAGCGATGGAGGGAGGGAGGAGGAGGATTTGTATTATTTCCGGCTTGTTGCAGTACTGAAGCGTGCGTTTCCCAGGCCATCGTGATTGACAGCTTCGATATCGGCGAGGGAATGTGTAGCGTGGGGGAACGGGCGTGCTTGCACACATGTGCACGTGTGCATTCCCCTGTTAATGTCGTCCGTTTTGCTACTGACCCCGATGTGCAGTGTGCACGGTTGGCCGGAGACAGCCACCTGGGAGAGGAGAGGAAGTATGAGGGAGAGAGAGAATGTTAGAAAGGAAAACATCCAGGTCTGTTACATGTTCCACCCTTCAGCCAGTGCACACAGAGGGACTCGAAGCAGAGATTGCGATAGAGACGGCGAGAGAAGAGGAATAGAAAAATAAGTCAGAGGTAACCAAGTGCAGAGCAATGCCGATGTACAAGCAGACTGAGGAGTGCAATTGAACCGAATGCACAAGTAACACCGCGAAGGCGCCGTCTTCTTCCCCTCCTCATTATGGCAGCGCATCTCGAGTAATCACACAATATATATGAGAAATACAAGAGATAAAAAAAGAATGCATCAAAGATGGCAGCCATTCTCCAGCTCATCTCTCTCTTTTCAAATGGCACTTTTTTTTTTGTGCGCACGCCGTGGCATCTCCCACTCCGGGCCTATGATCAGGTGGTGGCACTAACAAGCATTCGACAGGAAGAGATTAAACACGCGACTGTCAGACGCCACACCCGACGCATTCAATTACAGCCGCTCACATGTGACATTAAGAAACCTGCCAGTGTTAGACACGTCGACAAAAGAGATGCGGAGAGTGAAAGAGAGGGGAGGGAGATCGGCGCTGGATGTGATGTCAGGAGAAATTAAAGCCTTTCAACTGCTTACTGTTTTAGCATTTTTTCTCCCACTTCCCTATCTGAGTCGAGAATAATAGTCGGTGACTTCATAGAAAGTAACTTTGAACAAGTGTGGTCTGCAAATACATGTATAATGCCAAGGCAGTTTGGTATGCCATCCAGCATAACGGAATAATTATGCATTTAAACAAGCTGTCAGGACTTCTGTAACGTTGTGATGTCACAACTCAACAGTAACCGGTAGAAGTGACGCTAAACTCTGCGTAGTTGACACCCAGTGAGTCCCCGGCTGCAGTGACCATTTGAAGACGGCCACAGCGCAGATGTGGAAGACCGGAAAACGTTGACCAATCAGAGTGGGCTTTTTCGGGAGGGGGTCTTAAAGAGACAGGCGCTAAAACGGAGCGTTTCAGACAGAGGGTGAATACAGGTATATTCAGACAGACAGTATGAGTAAAATAAAGTGTTTTATTTCACATTAAAGCACTTAAACATGTTCTAGAAGAAACCCAAAATGCAAGTATGACCCTGGTGATGAACGTAATATATTTCTCCTTTAATCTCTGTTGGTGCAATGTATTCAACTAAATGCATTAACAGTAACAATCTTTTCCCATTTGAGTGACACTGAGCAGTGTTTGCTCACATGTAAATCGGACCAAAGTCAAAACCAGGACATCACATTTACTGGCAAGCATACCTGTGAAATGTAGCACTTGACAAGTCAACAATGTTAAAATGCCACAATGCATTAAATCCCAAGCAAAGAAAAATCATTTGCGAACACTAACCCGCGTCTAATTGTATCCACCTTTTCTGAAGAGCAGATGTTGACATTTGTACGCCGCGCGCTGGGGGGAGTCGGTCTGAAAATAACTATTGGCGTCAACCCAGGATGCCGTCGTCTTTACAGTCTAATCCTTCATTTAGGCCATTGTCAAAGCCATGGGGGCGATATCGATTGTAATCTGAAAAGAGAAATCTATGGTTTTTACACACTCAGTGGCTGCCTCCCTGGTGCCTAACATTGGAGATGAATCACCCCCCCCTTAAGGCCCATTATTCAGCCATTATTGGCAAGTGCTTGTGCTCACTTAATTGGACAACTTGTCTGCAACTGCCAACCCCCTGGGCTGGCCAAGACGGCGCCTAAGCCAATCAGCCTAATTGATCCCGGCAAATGGTAGTAGCCGCCGCTCATGGTTACTGATAGTGGGATCATTTCTGGAGAGGTTACGGCGATTTCTTGTCTTGTGGCTCGGGAGAATGTTGGCAAATTTTGAAATGATGTTTTAATACCAACAGAAATCTTAGGCGTTATTTATTTACTTATTTATTTGGCAACTCCTTCCCAAGGAACCAGTTCTTGCCATATTCTTTTTGGGCTGGAGCGCAGAGAGCCAGCTCTACAAACGCAAAAGTCTGGACTGACTGAGCGATGAAGTTACGCGATTGGTTGGCCGAGTGTTGGAGTTTCCTCTTTGGCCGTTGCTCTTTCAAAATGAAAAGGCGGGGGGGAACAGTCCTTTATGCAAAAGGAGCCCGTCCGGCGAGAAGCGTCCGGCTCATGAAACTTGGACCGAGCTGTCAAACTAGGCGGTCTAGTTCTTAAATGAAACGAGATTCAGCAGTGGCAGTAGCCTGTTTCTCGCTTAAAATGTTTTCAGAAGTAGATTTTGGTGGATTGTTTATACGGAATAACAAAGTTTATGAGCAGGCCGCCATGTTGTTTCCTGTTGTTACCAGGGACCAATCAGGTGCATTTCACTTCACCGCTCTAACGGCCAGTTGAGTGGAGCAGCGCGTCCCCTAGTGTCCTCGCTGTACCTGATGGACATGTACCACTAGATTTAACATTAAATACATGACCACTGACTATTTGCATAACAATTTAGCCACAAATTCACAGACTGACCATCATCATGTCAAATTAATCCCTAAAACATTGCATAGACTTCAGCTTTATAACACGCAGGCTTCTAGATATCTAATCGGTAAATCAAAATTCTTGCAAGACAATTGGTGATCTTAATCCCAAAGGGCAATGTAGACCACCCAAGCCGAGGTGTCCTCTGAAGACAAAAGGAGGACTCCTCCTAAGTGATTTAGTGTGGTCTCTGTCAGCAAACGTCTTTCCATGTCAGTAGCTTCCAAAGCTAACACGCCTCGATTGTTTGGAGAATTACGACGTTCAGATGCACTGCCAAAGACAGAGCTGTTACTTCCAACTCGTTTCATTTCTGTGGTGCAAAAAAAAAAAAAAAAAAAGAAAGAAGGTGAGAGTCAAGGGTACAGGGAGGGGGGGGGGGCAAGAGAGGAAAGAGACTTGCCCCGGAGTCAAACTTAGACATCCAAGCCTCTTTGTGTTTTTCGCTCACAGCGAAGAACGATGCACAATTCATGGGTCCTAAAGGAGAAGAAAGGCTTCGGCCCAAATAGAAATAAATAGAACGAAATGCATTAAGAACAGAGTATTCCGATCAAATGAGCTCATCTTCTTTATGCGATGTAAGAGAGGTACAACCGAAGTGTCGCGCGATAAGGTATTATCCAACGGGGCGCGGGGATGGAGGCAGCAAATGGGTTCAATCAGCTAAACCGGAGTCCTAATGTTGCGCCTTCTGCATATACATCAGCAACAAAGTCGGAGGAAGAGAAAGAGGAGTAGAGAGGGAGGGAGGAAGGCACTCAGCGGGCATTTTAAACACTTTGGTGTTAAGCAGACACGTACTGATTCTAGTCCTATCACTCCAGCTGGAGCCAAACACACATTTACATTCAGATGCTGATTAGAAAACACAAAGAAGAGTGTTCTGCGGAGTTTGAGATTTCTAATCACACACTCTGCTTCAAGTTTGCGATAGAGCAAGAGGAGTACATTTGATGTGCTTTTGATCCAATCTGGCGACTCCCAAATATATGGGGGGGGTGAAGAAAGAGACGTGGAAATAAATAAATAAAGGGG